>JADLZK010013291.1:0-188966 GCA_015847255.1 Hyparrhenia diplandra
ACCATTAACTGAGCCTTGCTCAATTCCTGTACTGGTATTTGCTGTGTTATGACATCTGAGATCTGACACATCAATTTGCAGGAATGGGAGTATATGATGCTATGAAATTTTTGCAAAGCTGATGTCTCAACTGTTTGCTTTGGATTGGCGGCTTCAATGGGTGCATTTTTACTTGCTGCTGGGACAAAGGGTAAGAGGTACTGCATGCCAAATGCAAGGATTATGATCCATCAGCCATCAGGTGGTGCTGGCGGGAAAAGTAAGTAACAATTTTTTTGCTGTTGTTTTGCTTTGTGCTATTTGTTTCTCTGTCTTTCCTGTTTTTTTATTTAATTGAGTTCGATATAACATTGAGGTCATACTCATACATGTGAACATACTTTCGCTCTATGATCTTTTAATATCACCTCTTTCTTGTGTACTTTGTGGCTCTTGCTTGGTAAGGCTTGTTCATCTTATTGAGATTTGCATTGGTAACAAAATGGGGCTTTGGTTTTTAACCAAATATCACAGTTACCCGAACTATTGGCACGAGTAGCAATATCATGATACGTATTCCATTATTGATAGATTTGTGAGTGCTGTAGTGATAATCAACACCTTATTAGCATATGTAAGGGTCGTTTGGTAGAGCTCTAGCTTTTAGCTAAAAACAGCTTCAGTTATGGATTCTCTGATGAAAACAGCTTTTTGTGGCTCCAACTTCACTGGTTAGAAAAATGTTTGGTAAAACAAGCTTCTCCTAGTGGGTAAAATGAATAAATGCCCATAATGCCCTTCTATCCTTTTTTTCCTCTTTAGTTTATCCTTTAACATAAATCATTTTTCTTCTATCGCTTTATCGCTTCCTCTCGTTCTTTTTCTCTTCGTTTTTCTTATCCTCTTCCTCGAACCATCGGACGTTTTGACTTTTTGAGTGCTCGCACAGCAATAGGGCGCCCTCTGCTGCTTATGCCCCTGCTCGCTCTGGTGGCCTTCTTCCTCAGCCCCAAATGTGGCGCCCTCTTCCTGCGCTGTGGGTGCGATGGCCCCTGGCTTCCTTGGCACTCCACTTCTTCCTCCCGTTTGCCCACTTGCACTGTGCCCGCCCTGCTGCCAGTCTTTTCTCCCTCCACTCTGCCGGTCAGTTGGCTCCACGCTGGCTCTCGTGCCCCGCACCCCATGCACGACCTCTTCCTTTGCCCAGGGTGAGGGCACTTGGCCATGGGCCTCACTGGATGTGAAGACAGAGCTGGAGGGAGTCTTTTTCAACTCTGTCTTAGTGCCCTTGGCTCGCTCTCAGCGTGATTTGCCTGTGAAGTCAGGTGAGCTGTTTTTCAACTTCGCTTGATGCTTAGACTCACGAAGTTGCGCACGGAGTGCCTACTAAAACACCCATAGTCTACTTTTTATTGCATTTTTTCTTGGTAAGTTGTGAAATCAGAATCGTACACTGAAATAAAAAGGATGTCCAAATTGAAGTCCTGCAACTAGGATCTTCCATTAAATTTTTCTTAAATGTAGGGATAAAGGCAGATCGGATATGACGGATATTGCAGTATGAACTAGGGTAGTTGTCTTTTTGGGATTTGGAGTTGGATGTGGATAGTGTCGGATGTGTTGGATATTGATAGAGTGCAAATATGTGTGTACATGTATCACATATTCGACTTTTGATTATTTGGATTCTGATATGGTACAAATATTAATTGTTGGGATTCATACACGTACTATGCATCTAGTATATGACCCTTTTGGGCGGACAGATATCTGGAAATATGTCTCAGTTTCACCCATTCTTGGATGCGAAGTAGGCTTCGTGATGTTTTTAGGCCTATATGGTGTTATACAAATACTGCTAACTTGACATTTTTAAATGGATCCCTATGGAATGTATATGTTTTTAATTAATGCATATGTCGCTGTTTTGCCAACAGTATTTAATAATAGTGACACCGATTTATGGATTTGCTTGCCCATTCTGGTAGGTCACGGAGATGGGACTACAGATAAGAGAGATGATGTACGAGAAGATTAAGATCAATAAAAATAATGTCGAGAATTACTGGAAAATCTGAAGAGCAGGTACTATGGAACTTTATGCATGATACTTGATTTTTTTACATAGCAACAGAAAAATTGTGTTGCAGACTTTGCTGATTGCCATTTCTTGTAGATTGATGAAGACACAAAGTTTGATTATTTCATGAGTCCTTGGGAAGCCAAGGATTATGGGATAGTTGACAGTATCATAGATGAGGGAAACCAGGTTTGGTAGCTCCCTTGGCAGGATCTGTTCCGCCTCCAAAATCGCGTGTGTGGTATTTGTGGAAGGCTTCGGGGCCAACCAGGAAGACAATTCTTCTTTTCGTCCTAGCACACTAGAGAGTTTATTTTGGGGGTACTTTAACTACAATTGTATATCACAGAGACCGAAAGCCTCTCGCCAACATAAATGAGCGCCTGTTCATGTGCATCTACATAAATATGCTAACCACTTCTGATAAACGCTGTATCAGTTCTAGAGACACGAGTTTTTTTGACCGTCTGTAAATCAAATGGGCTATCTCCCTAAATTGTTTTGTGTAACAGTGATAATGACAACCCATGAAGATATCATGTCCAAGCTAAACTTGAATTTATAAAACAGTAAAGAGTTTAAATGGTGTACTCTCGCCAACATAAAAGAGCACGTATGTGTCGAACGCCTGTTCATGTTGTGCAGCTAGCCAGCTACACATGATCCACAAAAAAACCAGACACGAACACAAGCAGAAACTGATCATATATATCAGAGCACGCACGCACGCATGTACACTGCACAGAGAAGAGATCGATCGGTGGCAGTCGGTGGATGGCTCACGCTTAATACCACGGCGAGTCCGGGAGCGCGGTGATGACGCTCTTGACCTGCAGGTACTTGTCCATGGCTGCCAGCCCCTGGTCCCCTGCCGAATCCGCTCATCTTGTAGCCGCCGAAGGGCGCATCCGGGTCGAAGGCGTAGTAGCAGTTGACCCACACGGTGCCCGCGCGCACCGACCGCGACACCCGGTTGGCGATGTCCAGGCTCTTGGTCACGATGCCGGCGGCGAGCCCGTACTTGGTGCAGTTGGCCTTCTCGATCACCTCATCAACCGTCCTTCAGGGAGAATTCATGTCAGTCTGAATGCAGGAGCATTGGCTTCTTTCAGTTTATTTCGATGCTAGTTCAGGGTGGGTTTACACGTACTTGAACTTCATGAGGGACATGACGGGGCCGAAGATCTCTTCCTGGGCGATCTTCATGTCCTCCTGCTCAATCCATCCATCCATATGAGCATTTGTTAGTGACCAGCTTGTCATTCTTTCAGACTGCAATAATGTACGTAGTAGAGTATTTTCGATGTGTTATGCTTGTTGGAACTTACCGTGACATCGACAAAGATGGTGGGCTCAATGTAGTATCCTTGTCGGCGGCGGGCTTTGCCGCCGGTGAGCAGGGTCGCTCCCTCGCTCTTGCCATGCTCAATGTACTTTAGGACCTCTCAACAACCCTTACACAACTTACACTGATCTCCAACAAAACGATGCCCGCCAATCAGACTCAGTGATCCCGATGCAACCGCATATATACCTAGTGACCATGCTGGTGGTGATGAGATCGAATGTCTCCAACCCCAGTCAGGTGTATCACGGCCTTTTTATCAACCACGGATCTCTTCCTGCACGTACACGCGCGATCCGGCCGCAAACCTCTCCTGATTTGGTTGTTGCAAGTTTCGAGGCATCGTAATCAGACCGTGTCACCTGTAATGCAACGAAATGCAACGCCGCCATATACCTTGTTGTAGAAGATGCGAGCCGCGAGAGGTTGAGCGGCCATGTCGACGTGGCGTCGTCGAAGGCGATGAGCGGCGACTTGCCGCCGAGCCCTCCAGCGAGACCATCTTGGAGGTTGCTCCTTGCGGCCGACTCCATGACGAGGCGACCCACCTCCGTGGATCCGGTGAAGGCGACGCTGCCGACGTCCATGTGCAGGTGAGCGCGGCGCCGGCGGTGGGGCCGAACCCGGGCACGACGTTGATGACGCCGTCGGGCACGCCGGCGAGCTTGGCGGCGTGCGCGTAGTAGAGCGCGGAGGCGGCGTCTGCTCGGCGGCTTGACGACGATGGTGCACCCGCGGCGAGCGCCGGGCCGACCTTGAGGAAGAACATCATGGTGGGAAGTTCCACGGGATGATTGACGCCCACCACGCCGACGGGCTCCTTGAGCGTGTGCCCCTGGTACTTGCCGGAGACGCGCAGCACCTCGCCGTGGATCTTGTCGGCGGCGCCCGCGTAGTAGCGCAGCATCTGGGTCGCGTTCGGGATGTCGATGAGCTTGCCCAGCAGCACCAGCTTCCCGGCGTCCGCGCCGTCCAGCGCCGCCAGCTCCTCCGTGTGCTCATCCACCAGGTCCGCCAGCTTGCTCATGATCCGCCCACGCTCCTGCAGCAGGTGGTTTTTGCATTGTCAGATAAGCTACAGTGAATTGCATTGCAGAATGCACGGCCAGAAACTTACGTAGCCCTGACATGCGGGGCCCTTGCCGTGCTCGAAGGCGTCGGGCGGATTTGACCGCCAGGTCCACGTCAGCTTAGTCTGCCTCTGCCACGTGGGCGGCACGTCGCCGGTCCGTGGGTCCCTGGTCTCGAACGTCTTGCCTGAGAAATGAAAATGCATCGTGAGAAAAATAACAATTCACAACGCACCTCGTTTAACCGATCCCGTCATGCTTGGGGAAAAAAAATGCAATAATAATTCTATCATAATACTTCAATATCAAACTATTCTAAATTTAACTAATTTACAAAAGATATGAATGTTTATAATATTAAATTAATCAGTGTGATGTCGTCTCTGTATTCTTTCTATATTGATATCGTACTTGAAATGCTTTGATTCTCCAAGCGAGGGAGGGTAGGTACTTTTATGTGTAACCAAACTCAAGAAATGTCTATGCAGAAGTAGTGTGTTGAAGGGTGGAAAAAGATGCGGTGGATAGCAAAAGGTGGACACGGTAACTGACACATACGGCCCTTATCTAAGGACCATGACGCCATGTATGCGTCTATGGTCGAAGAATCACACCTCCGTCCACCTGGTACGCCACGGCTGCTGCAGCGGCAGGTTTCGTTCCACAAATCTGAAAAAAATAAGACAGGCTTGGAGTTGGACTAGACAATGCAAGCTATGACTAGACAAACCATTATGCGCGTTTGGTTTTGGCACGTCATTTTATTTCAGGGAAACGCAAATCAGAGCAAGTTTCCTCAGAGAAAGTCCAGGAATTACTCGATCTAGCCTCTAGGCAAGACTTCTTTTCTAGTTTCTAGACAGTGGCTCTTTCTTCAATGCATGTAATAGGTTTCAATAATATATTTTGTTTATAGAACACAAAAAAGCATCCCAGCCAAGCAAAGTATTCTTTGTCCTCCACGTAGCCTAGCAAGTATCAGGTAAAGGATGGTTTTCGTCCTTTGTTCACATTAATTATCGTATAAACTACTACTGGTTGGGCAACAAAAAAAACTGTATACAATAATAACTAATTATTCTTCTTGTGACGTGACAGCAATAGGCAACATCCGTCGTCGTACAACAGCTAGTCAACACGTATTTATATCATTTTTCTATATTATTGGTAAGAAAATAAAGATTTAGTGGGAGAAAAATATTTCTTCAACGATTTCTACAACTAATAAATCTATATTAAATATTTTATTCTCTATAGGTTTATTGCTCGTTAAAGATAGAAAGCTTTCTAATATACAGAGACAATATAGAAAGAGTTGTTGGGGAATATTTCAAGAGATATAATAAGCTATTTTTATTGGAAACGGTTGAAGATGCTCTCTCTTTTTTTGTTATTGTTAGCGATGCAGCCAACTGAATGGGCAGGACCGGATCGGAGGACGTTCAGTTTTAAACCTATTTATATATATATATTCTACTCTATATATAGTCGATTCTCTATGAGTTGCATCTACTTGTATTCATAAATAACTTTGAGCGTATATATACAAGACTTTGCAAAGGCCGTGGAATATATTGTTTCAATTCGCGGCAATTTCATTTTCATTGTTGAAGAAAATTCGGAAATGCATGGTATATCATTTTTCTTTCATGACTAAACAGTTTATCAGCCACGAAAACCATTACACCAACAATCCGAAGGTCGCAAGAAATATCCAGGAGGACAATCGATCGGTACGGTGTCACTTTTTCGACCTGGAGCTGGAATAGTCTGGTACTGTATAGCTAGCTTTGCCTCGTGGAATAGTTCCGGGGAGTCGATGGATCGGCCAGAAGACGACGGCGACAATGCAAGTTGCACATATATGCGTCGTTGGAACAAATTAACTAGTCGCCCGGCCCTAAACAAACGCCATCAGTGATGGCGACACGACCTGCACCTAGTACTCCCTCTTTTCCTTGTTTAGTTCCCCTCCGTTTGAGATTTTTACGCTCTCTTTTCATCACATTAATTTCTTTTACTATATACTTAAACATAGTGTATGCATATAGTATCTAGAAAGTCAATTTTCTAGATCTGGGGTCCTGTTTAGTTCCCTCCACGTTTCAGATTTTTTACACTCTCTCTCCATCACATTTCTTTTACTATATATCTAAACATAGTGTATGCATATAGTATCTAGAAAAGTCAAAGTGAAACAATTTAGAATGGAAGGAGTACTGGCTTGTAGTTGTACTGGCATGCATACATCTCAACGAACAACGTTGACGGACCCAACAAAGACGTTCAATATTGCAGCACAAGACGATATACATATGCATAGATCCAGATTCCGCGCATATAGCTTATGGAGTATATAATTGGAAGAACATGCATGTACGCATCGTCCTGCAACTGTGAAGTTGACGGAGTCTATGCATGGCTGGATGCCGAATATCATATCATGAACAGCTTTTCACTCCTCTAGAATATATACTCTATTGGTTTCAATTATATATATAACATAAAAAACACTGGAACTCTAAAAAATCTCAGAACCATCTTTACTATAGCACTTAGCAATTAGCAGAAGCATTTTGGCGCTAGCAGTTGCCTATAGGTTCAGATATTCCAATACGGCGGCTTTCGAAGGAAGCTGCCCAAAAAAAAAAAAAAAACCCGAAGGCTGTGGGAAGAAACGAAGGCGCTGAGGAGTTTAAAGGCGAAGGCGAAAGCAAAATCAATCACGCTGAGAATGGAATATACCTACATGTATATTCCCAGTGATCAATCATCTCGATCGATTGATTCAGTTAAATTCAAGAGTTGGGAAATGAAGAAACAGAAGAATTAACGGAACAGTGATGAGGGGCGAGGCAGAAGCATGTATGTGTACCGGAGGCGGCGTCGATTGAACTCGCCGTTGATGAAGAGCTTGGTGAACTTGATCTCGGCACCACCACGCCCGCCGGCGCCGCCTTGCCGCTGCCGTTGCTCGCCATTGATGCCTAGCTGCCTCTGCCCCTCCGTCGACTCGTCTCTGATGGGTGGAGAAGAGTCCTGTGTCCGAGATGATATCCTGCTGGCCTCGGGCCTGTTATATACTCGCTGTCGCTGCAGAGGAGAGGAGAGGACGACTTGCGTGGTTGGCACTTCGGCGCGTTGGACTTGAGAAAGCAGAATATATTTATTTATTACCTTTATTTATGTATTGGCAACAAAAATATTCTATGATCTTATACTGTGCATTCATACACATCATGATCATCGATCACTTTAATACTCCTAATTTTCAATTATATAGTGTGTGTCTTGGAGATTTATGGACGATCAGCAACATCTGCCTCTTACAATTAATCAGGCTCTAGATTCTTCAAAAAAATTAATCAGGCCTCATAAATTAAGGTGTAGATGCATCAATTGCTCTAATAATTCTACTTCAATTATATAGTGCCTTAAAGATTTATGGACGATCATGTCATCTGCTCCTTACAATTAATCAGGCTCTATGCCATGTGTAGATGCGTGATGCATCCTGCTGAAAACATGTATTTAATCTCGTGTGATTTTTTTGTGTTGACTTAAAAATAGGAAATGTTTTCTCGTGTAAAATTTGAGACACGAAGAAACGTGATATCTGGCGGAGCGTGATGCCAAAACGAAGATAGTTTGAGTTTACACTGCTTTTAGTTATAACTACAGTTGATCATATTGGTTTCTTGACGCCATAGCTATATCTATAGCCAGAAAAAGCTATAGCGAACAGATCGGGCTATCATATTTTCAGTTTTACTACTGGATTCGATGCATCACAACTGATTTTAAATCTCTATTTGGTGATATGATATCGACGTGGTGTATGCATGTATACATAAATAAAGAGAGGAATTGTATATAATAAGGAAGTCAGCTCTGTATCTGTCATCAGATAGCTCCATCTGCTCAACACGAACACGCATGCTGCGTGTCCAAGATATTTCACCGGCGTTGCCAACCTTACACACGGCAGGCACGGCGAGATCAGGGCGGCTTGCAAGGCCGGCCACGTTCCCCATGTTCCTCTATTTCTTGTTGCTGATGCTGCCGGCCGGCGGCCTGCTTCAATATTCTTCTTCCTAGACCTGAACAATTTTCCAACAGACTGCATGCAGGTTACACAATTATATTACAAACGAATAGCAATTCACTCTGTTCAGACTCTGTACAGTAAATAAATTTGTTCAGCTTACACACATACGGCCCCGATTTCACGTGCAATGCGAATGCGATGCACGCTTTCTGAATCCAGTGTCCGTTGAAAAAAGTTTTTTAATCAAAGTTGAAAAAGGTTTTTTACATCAAAAGTTGAAAAAGGTTGAAATTGCAACAACCGTAGACCCGTCTGTAAGCGCTAGACGATCAGGTCATGGGGCTGCTAGTGCTAGTGTGGGTTGCTTCATTTTATTTAGGGGATTGCCAAAAGATGGAAAAAAGCTGGCCGGGGGCGGCTAAGCCTGACGACACAACGTAACTCCTTCACCAATGGTATTCAAAAAAAAAAACTCCTTCACCAATGGCTGCAACTACAAGTTGGCGACAGCATCTCTGCATACCCGGCATCTCATCTCATGTCGTCCACTCAAGCAAAAAAAAATAAATCTCCGTGTACCTATCCATCAACTGGCATCACTGAATAAGACGGTCGTAAATTTCGTTTTCCCCGTTGGTCAACCCAACTGTCGACTGCTTACAGTACTCTGATGGACCAAGTAACACAAGTCTGATAATACACTGCATTATGGAGCGTACTCTGCCGCGTAACCATGCAGATGTTGACTTTGGGGAGCAACTTGAGCCTGGGAGGCTGCTATGGAACCTAGCCATGACAGTCTATCAGCAATTGTAAACTGTTGATCAGTAGAAAAGAGCAGTGGATTTATATATATATGATAAGTGTATGGTCAAATCTGTTGATGCTTGGAGCAATCAGAGTTGAGAAACTTTGTTAATTGCCTCCTGGAGCAATCAGGGTTCAGAAACTTTGTTTTTTTTTTTTGAGACCGCGCCGTTTTGGTATTTAATTAAGAAGGAGAATGTTAAGATAACAAAGGTTCACGGTAACCAACTAGTTACCGATCGGGGCCTATGATCTACTGAATACCCCGAGAGCGCTACATTGTTACAGATTTTGCGACCAACAAAAGATAGAGCAAAAGAACTAGATCCCAGCCGCTGCCAAGAGCTCCGCTAGCCTCCTGTTCCCAGCCAAGCACCACCGGCTGGCCTCGTCCCGGATCAAGAGTGCAACGGTGGCTGGTGTCGATGCTGCACGGTCGAAAGTCCGTGCATTTCGCTCCTTCCAGAGACACCATCCCACTAAGAAGAACGCCGAGTCGAAGCCGCGGCGTAGCTGCTTGGTCATCCTTTTACGGCTGCGCAACCACCATTCCATAAAGTCCTCCTCCTGCACGGTGATTGTGTGCTGCAAATGCAGCCGCTGTAGAACAAGATGCCACACTTCTTTGCTGTATGGGCATCCCAGCAGGATGTGATGAATCGTTTCGGGGGCCTGATCACAGAGTATGCACAGGTTGGAGTCCTGCAGCCCATGACGGTGTCGACGTTCCGCCGTCCAGCACTTTCCATGCATAGCCAGCCAGTAGAAGAAGCGGACTCTCGGCGGGGCGGTGACCTTCCAAAGTTGTCTCGCGCCGAGCACCGGCGAGCAGCCCAGGAACATCGCCCCATAGGCGGATGCAGCCGAGTAGATGTGGTCCGAAGTCAGACTCCAGGAAAAGGTATCAGGCTGTTCCTCAAGCTGGATGTCTTCCAACATCTCACAAAGTATGTTGAACTGGTCAATTAGCGTTGAGGAGACAGGGCCTGTAATATGGCTGATCCAAGCATCATCTTGGAGAGCATGTGCCACGGACACCCCCACCGCCGCGGTGACACTGCCTGGAAGACAGCCGGCGCAATGGACCGAATTCCTGCCCATGGATCCAAGAGTCTGTCCAATTCAGAAACTTTGTTAATTGCCTCTTGGAGCAATCAGGGTTCATAATATAATATCTTGGATCCGATGGAATATGATTATGGACGAGCCATTAATCCAGATTTGTATAAACTATCGGAGACTCCTTTGCTGTCAAGCAGCTACATCAGAAGAATCATCTCTGATGGGACATCCTCATTTATTTAGAAAAAAAAAAAAAAAAGTTGTCAATTTGCAGTCTCTGTTGAATTATCCCAAGAGATTGTGCCTTGTACATTTCTGATAACGGAAATCATTCAGAAAAAACTAAGCAACGTGGTCGTACAGTATGATTAACAAACCGATTCACACAAACTGAAGGAAAGTCCGAAACATGTCTTTATTGTTTTGAACCAGGCCACCCTACTCCATTGTACACTACTACATCATCAATCCATGCAGGTAAAAAGTACACAACTACAGGCAACCCATCCCTTTTTCCTTTTATATCTTCTTCTTTGTAATAATAATATAAGACATGTTTCTTCCTGTTTTCTTGTCCATGTGCTGTTCAACTGTTCATAAGGAAGGATGAGATGGATCATATCAGAGCCAGGGCGTGTTGTATAGAGGAGTGACAACCGTCTTGGTCTGCAAGTACTTCTCGAGGGCATCCTTGCCCATGTCCTTGCCGAATCCACTCATCTTGTACCCCCCGAATGGCGCGTCGGGGTCGAAGGCGAAGTAGCAGTTGAGCCAGATGGAACCTGCGCGGATGGACCGTGACACGGTGTTGGCGATGTCGATGTTCTTTGTCACGATGCCAGCGGCAAGGCCGTACCGGGTGTTGTTCGCTTTCTGAATCACCTCCTCAACGGTCCTGCAATGTTTACAGTTTCAGTTGTTTTACAAGACTTTCAGTTTCAGCTGTCAGACTGAAAAAATTTGAGGGATGAAAAGAAGCATATATCTATACTTGAATTTCATGAGCGCCATCACCGGCCCAAAGATTTCGTCTTGCGCGATCGTCATGTTCTCCTGCATGAACATATCGTTTTAAGTTTAAAAAGTTCAGATGAAGTTATTGAACATGTTCTCCTGCATGAATATATAAATATTTGCTTTTGCTTCCATGGCCATTATTGAACATGTAATCTGCTTTTCAGATGAAGTTTCACCTTGACGTCCGTGAAGATGGTGGGCTCGATATAGTAGCCCTTGTCACCGCAGGGCTTCCCTCCGGTGACCAGCGTTGCGCCTTCACGCTTTCCGATGTCAATGTACTTGAGAACCTTCTCGTACTGGTCCTTGTCAACCTGCATTGCAATTTCACAAGAGTTGAGTTGATCAACAGTTGGTCACTGCACCCTGATACCCTGACGCTCCTCATTCCATACCTGAGGGCCTTGATTGACATGCGGATTGAACGGGTCTCCGACCACCGATTTCTTGGCGAGCTCGGCGGCCTTCTGCACGAACGCGTCGTAGATCCCTTCTTGCACATAGATGCGTGTGCCGGCCACACAGATCTCGCCCTACATATATATTGTTGCAGTTGCAGAGGCGATGAGAAACTACACTCTGGTCCCAAGCACGACCAGGTGATCCCAAGCAACAAACTGATCACCTTGTTGGTGTAGGTGGCGAAGTTGACGAGGTTGACGGCCATGTCGAGATCAGCGTCGTCGAAGGCGATGACGGGAGACTTGCCACCGAGCTCGGCGACGCGGACTTGAGGTTGCTCGGCGGCGGCCTTCATGGCGACGCGTCCGATCTCCGTGGACCCCCGTGAAGCTGATCTTGTCGACGTCCATGCGGCGGCGACGGCAGTACGGCGCCCGCCGTGGGTCGAACCCGGCACGAGCGTTGAACGCGCCCGTGGGGGCCGCCCGGCCTCCTTGGCGAGGTCTTGGCGTAGAAAGCGCGGACAGCGGCGTCTGCTCGGGCGGGCTTGGCGGCGTGCGGTCGCGGCGGCGGCGGCCGGCAGCGACCTTGAAAAGAAGAACATGGTGGTCGGGTAGTTCCCAGGGCGCGATGTGGCCCTGCGCCCGCGGGCTCCTTGGCGTGTACCGATGCATCCGCTGGGCGCCATCTTGGCGCCTCGCCGTGGATCTTGTCGGCGGCCAGCGTAATCGAGCGGAGAAGGCCCCGCGCACCGGGATGTCCCGAACTTGCCGACCATGAAAGAGCTTGCGGCGTCCACCGTGTCCAGCATCGCCAGCTCCTCCACGTCTTGCGTCGATCAGGTCCGCGAACTTGTGCATGATCCGACCACGCTCCTGCATTTTGGTTTTGGCGCCAAACAGAAGCCACAATTAAGCGGAGGTCATTCGATTTGAATAAGGCAAGCCTGAGATGGGCCGAGAAGTACAAGTATGGATGTGGGCCTGGGTTGGTGGAGGTCCTTACGTAGCCCGTCATCCTGGGCCAGGGGCCCATTGTCGAAGGCCTCCCGGGCGGCCTTGACGGCGAGGTCGACGTCGGCCTTGTCTCCCTCGGCGATGGTGGCGATCACCTCGCCGGTGCGAGGGTCACGGGTCTCGAACGTCTTGCCTGCGCAAATCAACCAATCACGCTAAGAATTTCCTCACCAATATTTTTTTAAAAAAAAAAGTCACGGTAGTAGCAATTGTTTTTTTAAAAATCACGGTAGTAGCAAAAAAAAAAAAAGTTTCATTCAAATCTACTTCCTCCATTCCAAATTATACATTCATTTTGATACACATCGAGATATATAATAATAATATGTTTAGATACATAGTAAAATGGATGAACCATGACTTATAATTTGAAAACAGTGGAGGTAGTAGTTTGCAAAAAAGAATGGATGATAAGCAAGTTTAGTTGCAGCTTAGCGCACACACCATACACAATCTGTTCCCTTGACGTACAAAAGCCAGCTTACGGCCCGTCAAGTTCACAAAAACATCTGTCGGTGACTTTTATTTTAAGAATTCAAATTTGACTCTACCATTTTGTAAAATAAAACCATGGTTGGAATATTTGTGCTTTCGGCGGCCTGCCGTCCGACACAAGTATATATGTGTCCGCTTCAAGTGCAGTCTACCAAAAGCTGATGCTTTTACATAACTGGTCATTTGCCCAACGCCACGTGATAGCAACACAATACATAGTCCATGGAGTGGACTAACTGCTACATCTCATTAGTCTCATTCACATGCTATTGTCATAAAAAAAAAAAAAAAAAGATAGTACATAGTATGTGTACGTGAGCCCTTTTGACGGACATTTCAAAAGCAAATACTCCCTTGTTTCAAATTATACATCATTACAACTTTTTGTTATCCACTTAGATATATACATTATATCTAGATGCATGTATATAATAAAATTTTATCTAAAAAAATGTATATAGTAAAATCGATGTATGTAGAAAAACTTAAAACATGTTATATCTATTGCTCCTCGATCATTCAGAGAGAGAGAGAGATATATATCTTTATTAGAGTAACAAACAAAAAGACACACAGCGAAGTGGACCAGCCCTGACCCAATCGTTTTGGAGCTAGCTAGCAACCAGAGCAAGCAGACGGGCAATGAGCCAAAAGATCGAGCAGCAAAATATATGCCGGTTGCTTGCTGATTTGATCGATTCTTGTCTCCTTGCATCTCGCGTATGGATACACGCAGCCCAGCGATTGGGTGAGTCACTTGTTTCCATCTGGTATCTAATCTGATGGAGATGACATTTGATTATAGACTTATAGTTTAGTCTCTGCAAATGAAATGAGTGTGTATGGATGGGGAAAAAGACCTTTTAGCAGCCTACAAACTCCAGTTGATTCAAACGAGGGCTTTACTTGTCCACGGCCAATTGTAAATTAGCTTTTGACTACAACAACAGGTTGCACAAGAACTATATATACTTTTCTTAACTAGGTGGATATTGATTACTTTGCATCGGAGTAAATTTTCCACGCGTGATGTATGTAGTTTGATGTTGCTCTTGCTCTGCTTTTGTTTTGCCTGTGGCTGTCATGACGATGGTGATGGGGTGAAATCAGCATGGTCCACCGCGCGTTTGCATTTCCAAGTGCTGTCGTTATAAAGTAGCCTACACTTGTATTATTATTAGTGCGTAGCTAGTGGTGGTGCACGTGTATCTGGCTTTGTAATAATATATATATAACATAAAGAAAAAACTGGATTATTGGAGAAGACTCTCCTACAACTTTGAAAAAATAAGAAGGTGTCAAGCTTCCAACCCGGTCGGACGATGATATATAACATAATAGAGAAAATGGGGAAATAGATCTCTTGAAAAACTCTGGCAGGTTGTTATGCTGATAGATAAGCCGACTGATTTTGCCTGTTTGAATAGGTGAGCTTTGTTTTCGTCGATCGGGAATTCGGGATATGCAACTCCACAAGCTAGCAACACATACAGGTTCTAGTTGGCAAGTCCTCTACGTCTCGGTGGCTGAGGACGCTTACATCCGTCCATCTATCCATTAGTTAGTTAGCTACCAAACGAACAATGAGCCAAAGCCAGCACCACAAAATATAGGTGATTGCTCCCTGCCTTGGCGTGTCTGTGCACTGTGCTATCATTTTCTCTCCTGGTCATTACTACTACTCTCTCTGTTCTAAACTATAAACCATTCAAGCTTTTCTAGATACGTAATGTATTTAGGGACCATGTATGCAATGCACCTAGACAAGATAGAATGACTAGATGGCCAGATGTTTGGAATGCTGACGTGTCTAGGAAGGCATTTCTTTCTAGAAATCACTACTTGGTGGCTGTAGTAATCAATGTACACCGGAGGTACAAGTAACTTGTGTTTGTATGATTTGATGCATGTAGTGTGATGTTGCTCAGATTTCCATTTGGTTTGCGGCGGCTGTGGTGATAAAATGATGGTGATGGCATATATGCGTAACCGTGGTGCACGTTAATTAGCCGTGTTATAAAAGGCGAAGCATATATACCATGTAGGGGCATTGTGGGCGCTAAAACACACGGCATGAAGTCTTCATGCGAAGGGTCAAAAACCATCTTCAAGACTTCAAGACTCCCCAAAAGTTTGCAAACTGTCGTTGTTTGCCGTGAGAGAGGCTTCTTTCGAGAACGTGTGAGATTAGCTAGGACTGAGTCGCTAGTGCTGTCTTTTCTCCTGACTAGAAGAGTTCATCTAGAGTAGCTATTTGAACCCCGTTGAGAACGCCCTTAGATCAGCTTATTAGTCGTCAGGACTAGTAATAACAATACTCCGCCTATATAACATCTTTTTGATTGAGAGGGACTGACTATATATGCGTATGTCGTCCATCCAGAGAGAAAAAAGTCACCCAAAGTTGGGCCAAGAGAGAAACTATTATCACCCGTATTCAATCCTCTGAGGCTCCTAGTCTGAAGAAGTAAATTAAAACTGACGGAAATGAAGAGAAACAAGTTTGACTCATACATTATTAGCCAATGGATGGGTTAATTAGAGGATGTGATGTAGGCAATTGATGGATCGATTAAGATACATTAACTGCCCGTACGAGAGCATAACAGAGGCTGAAATTTATCAACAGAAATAGGTTGGCAGGTCCCGGTCATGCAGATGTACGTACGGATGACCTTTTTTCAGTTTGGAAAAGCAGCAGCCAACAGGAAGCATGGCTTGTTGAGGCAGAAGGGGCAGGCATGTGTGAACTCAGGTTTCCCTGGATGGTATCTGGCTTGGCTGATGCTGATTTGTTGTAAGATAAAACACGGCTAATTGGCTAGCTGATAAGTGCTGATACGCACCATGCTTATAGCAGTGTGTGGTGGAGGTTCCACCCCTCCCTCTCAAGTTTTTCTTGGTGTATGTTTGTGTCTTGGGTTCTCACGGGTAATCCGATGGCTTACTCATAAGTTCCTTTGTATTCATTACCGGTCTTTTTAGCCGTTTCTCGCTTAATTCAAAACGGGTAAAAAGACCTGATCTTAAAAAAGAATGAACCATGCCCACTGCCACAGCACAGCACAGGTAATTAATGCTGGTACATTTGCTTCGCGCCATTTGGAATTTGACAGGGATAGCTTTTGGTGCTAGCTAGACGGTTAGCCTGTGGTCGATCACCGTCAAGCGTCAAATGACGATGGGCCGGGGTTAGAAGGTTGTAGATTGCTAGCGCGGTCTGAATGATCGAGATAGAGAGAGAGAGAGACGCATGCAATGTATACGCGCGCGTGTCAATTTCTTTATTTGCTCAAGACAGCTGGCCATGTCGCCCTCGATCTCTCTTTTGCTAGCTAGCTAGTTGCCTTTGCCTTTAATTTTTAGCTTTGGACACTAGTTGTTAAAACGCCACAGAAGCTAGGTACTAATAGCTTAATTAGCTAGTGTTCCCACCGATCGACCAGCTGACGCAATAATGCTTTCTCGGCAACAGACGAATTAAGCTGTATAATGGTGTCATCTACTATGTACTGTAGCTAGCATGTACTGGCTGATTTACTGTAAGCAGTAGTCTATCTATCTGTAACGATATATTGATCGATGTGTTTGGACACAAGACACGCTAGGTATCCACGACCACGCACGCGGGCGGTCCCAACTATAGCTGCCATGTGCCAAGTCACAACAAGCGCCCGAGGCAGGCAGGCGAGGCAGCAACGTTTGTCTTGTTTCGCAGCACAAGAAGTGACAAAATATATCTGAAAAGAGACGACCTGTACTGTAATTATCGCCATCGGATTCTCTGCTTCTGCGCCGGTACGGTGAACCTAGCCGGCCGGCCGGCCGGCTACTGGTCGGCGGCGGCGGTTGTCAGGGTGGCCGGAGACTGGGAGAGGGTCGAAGGGATGATGGGGGCATGCATGGTGTGGGCGGCGGCGTAACGTACCGGAGACGGCGTCGACGAAGTTGCCGGCGATGAAGAGCTTGGTGAACCTGGCCTCCACCTTGGGCACCTCGAACCCCTTGCCGCTGCTCCCGTTGGCGCTCGCCATGCCTTGCCGCACGCCGCACGCAGACGACGAGGAAAGAAAGCGAGAGTCTTGTGTGCGTGGACGCCGCGCGCGACCGCGAGATCGAGTGGGACGAGGACCAAGGAGGTGATGGAGGACACGGCGCTCGAAGGCAAAGGCCAGGCGTATAGGCGTATTTAAAAGAGAAAGAGGAGGGCAGGCGGTGGTGCCACCGCCGGCCACGACGACCAGATCAGATGCCGGCCCCCGAATATCGGACGGCCCAGGATTCGCCTATCACTTTCGCCTCTGCCTCTGCCCCGGCTTCCACTTGCTTAATTATTCATAATTCTTATACCATTTCTCCTATTAATCTATACATTAATCAAGCTACTAGTTCATTTTTTAGGATTAAGCTCCACGTACGAAACTAGCAACGAAAGACGGCCTTACAGGTTAGGTTTTGAGTTGACTTGCAATCATATAGATCTACTTATTATGCATGAAAACTTCTAATGTAGTTTTTGAGGCAAAAATACAGCAACCAGTAGAGAGATGTACATAGAAAGTTTTCAGGAGGTCCAAACACCTTACGACTCCTTCTCAATTTCATGTATATGGTTAGCCGGTTTTGATTCTAGTAGGTGTGCAGTTTTGTGGCGTAATATATACGTAAGGGTGTGTGCAGCCGGCCGGGGAGAGTGAACTCGATCTTTTTTCTTTTGACTGCTTTTTTTTTATTCGGCGGGTGGAGAATTACGTATGCGTCTCAAGGTCAGCGATGGCCGTTGAATTTAAGCGGGAGATGCACCGCTTTCGTCGTCGCAACTATAGCTTGCCACAGGACATATATGTAGGCACGCACCCATATACACACGGCGCGTACGTAACGATGACTGATGATGACATGAGAGACTACATACCCATAGGAGAGAAGGATGAGCAATGAGAAGGATGGGCAATAATGCAAATATTAAGCTTGATCTATACGGAGTATTTTATATATATATTTGCATATGTGTGGCAGATTTATTTTAGTGCCCCTGTCGAGTGACGATGTCAGTTCTTAAAAACTGAAATAAAAGTAGCCTGAAACAACGGCTCAATGGTTTCACACGTATACGTACGTATCGGATTGGAATGTGGACCTCTGAAACCTTTGCGTAACTAATTAAGGTTAATTTCCGGTTCTCCTCATACGGAGTAGCTTTCTACATACACTAGCAAATGAGGCCGTACAATGTCAACCTCCACGTGTGCGCGCAAGGTCTGCAATGGTGACGGCCATTTCCATCTTGAAGTGGCTGCTGCTGGTCATAATTAATTACGGTCAGCAGCGCACCAACGTCACGGATGGTCTCGTCTCGTGTGTGTGGTGGCGCTGGCGCCGCGCGTGCCGGTCTCCGGACGGGTGCGTCGGCGAGTCGCCAACTGCCAGAGGCCGGGGAACCAAGCAAGCGACGGCGACGCAGACAGCATGTTGTGTGACCTATTAAAAAGGAAAGCTTCTACCTCTAGATGGCAACGGTTCGTGCACGGCACAGGTGAGGTGACTACTGCCGATCGATGGAAGCGCCGGCCGGCCAGCTAGCTGCTATATATTGTCGCCGGGTGTGTGTCATGTGCTGGCGAGTGGCGACCGACCTGCCGGCCCTGACGTTTGATGGTGTACGTACGTGTCCCTCTTCCTGGCCAGGGAAAACGTACCAGCAAGGCTATACAGGGCAATTGGCCGGCCAGCGAACATTTTCACAAGAGCGTGCTGTGATGACGATGACATGTGTGGTTCGGGACGGGAACACACACGGGCTCTGAAAGAATAGAACAGCGGTCAGCCTGCGTCGGGATTCAAGTCCATGGAGCGCTGCAGGACCGGAGTACAGACCTGAGCGGACCACCGGGTCGGGGACGGCGGGGAGGGAGGAGCTCGTCGTCTAGCCAGAGTGCAAGACGAACAACGGCCATTAGCCAAGCAAGCAGAGAAGATCCAACAACAAATTCCTAGGGAAAAAAAAAGACAATTTCTTTTTTTAATTACAGAGTATGCTGACAACACGCACTCAAACTCATCCCTTGAACACATTGCGCAAATCTAACCCTACGAGTATTGAAAGCACATGCAAGCGATCGAAAGATCCGATAAATCTACAGATTCTGAAGGCGCCAATCCTCGTTGTCGACATTAACATTACCGCTAACGCATAACGCCGACAAATCGTATCACATGAAAATATACGAGCATCAAGACTGGAAGCCGATTCGAAGAAAAAAAAAAAAGGGACACGCGGACATGTCAACTTTTTCCCGTAGGCCCATCCATACGAATCCGATGGAACTGGAATGCAGCCACATGGTGGGCCCATGCTGTTCTAGCTGTCAACGGCACGTCACAGTCGCGCAGATATTTCAGCTGCAGAGCTGACTTTAGAACGGAGCGCAATCGTAGCAAGGCAGCAATGGAGTACTACTACTAGTATATATGTTCGTGCTTATATATTACTAGTTAAACGCCGGTATATTGTTAATGATAACTAAATTTTATATAAAAACACATATATCGCATGATAAGATAACAATACTATAAAATTAAATAATGATATTAAAACGACATTAAATCTAAATAAGTTTTGTGAAAGAACACAATCAATCATGGATATCGCGTGGTTTTTAAACTCTATTTTATGGTTTTTGTTATTCGCCTAAGATAATATTATCAAGGACATGTGTATGCATACTTGACCATTGATGCGGGTGCGGAGGCCAGAGAGATCGCACCTTCGAATTTATGTGCGGGTGGAAGGCTGTATAGACCTCACCTTCCAAATTTGCGTAAGGGTGGGAGTGCATGATTGATCGGACCTTCCAAATTTGCATGCGCTGCGGGGGGAGGGGTGTGATGATCGACCTTCCAAATTTGCATGGGCGTGGAGAGGCGTGATTTATCGCGACCTTCCAAAAATTCGCATGGGTGGGAGAAGAAGATCGCATCGCCCAAATTTAAAAGGGTGTGGAGGGCGTGATTGATCGCACCTTCTAAATTTGCTTGGGCATGGGGAGGGGGGTGCATGCGGATCTTTTTTATTTTTAGTTTCCAAATTTTCTCTCACTGGAAGCTCAAAAGGAAAAAAAAAAAAACCCCTTCGACGAGAGGAGAATGGGTGTTGTGGGATTTTTTTCTTTTCCTCGTAGATTTTTCTCCTTCTATTTACAAACGGGTGGAAGAGCAGAGTCACATTTTCCTTCCTATTTTTTATCGCAACAACCAATGTACATGGTTAATTCCTTCCTTTATGTGTGTGGTTAATTCTTTTTTCACTGTGTGGTTAATTCCTTCTTTTATTTCTTCCTTTTATGAGGTAGCATGGACGATTTGTTTCCTTTTCCTTCATTTATTGCACGGTTAATTTTTTCTTTTTATTACGTGGTTAATTTGTTCCTTTATTAGGTCGCATGGACGATTCGCTTTTCCTTTTTCTCCCTTCGCGTTCGCATGGGATGGCGGTGGGCACTCAAAGTGAATGTCGCACCAAAAAATGCCTCCTCTTTGTTTTTTTTATGTTGTAGAGATACAACCACGAGGATTCGCAGCAAAGACGTTCACATTGGGCTGCCATTTTAGTCGCAGCAGCGGCTGGCTGTTGATGCTGGCCGGGTAACTTGACTACTTGAGGTTGCCAAGACGAGACGACAGCAGCCCGCCGAGAGACGGTCTGACGGGAAACAAGCAAGATCGACATGACGACGACCACGCAACGGCGACGCCGCCGGCCATGGCACAGCTCCTCGTGTGACCGTAGTGCCTCGCTCTCTCGTGTCATGTGTCCGTCTCACGACCACACAACACCAGCGAGGAAACAAAGACAAGGGATCGATCACGGAGTCTGACACGGGACCGAAAAGATTACATAGATACAAACATGCAATTGTGGTGTTTCCAGGGTGAAAGAGAGCACGTACAAGCCATCCGATTCTGATCCCAGCCAGCGATTCAGTTTTGTTTCCAGGATGAAAGAGTACAAGCCATCCGATATTCTGGTCCCAGCCATCGATCCATGTACTCCCACCCAGAGTACAAACCTCTCTTTTTCCTACGTACGGCATGTACATCGAATGACCCAGACACACCAGAATTCAAACCACCCAGGACTTCAGCAGCTTCACAAGTGGCAGCAACAGTGCACGGCATTTTATGCCCACGTTTTCCCAAACTCGGACATCCATGCCATCCGCAGCAAGACCAGAGAGTTCCACATGAGGATACTTGTATTCAACAGACTACTGCATCTACGGGGGCACAACTGCCCTCGTACAGTTCAATCATAAGCTATATAATATGGCCCCTTTGTGCTCGATTTCAACATTTGCGATTAGATTACAGCACCAGGGCAGTGGGACGCAAGCTGAAACCGCGTCCCGGTTAACAACATACAAGCACCATGTGGCGCACTAAACTCCCTAGGAAAAATGCTAGTGTACATTACATTGGGTGACTGAAGCATCAGCTTTATCACCACAGCAAGCCTTGTTCACAGGCTTACACAAACTTTATGGTATGCAGAGGAGCATGACGCCTTCAGCTTTGCAATCGATGGCTCTGCCTGCTTCCTCCATAATACCTTCTTAAAGTACAGTTACAGGAGTCAAGCCTGTTCAACAAGTCATGTTGGGTTCCTGAAGAATGGATGGTCCAGAGCTTCTTGCGCTGTCAGACGCTCTGATGGCTCGAATCGTAGGAGACTGTATAGCAAGTCCACCAGCGCTGCCTTTGAATGGTCAGCGTTCCTCGATACCAAGTCCTGAAGTTGTGGTTCATAAGGTTCAGGATTTGTACGTTTATTATTAATAATCACATCCTATTTTCATAGGATCTTCTTGCTCATTTCAGTAACGTTTCACATCGTATATTAGTTTAAAATGTGAAACTGATAGCAGGACTACAAGTTACAACCTATATTTTAAGGAATTTTGAAGATAGCACTAGCAATTCATTAGAAACGAAACAGAAATATCACTCTCTTATGATTTTCCTATTTGCATCCACCAAGCCAAACTTATTGTATGTCGAGTTAGTGGCAGATTGTCCTCTTCAAGCCTGTTTTTATAATGTGTTAAGTAAATTGGTGTCTCCCAAAGAAAAGTTTGGCGCCTTCTAACGCGAATCACGAAGGATAGCATTTTTTGTCCATGCACAATTATATTTTAAGTCAATTTTGTACCTTCGAAAAGAAAGCTCATAAATGTTATCCTTTCATTAATGTAAAAGGTACTAGAAGATATAGCAAACAATATAGCTCATGACTACAACTAATCACAAGCGCAAACCCCAACTTTTGACTTTGACACCTAGGTACCCTTGAAATTTAGGAAACAAAATAATCAGACCAAAGACAAGAAAATATTAAAATGTCTGAGTCAAAGTGTGGTAAGCTGATGGATAAGCATGGCCAAAGAAGCGAAATGAGGGAAATAAAAACCTTTAGACGATCCAGTTTCCTCACAGCTCTGATACTTTCTCTTGAAACAGCACCTTCAGGCCAATTTAAACGTGTTGCTCTCCTAAAATATTTCTGAGCAGAAGAACTACACATTCCAGGTGACATACGTAAGCACAATGAATGAATTATTGTATTAAAAAATAAACGAAAGAAAAAAATTACAAGAGTTTCCAAGAAATTTCAATGTCACAAATTAAATATAAGCAGGCAACAAGCATAGCAGAGATACACACACAAAACTATCAAAATCAAGGTACAAAAAACCAAAAAAAAAAAAAAGGGAAGGGGGGAGCTAGTATTAGTAGTGGCCACAAATGCAGTTAGTAACTTTGAAAATTAAGTAGAAACAAACAAAATTGAATAAATAAAAGGCAGCTATTAGCTTTGAAAATTCAAGTGGCAAATATATATAAATAGAATGAAACCATAAGAGAGTTAAGTACACTGATACTTTGCTAATCATGAAATATAATAAAGTTTAACAGATTAGATACGTTCAATAGATAGATTAGAAAGCAACACTTTCTCAAAATTGTTTACAAAAATGTGACACTGAATATCTACTGCAGGCAGAATCGAACACGTCATTTTCCCAAAATGTTTTAAATAAATGAATGTTCAATATATAGATAAGAAAGCAAATAACGCACCTTGCTTTCCCGTATCATATGCTCTGGTAGAGGTCCCAAAACCCTCTCCATCATTGCTAGGTGTTCCAGATTCTCGTGTGTCTGAAACAATGCTTCACCCTAAAAAAATTGTGATGTTAGGAAAACACTTACCAGACTGGTACTAGAAAAATAAAGTGTGTGAAAGAGATCTAACAGAGCATAGTTCAACAAGAATACAGCCAACACTCCAAATATCACATGGAAAACTCCAGCCTAAACCTGCAATAGAAATATCCAACATCAGAACTAATGACTTACAGAATTGGAGAAGAAACCTTTTAACTACTCCCTCCATTCCAAAGACGTTTTGCATTTTCTAGATACGTACTAGAAAAGCCCAAACATCATAATTTGGAATGGAGGGAGTATCACGATAGCTGGCATGACCACTAATGAAACAGTATAAAAGGCCTAACTCTTATTCTCCACATAAGCATAGAGCTCAGTTCAATCAATTTCATCAACACAGTGACAATACTGCTAAACAATCAACTATAATATAAAACTATATATATGTGCAGAAAACACCAAACCATCAAAGAGGAAGAAGTATCAACTCTTTCTTTCAGATTTGATTCAAACACGTCATTTAGGAGTAAATAAGAGTACAAACCAGGATGCACCAAGATTTTGCTAAGATTTTGGACGATGTGTATTTTACTCTATCAAGCATATTTAAGAGCACAGAAATCTTCACTCTGAATGATCATAGTTCATATCTCAAACAAGATAAAACTGAATCAATCAAACCTTTAAGAATAACCAATTTACCTAAGATTATTTCAGGTGCCCTGTAATGCCTCGTAGAAACAATTGAGTTATGGTCCTGATTATCAAAGGCAGTACTACCAAAATCTATCAGCTTTATGGCACTGGACTTTGGCAAGCACTTGAAGTGCATCTCATCTTGCGAATTCTTCTGTACAACCCCAAGCAATCATTCAAGGAAACTGCTAATGCTGCATGCCTAATAAAGAAATAGCAGATAATCACTCAAAAAAAAAAAAAAAAAATGGGTGAGAATAGGTACCTTTGTACTTGGAACTTTTATATACTCAGAAGACACAAGTAGTATGTTTTCTGGCTTCAGATCAGTGTGGATAAGCCGCAACTCATGCATATCTGTTACAATAAGAAAGAAACAAAGATGGTCAACACTGCCCCTTTGGAGCAATAGAAAAGTGAAGCTGTGGCTACCAAATTAGCTAATAATAGATATGCAGAATCAAGCAATAACTAACACACATGCTACAGATTCCAACAGTTGTCGCCCAAACTCCCGCACAAGTTCCACAGGGAAAGGTTGGTATCTATTTCTCTTTAGAAAATCATACAAGCTTGGCCCAAGCTTCTCAAAAACCTGACAAAATCATTGATATCCATTGAATAAAGAATATTTTTAATTTGCGACCATTACGAGGGAACCTTCATGAGTGAAGAACGAAAAGATTTTGCAGTCGAGCAAATCTCACAAGTGAGTTACAATAATTTCTATAGATAAGTCTCTCATTCCATACAAGGTGTATTGGGAGGGCCAATAAGATAAATATTATAAACAAAACAACACATCCACAAAAATCATATGCATTCTCAGAATTGGCAACTGACTTTTAGAAACTAGTATAATTGACCAAAAGCTAGTACTTACAATGCATATATGATTACGATAGTCAAACCATCTCTGAATTTGGACGCAGCTGTGGCAATTGAAGAGGAAAGAACTGTCAAGTCAGAAACAGAATAGGGTTATACTTCAAGTAATCAGGTTTCTGAGATACTCACAGAGATCTGTATTTCTCATTTTCTGCAAGGCGATTGAGCACATCTATCTCAATCATTGCAGCATCACGGTACTTGCGGATACTGCGAACAACTTTTATGGCAACATATTCACGTGTTTCACGGTCCCAGCATTCCAAAACACGCCCAAAAGTACCTACGAAAATCCAACTCGTAGCCCTCTTCATTAGAATAATAACGAAGATACCCAGCAGAAGAGGAGACGACAGATTGCAGAAAACCCAAACCTTCTCCCATTTTGCTCAAGATTTTATCTGCACAGCCAAAAGCAGTCTGTCAATAAACATAACCATATATCAAACTAAAAATCCAATCCGAAAGGATACTGGGAATTATGCAAACTGCATACATGCATAAAGTTTATTAGTACTAAAATCACAAAAGCTAAAGATCAGAATGGGAACCCTGCTTCACACAGCACACACAATAAATAAGTAAACAACAATTTTATACACGACTATTATGGGAGAAGAAATTATAACGCCTCGATAAAACAACAGAAATCCTAAAAGTATAGTAACTACCAGTTCGCAAACAGGATTTTATATAATATAATAACACAATACAAAGCAGATAATAAAACTAAAATAACAAAAATATGTTCCCACTAATTACAAATTATTAGACACCACTAAACACTATATCCATGCACAAGGGCTCGAGGAACTGAAGGAGAGAGTCAAAGAGTCGGGCACTCACATCGGCGGGTCAAGTTCTCGCCGAGATCGAAGACGTAGTGTCCGTCGCGGTCATCCTCCCTCCATGGCGGCGACACGCCACCCCTCGCAACCTGCGAGCACAGCGTGGCCAAATCTGCATCAGCACAACCCGAAACCCTGCGAATCTGCGAGTACTCACGAGCAAAGCGGCCCTACCACTTCTCGCTCTGGTGGCGGCGCGGCGTCGCAGTCATACGCTTGGCGCGTCCGCTTCCGTGACCGCGATGACTCCATGCGAAGCTCCGATTCGTTGGGGAGGAGACGGAGAGAGAAACCCTAGATGAAGAAAGGCGAGGTCGGGGCGCGCTAATGGCGGCGACAGGGAGCCGGTGGGAGCGGGGACTCGTGGCGGGCTGGGGCCCGCATGGAAGTGAGCAGGATGGGTCACCGGTGGACGGGCCTGCGATCGGGCTATTCTATGAGGGCCACTTGGGCTCAAACTGGTTTTGGGGCTTTGGGCTCAGGCCATTTTCTGTTTTTTTTTAACTTGGCTATTTTTTGCTAAAATGTTACAGGGTTGTTGCGACGGGAGAAAACTTATGTGAAAATGGTAGTACTCCCCTCCATCCCAAATTATAATTGGTTTGACTTTTTTGCTCCAAGTTTGACCATTGTCTTATTCAAAAAATTTGCGCAAATATAATCAAATTTAAGTCATTCTTTAATAACTTTTATTCCAAAAGAAGTGATATTTTGCACAAATTTTTAAATAAGACGAGTGGTCAAACTTGTTGTCAAAAAAAAATGACTTATAATTTGAATGGAGGGAGTATATTCCATGTGATTGTGTTGTTAAAAAATATAATGATGCGTGATGTGTATATTTGTTGTTTAAATAAAGATGTATAGCTAACCTTACGCCTTCAAAAGTGTTTTTGAGATTAAACTAAGCAATCCTTTTCATACTAATAATGAGATGAACTTCGACTCTAATTAAGCATTTATAGTTTAGTTTTTTTTTTTTTTTTCCAAATGTAGTTTAGTTATTTTGATACATACATAGATAATTTGAAACTTTTGATTTAGCAAACACGTAAAAGATAGGCTTTTGCATGGATTTTGTAAAATTAATCATGTCTAACTTTCAATTTAGCATCTTAAATCACATTGTTGCCAACTTTGTTCATCGGGTAAGCGAGGGTTGAAGGCAAGATGTTCTGCTTTGTAGTCACAACACATCAATTAGGAACCATATCCCCGCATCCCGCAAAGATGTGGAAGAATAATAGTAGTTGATTGATATCAATCCTAGGACATGTTTAGGTTGATTGATATAAATCCTAGGACACGTTTAGGTACAAGTTTTAACATTGTTAAGTATGATTCTAGAAGCTCCTCCATAGAACCCTTCGCTTTATTTACCTTTCCTACATGTTAAATAAACTCCATAAATATTGAGCATGTCAACATTTGGGGATATAATTACATATACAATCATGCATTATGGAAAATGACATGCTAATAATACAAAATTTTAAGCTAAGATCCTAAGCATGGAATATTACAAGCAGCTCAAGGGAGTATGGACCAATGGATTTTATCTTGGCCTGAATGGAAATGAGGAAAAATATCAATATTATGCCTTGCAATATAAATTACTTCCTCCATCCCAATTTGTAAGTCCTTCGACTTCTTTACCCCAAATTTGACAACTCTTCTTATTCAAAAAAAAAATTGTGCAAAGATAGTCAAATTTAAGTCATTTTTGAAGAACTTTTATTAAGAAAGTTAGCCATGACAAAAGATGTAACATTTTGCACAGATTTTTGAATAAGGCTAGTGGTTAAACTTGGTGTAAAAAAAAAAAAGTCAAATGACTTGCAATTTGGGATGGAGGAAGTACATAAGAATGTTAACAGTTTCATTTTCAAATGTTTTTTGAATTAAAATCATGGGGAAAATCCCCGTGGCAATCCTTTTTCAAATGTTAGTCGCAGCCATACTATGCTTGCATCTTGAGTACTAAATATTAAAATATGTAAACTGCCATATATAGGAGTATAGTAGAAGTAGAAATAGAACACTAAAATAAGATTGGAATGATAAACTTGTATTGATGAAAAGTATAGCAATGTGGTAAGATATATACAAGCCATCAAATGGATGGTTTCAAGGTTTGTGGGAGGGTACACGCTCCCATGAACGAACGCTATGAACATGTGTTGTGGACTGTCATTAGCGTTTTGCTAATGAAAGGAGTATCCACTAATCGGTAATAAAGAATATTCACAACTTTCCCAGTTGATCAATTTTCTCTTTTAGATCTAGACATGCAATGGTATTTTTAATAGGCGAGCCTCCTTGAAAAGTAATCTACGTTAACATTGTTCTAAGGATAAGATTTAAAATGCAGGATTACGTTTTTTTAATAATCCAGAAAGTTTCAATTTGGACATAGCCGTTGGGTCGGGCGATTGGGAGGGAGGGAGAGCGATACCTAGCAATAGGAGTACCCTGCATTCACCTTCACCGTTTGATCGCATTTGGGCAATTAGTGGGAGTGCGATACCTGTAACCTCTTCCTTGCGGAGTCAACACCCATGCCATGCACCGGAAGCTCCCGCCATTACCTCACCTCACGCTCCGCTCCGCCTCTTCCTCTTCCTCTTCCTCTTCAGCCGCCGCCTCCGCTTCCCCGCCGCCGCCTAGACGCCTCCCTCCTCCCGTCCCACTGCGCGACCTCCTCGCTCACCGCCTCCCGCCTCCTCGCTCGCCGACGTCGCCCTCACCTCCACCGCCGCGCCCTCACGCCGATCTCGTCCTCCTGCTCCGCCGCCGCGGCGACGGTAACTCTCCGGAAAACCTCCACGTCGAGCTCATCAAGCGGGGGCTCAATCATGACCTCTTCTTATCCAACCATCTCGTCAACTCGTATGCAAAGGGCGCGCGCCTGGCTGCCGCGAGCCGGGTGTTCGACGAAATGCCCGTGCGGAACGCCGTCTCCTGGACCTGCCTCCTCTCCGGGTACGTGCTGCAGGGCATCACCGAAGAGGCGTTCCGGGTGTTCTGCGCCATGTTAAGGGAGGTGGAGCCCGGGTGCAGGCCCACGTCCTTCACCTTCGGGACCTTGCTCCGTGTGTGCCAGGATGGGGGACCTGACCGTCTGGGCTTCGCGATCCAGGTCCATGGGCTGCTTTCCAAGACGGAATATGCGACAAACACTACTGTGTGCAATGCCCTGATCTCAATGTATGGTAGCTGCGCTGTTGGTCCACCGATCCTAGCGCAGCGGGTGTTTGATGGCATGCCGATCAGGGACCTGATCACATGGAACGCGCTGATGTCTGTTTATGCTAAGAGAGGTGATGTGGTTTCAACGTTCACTCTGTTCATGGATATGCAGCGAGAGGATTCCAGGATTCAGCTGCGCCCGACAGAGCATACATTTGGCAGTTTGATCACTGCCACATCTCTGTCATCAGGCAGCTCGGCTGTGCTTCACCAAGTATTTGTGACGGTGCTCAAATCTGGCTCTTCTAGTGACCTCTACGTGGGTAGTGCTCTGGTTAGCGCTTTGCGAGACATGGCTTGGTTGATGAAGCTAAGGACATCTTTCTCAGTTTGAAAGAGAAGAATGCAGTCACCTTAAATGGTTTGATAGTTGGGTTGGTCAGGCAACACTGCAGTGAAGAGGCAGTAAAGATTTTTGTGGGGACAAGGAATACTGTTGTTGTTAACGCAGATACATATGTTGTGTTGCTCAGTGCCATAGCTGAATATTCTATATCTGAAGAAGGGCTGCGCAAAGGTAAGGAAGTCCATGGCCATATGCTTAGAACTGGGCTTACTGATCTGAAAAATTGCTGTCAGTAATGGACTGGTTAATATGTATGCCAAATGTGGTGCCATCGATAGTGCCTCTAAAATTTTTCAGCTAATGGAAGCAACGGATAGGATTTCCTGGAACACCATCATCTCGGCTCTTGATCAGAATGGCAACTTTGAAGAAGCAGTTATGCATTACTGTCTTATGAGGCAAAGTTGCATAAGCCCATCAAATTTTGCAGTAATCAGTTCCTTGAGTTCATGTGCAGCTTTGAAACTTTTAACTGCTGGTCAGCAAGTGCATTGTGATGCTGTTAAGTGGGGTCTAGATTTAGATACTTCTGTTTCAAATGTACTGGTTAAAATGTATGGAGAATGTGGAGCTATGTCAGATTACTGGAAGGTTTTCAACTCTATGGCAGAACACGATGAAGTTTCTTGGAACTCTGTGATGGGTGTCATGGCCAGTTCACAAGCACCTATTTCTGAAACTGTCGAAGTCTTCAACAATATGAAGAGGGGTGGTTTGATCCCAAATAAAGTAACATTTGTGAACTTACTTGCTGCTTTGTCTCCATTGTCCGTTCTTGAATTGGGAAGCAGGTTCATGCTGCAGTGCTGAAGCATGGAGTTACGGATGACAGTGTGGTAGATAATGCACTCATATCATGCTATGCAAAATCAGGAGATATGGATTCCTGTGAGCATCTGTTTTCTAACATGTCTGGCAGAAGGGATGCCGTCTCGTGGAATTCTATGATTTCAGGTTACATCTACAATGGCTATCTACAGGAGGCTATGGATTGTGTATGGCTTATGCTACACAGTGGACAAATCATGGATCGTTGCACTTTCTCCATTATACTAAATGCATGTGCTTCTGTGGCAGCATTGGAGCGTGGAATGGAGATGCATGCTTTTGGTATTAGGACACACTTGGAATCAGATGTCGTGGTTGAGAGTGCTCTTGTTGATATGTACTCCAAGTGTGGTAGGGTGGATTATGCCTCTAAGCTTTTCAATTCTATGACTCAGAGAAATGAATTTTCATGGAATTCTATGATTTCTGGTTTTGCAAGACATGGTCTTGGAAGGAAAGCCCTTGAAATATTTGAGGAAATGCTGCGCAGCAGAGAAAGTCCAGACCATGTCACTTTTGTCAGTGTCCTATCTGCATGCAGTCATGCTGGATTGGTGGAAAGAGGTTTAGAATACTTTGAAATGATGCCGGATCATGGTATACTACCTCAGATTGAACATTATTCTTGTGTCATAGATCTTCTCGGTCGAGCTGGTAAGATTGACAAGATAAAGGAGTACATACAAAGAATGCCAATGAAACCTAACGCTCTCATATGGAGGACTGTTTTAGTTGCCTGCCGACAGTCAAAAGACGGGTCTAAGATTGATCTGGGGAGAGAAGCTTCAAGGGTTCTTTTGGAAATAGAGCCTCAAAATCCTGTAAACTATGTTCTGGCATCTAACTTTCATGCAGCTACAGGAATGTGGGAAGATACAGCCAAAGCCCGAGCTGCAATGAGGCAAGCAACAGTGAAAAAGGAGGCTGGTCGCAGTTGGGTAACCCTAAATGATGGAGTTCATAGTTTCATCGCTGGCGATAGATCACATCCAAACACCAATGAAATATACAAGAAGCTGAATTTTTTGATACAGAGTATAAGAAATGCTGGTTATGTTCCCCTGACAGAGTATGCCTTGTATGATCTCGAAGAAGAAAACAAAGAGGAGCTGTTGAGCTATCATAGTGAGAAGCTAGCCGTTGCCTTTGTTCTGACTCGTTCCTCAAGTGGCCCAATAAGAATAATGAAGAACCTTCGGGTTTGCGGAGATTGTCACATAGCCTTTAGATACATTTCCCAGATGATTAGCCGGCAAATCATTTTTAAGGGATTCTATCCGATTTCATCATTTCAAAGATGGGAAGTGTTCTTGTGGAGATTACTGGTAACTGATTTGAAAGGTTGGTTCAGTACCAGTTCCTAACTTTTTCAGGTCATACCACATTGCCAGATGCTAGGTACAGGTTTGTTACCTTTCTCTTATTTAAGTCAAATATATATTCAAACAAAATTACTGCTAGAGTTTCTCTTCAGACATGATTTTACCATTCAATAAGTAACTCCTGGCAACTATTATTCCATTTTTCCTTATCCCATGGAATTTGTAAGAAATCATTGCTTCTGTCAAATACTCGAAGCTTACACCTTTAGCATCTACATTAAAATGGAATTTATTAATTTGGCTGCTGATTTATAGGTGTTATCTTTTCATGACAGTCCATGGGCTACCCAACTTAGCAACTTTTGTTTGTCATGACTACATGAATAAGTCCAGAATGTATTAATATTATTCCTGAGCCACCACTTTGCATGCATGATATGTTTTCACTCCTTTTCTCTACAAGTGCTCTGCCTGGTCTAGAGGTTGTGCAGTGTTGATGGAGACGGCAGTTCAGTTCTTTGTGTTTATCGCTTGCATCTCTTCATTTAGCTAGGCATAATAGCTTTTTCATAGGCATATTTGTGCTTTTAAATTTACGACCATGGTTTGAATTTATTTTTCATCATTTTATGGTCTGGCATAATGTTTTAGTTGTCTGTCTTGGAACTGTGGAAATTCATATCCGTATCAGCTAGTGTCTTTTGATTACTGATTGTATGCTAACCCATGCTAATGTTATTCCCTTCTTTTGGATGCAGACATACTTGGGAGTACAAATATTTAGGTTTTACTCAAGTGCACTAAGTGCTCTGCTGAGATCGCTTCAAAACAGATCCTCAGAATTCTGACTACACAGTGGAATCGGGTGTTAGTCGCAGTTTGAACCTTGGCATGTACAGGACGAGGTAAGTGATTTTGGGGCATATTCTAAGGACAAGTTTGATTAATTAAATGCATATAATCTTCAATTTGATCACCATGATGAATATACTTTTATTTGGCAGCAGACAAAGAAAAGAGGAAAAGGGATGCTGAGGAGATGGGTGATGCAATGAAAGAGATGGAAAATAGAGCAATGGATTCAAAGCAGGATATGGACATTCTTGCTGCTTTGGAAGAGATGCGGTCCATGAAGGTTGGATCTAGTTCCAGGCCACCAGCCTGTTGTACAGTATTTATTTCATGTGCTGTCTACGATCTAGACATGCTGGTGTCTCTGTTGACCAGATGCTTGAAATTTTGAAGTGTTCAGCTTATGAGAAGGTAAGACCTTAAAAACATTGTTTGTGTTATCATGTTTTAATAAATATCTGAAAATAAAACATTATCTTTTGGTTATTTGGAAGAACTTTATAGCGACAATGTAGTTTCCTATGTCTCACTTTTATCATCGATATTCTTTGTGCAATGACAGGAGAAAAGCAATTGCAGAGCTTTATGAAGAAGATGAAGAACTTTATGAAATCAATCACTCTTTGAGTAATTCTCTATCTCTGCATTGCAATGCCGATTAATGCCATCATGCATAACTTGTGCATGGAGGGTGTTACCTTTTGAATCTACACCTTTTTTAAGTGTTTCGAATTAAAGCATCTCCTTTTGACTTGTGATCCAATTGCTTAATACTAGATGAACCAGGATAGAACAATGACATATTCACATCATAGTGTAGCAATGCCAATCTACATACACTGTTATTTGTCTGAAAGCATATACTATTATTGGTATTTGGCAACTTGTAATTGTACATTAGTATTAGAGATAAACCTTTGCCTACACTGTAACAGTAAATCTTACAGTGTTGTTCTTCTCCCGTGTAAATCCAGGTAGCTAATCAAAGAAAACTGGAAATTGAGATTAATGTCCATTCAAAGAGGACAGCACAATGAAACCAAGTTAAACAACGTGCATGATAAAATTTTCTATATGACATATCAAGTAATTACATTACATTTAAAAGACTTATACATAACGAGAACACCAAAAGTCCTCCATTAATCCAAGTCCACAATTCCAAAATTGGAGAGAAGGATCTTCATTTGCTGAACAAAATCCGAGCCTGTTGCGTACTCTGTTAGCATCCCTACTGCAAACCCAAACATAGCCCATCTGCAAGATTTGTAGCAAGCTGAATTAGACAAGCTATCTTGACCTATTCAACAATGTGGTGAATCTTTACGTGTACCCATCTTGCATTTTTGTAGCATGCTTATTGTAGAATCATATTTACTTAGAGCCTTACACGAGTAAATTTAGTATGTAGGGGACATGATGCACTAGGTATTGTTCCAGATGACTTGGGAACATGTCAGTTTACAACTGATTAATCAATCACAAGTCTGATGTTAAATCTGATTTTATTGATTGCTAAAGCATGTGCTCTGAAAAGATCAATCTGCAGTTTAGTTATTCAGGAGGCTGAGAAACGTCCCTGATTCAAAAACCTTCAAATATTTGAAGGTACTAGGAAAAATCTCACCAACCATATTGGATACTTCAAAAATCTTTCTGGTTCACAAATTTGATGCATCTTGCAGGGGCAAACGTACCTTCCGTTGGAAATTTCATTCTTGGGCAAGAACCCAAAGAAGGGGCCCTGGGATTCGGTCTCCTCCAGCTTCTTCTTCTTGAAGTACTCCTGCAGGTCCTTGGCCACCTTCCTCTGGTACTCCAGCGTCACAGCCCCAGCCAGCGGCCTCTGCAGCGCTGCCGCCGTGGCCGTGGCCGTGGCCTCAGCTGGCTTCGGCTCAGGAGATGGTGGCGTCGGCTGCGACGACGTGGGTGGGGCAGCAGGCTTCATGGGCGTCGGAGGCTGCGACAGGGTGGGAGGAGTGGACAGAGCCGGCGTCTTGGGTGGCATCGGTGGCGGTGGCGACAGCGGAGGCGCCGCAGGTCTCCTGATGGGTCCCTCAGCCTTGGAGCTCCTGATCACAGCAAAGGACCGGCATGCACGGTGCGAGGGCGCGACCGAGACGGCCCCCACCTTCACCTTGATGGAAGGGATGGACGGGGCCAGAGACATTGCTGAGGCGCTTAAGCTTTGCAGCAAGCGATGGCCTGGTTCTCTTGTTTCTTGGAACAGAACAGGGAGGAGACGAGGGAAGGGAAGGGAAGGGAAGGAACGCGTGGAGAAGGTTTGCACACACACCCACGCTCTCGCTGTGGATAAGAGTGTGTGGTGCCAAATTCCCGTCCGCGAACGGAGGGCCCAGGAACTTCAACATCAGGCGTGTTGTCTCCTAACAGAAAGTTTGTGAGGTTTGCAGGGACTCAACATGGGCGCAGCACCTTCAGGCATTCTGGTGCTGACCTGCTGCCTGCGATTGTTCCCTGTCCCTGTCTGTCACTGGGGCTGCTTGTAGTAGCGCTTTTGTTTTACAATTATTATCATACAAAAAGCAGACATTGCTTGACAAATTGAGTTTTCCTATACGACTATTCAGCTGGTATTTGTATGGTAATATAATAACAATAATAACAACTCTATAATCTATGCATATGTAGCCCACCGTGGGAGATGTTTTAAATTCAGAAACGAAGATTTAACTAAAAAAATGACTAGTAAAGAGAGCCTAGTCCATATGACCTCATTTCTAATGAATTTGGTTTCGAAAGGCACTACTCTGATCACAATTAAGTGATATTTTGGGTTGTACTAAATCAATCATTTGCAATTCTGGTTCCATATTGTTTTTAATGTGCTTAATTTTAAAACTGAAAATGCAATAACATGAGCATAATAATTGTATCGAAATGTTGTTTTATAAACATGTACTTCTACTTGGTTATAATACTTTTGTAACAAAAAATAGTAGTAAAATTGTGATTTGCAGACTAGAGGAATGCTTAAAACGTCACTCATTTGTGATTGGAGGGAGTATTGTTCTCTGTTAGAGTATGTCAAACTTCGACTAATTACTAGCAGCCTAATGGTCACAGGAGGCTTAGTATCTCCTTAGGTTTTGGGTTTAGCTTCGCAGGAACGAATTTAGACAGATATAAGTTTAAAAAACATCCCTCGATGGCTGTATTCTTAGTTATCCTACATGTAACCATCTGAGTCGTTTTCAGCCTAAATGTATAAGAAAACGAGATGTATATGACCACGATCATGTGTCCTACGTACTCGATGGCACATCTAGGGCAGCCGACCTTTAAGGCCGCTGAAGCGATCTCCCCAATATATATTATTGGTTGAAAAATAGATTTTCGGTTTCTATGTCATCAACCGTAATCGTTCCAAGCACCACAAATGCTCTGACATAATGTTCCAAGCAACACAAACGCTCTGACATAATGGAGAGTCCAGACAGAAAATATCAACTTTTACGTACTTATTACTGTAGTTCAAAAATATGTATATTTGTTTCAGATATTTGTATGAAATCTCATAAATATAGTGGATTTTAAAAATATATCTACATCTAATATCTTAATATTAAAAAAAAACTTCCATCTGTTTTTAATTTCCCACAGTAACTTTGCTGTACCCCGTCCATGACCCTTAAACTCTATTTCCATCCATGAGATTATTGAATAAATCCCGAAGCCTCAAGTCATTCAAGTGACCATACAACAAATTGTGCATTTCTTTACAACACACACTAACATGTACATTTATAATATAATAAAAACAACGGTATAAGATTCAGAATTGATCTAGTGTACTAACTTATCAACCAATATAGTAGTACATTTCAGTTCAAAAAAAAAAAAAAAATATAGTAGTACATTTTCTCAGAGAGGACATTACTGAACCATGGTTCAGTCAAAAAAATTACTGAACCATGGAAAAGCATTTTCTCATTGACATTATAGGGGCAGAAAGACAAATCCACATCAAAACACAGTATGCCGGAGAGTTAAACAACCACATGGCCCTGGTATTTCACTCTTATGCAACGAAAGAATGAATACCAAATTTGGCCAAAATTGTCAATAAACCATCACTCAACACGTCAGGAGCAAAACAAAAGGGAACAGCATGAAGTCAGGGATCCAACACCCTGGCAGAAGTAATGGCAGCCTCATATGGTACAGCGGGCGTGGAAACACAATTGAAAGCCAGAAAAATAAAATATGACAGAAAAGAAAGAAAAGAGATCTTGATATTGTACAGGTGGGCATCGAAACTATAACCCTGCCGAACAGACTAGTTAAGCATAGAACCAACAAGTAATCTAGCACAATATCAACTCATCACTGTTTTGTTTTGAGTGCCGTCGATCATTTCAGTTCCAAAGTCACCGGTGCGGCACATCCTTCCCAGCAGGACATAGGCTTACCATGAGATGTTTCTGTCAGCCTTGTTGTGCAGACATGAAATCTACTGAATCACACACTCACATTTCCGGAAACCTTCGTTTTCAGCATCATCATCTGACAGGCCCTCATCACTACCAAGATACAAAAAACAGCAATCAGAATATAGTATACAAGTACAACAAAGCACTAGTAGAACACAAGAATACAGAATATATATGTATCACCACACCCATGGCTTTGTCACCTATAATTTGGGAGTAGTAAAACTGACCCCAGATACATTTGAACATGCATACGAAAAATCAGTGTCAATTAATTTGTGGTGAGCTTGCCTTATGACGCGTAATGAATGCAAATCAAACAAAGATACAGCTATTCTTCATACTATTAACATTTAGGCCATGTTTGGCATGGCTCCAAATGGCAAACCAGATCTTAATTCATTTTGAGAGGAGAGATGAAAACGGTGCGTCACTATAGTGCACCGGAAGAGCTCGAGCTCGAGCTGCCTAAAGCTGAATTCAGCACCAAGTCAGACTACAACTACATACACAGTTGCATCATTTAATGGTGCAGGAACACTGCTTCTTCAATGAGCTATAAACTAGTGTAAACCCTATGCATTTGAACATGTTCACAATATAGAACATTTGATAAGCATATGTTAAATTTTAAGTATGTGGAATTGTCTTTACCTTTAAAAGTATGTACATAGGGCTTTAGAGGAGATTTGACTCCAAGGAAGAAGGCGTTAAGTTTTAGCTTTTTATTAGGTGGAGACTACTCATTAAGGCAGAACACTCTAACTTTGAGGTATCTTTGTTACTTGAAATTTTGAAGATAAATTACCTCACAAGATGGCACAAAGTACAAAAAAAGATGATGTTGTGCTTTTATGGCTCTTATTTTGAAATTTGGATTCATTAATAGAAGAAGATAGAAATGTGCATTCGCTCATGCATGATAATTGACAATAGGACGTTCAGACTATGAACCATTCCAGCTTGATCAAGGTTATACAAATTAGTGAACCATTCCAGCTGGAAATCGTTCGCAGGGAACCGACCAAAGCCTAAATAACAAAAGACACAATATACTTTGCAGGGCGCAATGACATGGAAGGAAATATAGGATTTTTAGACCATACCTTGTTTCAAACTCCCTTATCTCAAAAAGTTCCTTTCCACATGTATCTGTCCACTGGACTTTCCTCCGTTCGACGCTAGATCTCAAGGTCTGCACCTCTTCCACAGACTCGCGCGGTTCTTCACCCTCACTGACCACTATACGGTGCTCCAAAGAATCCCTTTTGGAGTTGCTCTTAAGACAGCCTCGTCTCTCACTGCCGCTAGTGATGGTCAACGTCTTGTTTGCCGAACAAGACGCTTCTTCCTGTGAGGCACTGCTGGAGGACGACGCTTTGGGAGGAGACGCCACCTCGAGGCCATTGGCCGTGCACCCGAAGCAGACGAAGGGAGCACATTTCCCAGGCGCTTGGTGGTCCTTGGCGGAGGACGACGAGGGCAGCTGGTACACCTGCTCGGCAGTCTCCCCCCGGTCGACTAGCCGGTACTGGTTCCACGGCGAGACCTTGACGGGCTTCTCCTCAGCTTTCCGCCCGAGCAGCAAGAGCGCGAGGCCATGGCTGTACCCTGAAGCTGAAGACGAGAAGAACCCTCCTCCTTCCACGGCCAGTAGCATCTCCAACTCCAATGCTCATCCAGGCACCATGAACCAGCAACTTGATACCAGCCTCACGAATTACCTCTCCATTGGCTACCTCACTACACTATCCTGCAAAAGGAAACAATCCATCAACCCTATTCATAAATATCCACCACATCGAAAGCTTCGGACGGATTTGAGGACTCAAGAAAGAAAGAATCCGCATTACGGAAAACGAGGAACCGTTCAAGAAGGCCGCCTACCGAGAAAAGGAAGGGATCACCGCAGGTCCGGCTGGATCTCCGTTCCGATCCAGCCCAGTGGATGATCGGGGACGCCTGGCCACCGGAGAAGGAAGAGAGGCTCAGTCCGCGGCGGAAGGATCGCCTGGATCTGGATCGCGGCGGAGAAGAGAAGAGAGAGAGAAAGTGAGCTTAGAAAACAAACATGGCTCGATTTTCCTGGCAGTAGTAGTCCCCCAGTCTTTCACTATTTCAGGCCGGGCCGGGTCTTCACAGCAGAAGGCCCGGCCCACAACAAATAAATCAGGTAAAGTTTGTCGGCTGCAGCCCGGCCCATACTGAGGCCTACGTACACACAAGTGCGTCCTTAGCCCGGCCCGGCCCGTTTGGCCTGCTGGCCCGCCGCGTCTCTCTCCGTCTCCGCCTCGTCGTCGTCGTCCGGCCGAACCACCAAAACCACGACACGAACCGCCGAGCCGAAAGCGAACCGGAGCCGGAGCCGCCGGAGCCTCCTCCCTCCTCGATATATAGATAGATATCTAGCACAACCAAGGGGAAAAGTGGGAAACGAATTCAATTGGAAGAAGCGCAAGCAATCCACAAACCCTTATTTTTCGATTCGCGCGGCTTCTTCATCACCGGCGGCGGCGGCGGCGATGGCGCGGAAGAGGAAGACGGACGCGGCGCCGCGGCTGGACGAGGCGGATCGCACGCTCTACTCCACCTTCTGCGGCGCCGCCAACTCCCTGTCGCAGCTCTACACGCAGGCCGTGGCCCAGCAGAAGCTCTCCTTCCAGGCCGGCGAGCTCCACGCCTTGGTGCGTACACCTTCTCTCCCCTGCCTCTCCTGTCTCCCGCACCACCCCGCCCCCCCCCCCATTCCTACTTCTTCGTTCTCTTCCGTCGGCCGGCACGCCCGCCGGTTGGTCGGGGCATATAGGGAATTCGATTCACCCCCGCTCCGCACGCGAATTTGATTGGTTGATTTGCCTTCTTCGATCTAAGTATAGAGGTTGGATTTGGCCATACATCAGTGCACGTCTAGGATTCTGCACGCTTTGCTTATATAGAAGAAAAATGCCGGTTGGAACAGTCTCAAATATTAGTTCTGTGTTTATTGTTTATATATACTGCTACACTGTCGATGCACCTGTCCTTAGTATGAAGGTTTATTATATTAGTATTCAGAGAAACAAAATAATAGGTATATGTACAGGTAAAAAGTATTTAGTTTGTCTTCAAAACAGCATACATGAGCATTTATCTTTCTAAGTGATTCTTGAAGAATTGCAAGTATTCTCTGAGAAGAATCTTCACTTTAATTTGTGAAGGTACCATTTAAAACTTGATCGTGTGGTGTCTTGCCTACCAAGTATGAGATTTTTTTTCATTCTTATGCTTCAGAGTTTATAACTTTATATTGCTATATAAGTATGAGTTAAGAAATGTCTTTTGCTAAATTCAAGCTTAATGTTGCAGGAAAAGCTCTACCAGTGGATTTTGAGGAAGCACGATGAAGAGGAAAGGCTCACTGTAGCTGAAATAATGGCTCATATCCAGGTACAACCTTGAAACTTGCTAGACTATTGCGCTTTGCTTGAACATGTTTTGACTGCCTTACTTTTTTGTGGAGACCTGTGCATCTGCTTTGGTAGCTGTTTAGGCCCTGTTTGGATGTGAAGTTTTTAAAATTATTGGAAAACTATTACAGTTTTGCGAGAGGGAGGGAGGGGAGGGAGTTGTCAATTTAACCCACAGTTTTGCATGCTTTTGGCTTATAAAACTACTGTTTCTTGATGCCATAGTTTTCTAAAGCCACAACATCCAAACAGGCTTTAGTTCCATATCTGTTTCTTTTTTTTTTTTTTTCTGTGGGTTAAATATTCCTATATGTTCAATGCAACATTCAGCAATGGATTGTCATGACGAGGACTAGGTTTCCTAAACATACAAGATACACCTTATACTGTACAGGAGCTCATTCAGCAATGGATCATTGTGACAAGGGTGTCTAGAGTGGGGTCTTAAGTTGTGTTTGGTAATTGCTATGAAGTATTATGCCTTATTGCCTTTAGAAAGAATAAAGATTTACCTAGTTCCCACTATGCCTGTTGCATTGGGGAGTAAAGATTTCTTGCGCTCATTAAATTTTGTGAAGCAATCATAATGTTCACATATTCTTGTTTCTTTTGCAGCATGAGATAGACTATGGAGGTACTGATGCACATGTCTCCCCAAGAGTACAGCAGCATCCTCAGATTGCAAATCCATTCACCAATTCAGTTGTCCCACCTGGAACTGGTTTGTATGGGCAAACAGCTGCTGGGTTTGCTCCTAGACCCAGCGTCACTGACCAGTCAAAGAATACAATGTTCTCTAATGCCTTGTCAAGCCCAGTGCGCAGGAGTCTCCAGAACTATCACATCACTCAAGGTGCTGGCAACGGAGGACGGAATGCAGAAGCAAACTCAGCAGGGGCAAATAGAGAGACCAATTCAGCAAGCTCCAACGACACTTCTATGGATATGGTTTCAGACAGCGCCGGGAATGAATTCTACCAGTGATTTGCAGCGAGATGTGTCTGACATCACCGCATACAAGTGTTGTCAATGTTTTTTGGCCCTCCTTTCGTTGATATTTTTCACCTAAGCTCTCACCTTATGTGAGCAAAATATAGCTGCACATCCGGTGATTCTGGTTTGTTTGGTAATTTATAAGTTGAAACGTGTTGGACATGCTTTAATCCCCGCAATGTGTTCGTGAGTTCAATATTATGAATGTAAATGCATTTTGCGTTGTGATATATTCTGATAGAGGAAGTTCACTTGCTGAAATAGAACTTGTCAATACAGGGCAACATCTTTTTCTTTATTCGTTTAATAAAAATCACGTCAAAGCTTTTGTCGTCCCTTTGAAAAAAAAAATACAGGGCAACATATTAGAAGAGTAAAATGCATGCTGATACTCGAATAGAACTTCTAAATAAGCATAATTAAATTAATTATGTTTTTTTAGTAAATCTAGTTGAAATAAGTGTTGTCGTAAATTTGATCTGAATTAAGCCCATAGAGGTAGTATTAAGGACGGGGGCTTGTTCCCAAATCACTTTGTTGTCTGCGATCGAATTCGAAGTGCAGAACGAGGCGCGCTTGGCCAATCAAAGCTGCTCAATTCATTCAGAAGTTCCTTGTTTTAGTTGGTAAAAAATTGGAAAATATACTGTTGGAACTTCAGAAGACTTTCGTTTGTTTTGTGGTAAATATTATCAAGAAGGCGGAAAAAACTTAAGAATTTGGAGAGGAAGCAGACTCTTCGCTGCACTGGACTGGAACTCCCCGGTACTGACAGAGTGAAAGAGCCTGGCCCCATTCTCTTGCCTTCCCAAATGGCCAAATCCAGTGGTTGATACCTGGGTGCCGGTGGGCATCCACCGCCAATCCGCTACCATCATCTGCCTCGGAAGGCACGGGAAATGGCGTCGCGGGCGTTTGGGAGGGCAGTCAGGATCCGCCGCGCTGGTCTCGCCTCGCCCGTAGGACCATCGAGGTCGGGCAGTCCCAACGCGGCATTTATTGTCGTTTCTATCTTCGTTAACTCTGCTGCCAGATAAGCAAAAAAAAAAAATTTAAGGCGACACGGTAATCAACGAAGAAAGAGAGGAAAAACATCGACACCGTTTCTTCACCAGGAAACGACTTCGACGCTCGCAACGAGGCACGAAGACACGACCGAAACGCCACTGGGGAGACTCACCTCGTTTCCATCCGCATTCATTGGGATCGAGTGCGTCGCCGGCGGCGGCCCGTGAGCGCGCGCTAGGCCTCCACTTCTCCCGCCCTCGCGCTCCCTTCGCGCGCGCAGCTCCCTTTCCCGCGCGCACTCATTCGCCGTCGCCGGCAGCCTGCACCCGCTCTCTTCCTGCCAGAAGCAGCCACCACCTGCTTGCTTGACATGACGGAAGTCTGCTAGCTTGCTTGCTAGCCCCAGATCCATCCTGTCCAAGCCTCAATCCATCCCAAATCGACATGAATCCTGACGGATTTGATTCGGTCGGTGGTGCTCCTGCCGCCCCTGTTGATGGATCCAGTCCGGCCGCCGGTGAACCCGCCGCCCATGCAGCAGCAGGATATCCATCACTTGCTAGTCTTCAAGCCGCTGGCTTAGCTGCGAGATGGACAAGTTCTCCGATGGGCTCCAGTGAAGGGTAATTATTCTTAATCGATAAACAAGGCCAATAGTACTTCTCTATTTGCACTTCTTTATTAAATCTTTTTTGATACATTCATAGTCTGAATCGATTACTTATATATGGGATGACCTTGTGTACAGACTACCGCAACATGTGTTTTATTTTTATTGAAAACTGATTGTTCAACACTTTTCATTGTAGGTGAATGCTTTTGGAGTTTTCGGTGACAGTGGAGATGGTTACCTATGGATATTTGTATATATTGTAATGCTTATGGATATGGCTTATTTTGAAACCTGATCTGCTACCTATGGACTGCTATTACATATAGTTTACTGTCAAAGTGTCAACGTGTATTGTGCGAGTGCCACAGCTGTGCTATGTTGTGCGAGTGCCACAGCTGATCCAGCTTGTTTTCGAGGTGCATTTAAAGATTCATTGTGTAATAGAAACGCTGGGTTGGGGAGACTAGTTTCTAAAGGCAATTATTACCCTCTTTTTTTCTTGGAATCTGTCCCATGGAAACGATGCATAGGGACTGCCCTAACGACCCGTGGCCGCCGGCGCTTGCCGTCGACGTGAGAGGCTCAGGGAACAGAAGATCGGCGAGGAAGCCGGCGAGGTTAACCCCTCTGCCTTGGCTCGTTCTATTCTTGAATGATTCGATACCGGACTTCGAACATGACACCGGGTTTTAACCATACGGAATGGCCGGGCCTTCGTGGGCCCACATGACAGCGAGAGTAAGAAAAACGTAAACTATGGCATACGCCAATGCAAGCCAGATAACGTCTTCTCGTACGTCTTGCCTTCTTCATCCTCCTCCCGTTAATGCGCCTCCATGTCACCGTACCGTCCGTGACATCACCGCCGGCCCGAAAGTACGAGATTGGCCCCAAGGCGGGTGCGGATGGAAACCGAGTCTTCGAGACGTTGTAGTCCTCCCACGTGGTCACGGAGCTTGGCAGTCCCGTCCATGTTACCTTCACCTGAACCACCGCCGCGGCACCCTTCTTGACGAGTCGGCGTTCCAGGACCTCCAGAGGTTCAGTGTTCTTGATATCAAGATCTTAGATCACCGGCAGATGAGAATATACTGGAGTGAAATTGGGGGTAAACGGCTTCAACTGCGACACATGAAAAACAGGGTGAATCAAAGAATGAGAGGGCAGGTCAAGTTTGTATGCAGCCGTTCCAATACGCTCCAACACTTTGTATGGTCCGAAGTATTTGTAAGCCAGTTTGGGAAATGGACGATGAGCCACTGACGACTGAGTATACGGCTGGAGCTTCAACAACACTGAGTCCCCCACACTGAATTGACGATCCACTCTGTTTCGATCGGCCATCAGTTTCATTACGATACGTGCCTTAGCCAAATTATCTTTCAATGATTCTAAATGGGCAGACCTGTCACTCACGATCTCTGTAACTGATGTTGGAATAGAACCTGGGATGTTGGGGGCTAATCCCAAATTTGGCTCACAGCCATATAGAGCTTTGAAGGGTGAACAGCCCAGAGAAGAGTGATAGTTGGTGTTGTACCACAACTCAGCTAAGCTCAGCCAAGACTTCCATTCCTTTGGTGAATCCCTGACAGAACATCTCAAGAACACCTCTAAGCCTTTGGTTGACCCTTTAAATACGCCCATCAATGCGAGGATGATATGAGGTAGACAAAAGCAAATCGACCTTGTAAATGTTGAACAATGCTTTCCAGAAGTTGCTTATGAAGACTGCATCCCTGTCAGTGACCACTCGGCTAGGCAACCCATGCAGCTTGACTACATTGTCCATGAAGGTGTGAACAATATCTGATGCAGTGTAAGGGTGTTTAAGTGGAATGAAATGACTATACTTTGTTAACCTGTCCACCACCACCAGTATAGCTTTGTAACCATCTGACTTGGGGAGTCCCTCAATTAAATCCATGGACAGGTCTTGCCAGATTGCTTCAGGAATTGGCAGGGGTTGTAAAAGACCTGCAGGATGATGCAGGGTGTGTTTAGCCTGTTGGCACACATCACATTGCTTAATGTAACTAGCTACATCATTCTTCATGCCCCTCTAGTAAAAATCTTAAGTTAAGAAAACGCGGGTCGTAATGCTGAATGCCCCCCAATGGGCTTGAATGCATGGCAGCAATGAGCCGAGTCTGGAGAGCTGAGTTATGTGCAATCCATATTGCCCCTTTAAACCTGATGATCCCTTTGTCCAACGAGAAACCAGTCTCATCAGGGCTCTTGATTGCCAGCCTCTGCAGCAACTGTTGAGCAGCTGTATCAGTGACATATGAATTCTGCACTTCTGTGATCCATCCTGGTTGGACCACTGACACAGCTTGGATGGTCAACAAATGAGCCACCCTAGATAAGGCATCAGCCACCACATTTTCTTTCCCTTGTCTGTACTGAATCTTGAAGGTCAAACCCATCAACTTGGCCATAGCTTTCTTCTGTAAATCTGAGTGCAAATTTTGTTCATTCAAATAAGCAAGTGGCTTGTGATCAGTCAAAATTGTGAACTCTTGCCTCTGCAAGTAGTGCCTCCACTTGTCGACAGCCATGATTAATGTCAGGAATTCCTTCTCATAGATAGAAAATTTCTTGTGGACCTCACTTAAACCCTTACTCAGATAAGCTATAGGCTGTCCCTGTTGCATCAGAACTGCCCCAATACCATCCTGACAGGCATCAGTTTCCACAGTGAAAGGCTGGTCAAAGTCAAGCCGGTCTGAGAAGTGGAGTCTTAGTGAGTGCCAACTTCAGATCCTCAAAAGCTGTTTGAGCTGCTGTAGTCCACTCAAAATTTTTAGACCTCAACAGGTTAGTGAGTGGCTTGGCAATTAAGCCATAATTCTTTACAAACTTTCTATAATATCCACTCAGTCCCAGAAAACCTCTTAGCTCAGTGAAACTCGAGGGCACAGGCCATTGGAGCATGGCTGCTATCTTGTTTGGATCAGTGGATACTCCTGCTGCAGAGATAATATGACCCAGGTATTCCAAACTGGATTGGGAAAATGAGCATTTAGACTCTTTTAGATAGAACTGATGAGTTTTTAGAGCAGATAGAACTGCTGAGATGTGGACTAAATGTTCCTGCATACTGGAGCTGAAAATCAGGATGTCATCCAGAAAAACCAAAACAAATTTCCTTAAGAATGGTTGTAGTATGTCATTCATAACACATTGGAATGTTGCTGGGGCATTGGTTAGCCCAAAGGGCATGACCTTGAACTGGTAGTGCCCCTGATGGGTCTTGAAGGCAGTCTTGGGTTCATCCTCTGCTAGCATTCTAATCTGGTGATACCCACTTCTGAGATCTAATTTGGTGAAAACTTTAGCACCATGTAGTTCTTCCAATATTTCTTCAATTACTGGCATAGGAAACCTGTTCTTAATGGTGAGATTATTCAACCTTTGATAATCCACACAGAATCTCCAACTGCCATCCTTTTTTTTAACCAATAAGACTGGAGATGCAAATGGACTGTGGCTGTGTGTAATCAACCCAACCTGCAGTAATTGTTGGACCTGTTTTTCTATCTTAGTCTTGTGCTCAGGGGAGTAGTGATAGGGCTTGCAGTTAATTGGGACGACCCAGTACTAGAGGCACAAACATGATCATATGATCTTGGGGAGGTAGGGTTTGGGGTCACCGAAAACATCCTTATCTTGTTGTAACAATTGAGTGAGCTCCTGGGGTTGAGATTCTGTAGTTATTGCTGGTGGTGTCTCCTCCCTAACCTGATCCACTAAAGCAAAAGCCCACACATCATTGCTTTTTGTGGAGTTAAGGACCTTCCGAAATTTGAGATGCTTTGAACTTGTAAGCGATGTGGGTGTAGTCCTTGTAATTTAATTCTCCTACCTTCATCGTAAACTCCATGGTTCTCTTGTCCCAATCACAATCCATGGGGCTATGCTTAGTTAACCAATCAAAACCCAATATAGCATCATAGGGAGACATGTCAGGGACAATCATGTCAGTAGTTATACCATGCCCTTGGGAGTACCATTGTAGCTTAGGTACCATAGTATCAGTGGTCATATACTGATCGTTGGCCAATTTCACCCTTCTTTTCTGACATGGTACTGTTGGAAGTCCTGCTAACTGCACAAACTGGGCACTAACAAAACTATGTGAGCTGCCACTGTCCACCAACATGAGCATAACCTTATCCTTGACTCTAGTTTTGATTTTCATACCCTTTGGAAGGGGTCTGAACTAGTGATGGCATTGACTGACAAATGGCCTAATTCTTCAGCTAAAGCATCCTCTATTTCCAGATTATTGAGGGTATCCTCAGATAACTCCCTATCCATATCATTAGTCACCATTGCATTCACTTGTGACTTCCCTTTCTTGGCACAGACCTCATTATGGCCAGGCTCATATTTCTCCCCACGGGTACTTGAGAGGCCATCTTTGTCTCCTATAGTCTCTTAACTGTCTATCCTTCGGTTAGTGCGTGGTGGTTGGAAAACTTTCCCTTCTTGTTTTTCTTCTTGGTTCTTATCTGACCCGGCCCGTCCTTTCGAAACTTATACTTGTTTTTCTCAACCAATTTACTGTTGAATCCTTGCAATAACAACGCCTCGATCCTTTGTTTTGGGAACTTGGGGTTCCACCATATACGATCTCATCCTTCAACCCATTGACATAGTGTGTAACAAAGAAAAACTCATCATGAATGCCCTTTGTGCATAGTAACATCAAACTGCAGGGCCTGAAATTGAGCTGTATACTCCTCCACAGTTCCTGTCTGCTTCATGGTAATGATCTCAGTCATTGACCTTCTATAATCATCAGCTCCAAATTTTTGAATCACAGCCAAACAAAACTGGATCCAGCTCATTCTTAGATGTGTTTGTTTATAAGCCAACCACCATTTAGCCTGCATTTCAGTCATGTGTATAGAAGCGAGATTTCACCCACATCCTCTCAGGCAGAGCATAAACAACAAAATAATCCTTGCAGTTCTCAATCCATATCTTTAGGTCTATACCATCAAAGAAGGGAAAATTAAGTTTGGGCATAGCATGTCTTGGGAAATGGTCATCCTCTTCCCTGTGCCTATGCCTGTGTCTTCTACCAGTTCTGGATGGTCCTTCTCTGTCATTTTCCCTGTTAGCAAATATATTTTCTTCCTCATCATTACGCAAGATGTCGCGCCATGCAGCGAACCGAGCTATCCACGCCGGACTACTTTGGGCTTCAAACTGCTGCAGTTGTAAATTAGCCACGGCTTGTCCATTGGCCTGCACTTGGCGAGCAATGAACTGCTGCTCTCTAGTGGACTGCTCTACCTTTGCAGTGGTCGTTGCCAGTTGCTGCTGCAGCTGCTGCTGGGCGACCCCCATGTTGGATATCTGAGTAAACATCCGATTGAAATTCTCCTGCATCTTCTCCCATTTGGCCTCCTCTGCTTCACTATTCCTTGTCATTTGATCCAAAATAAATTGAGTTTGTGGAGATGGTCTTGCTGGAGCCAGTCTGACACTGCCAACACCTTGGGGATCACTTGTACGGTTACGGAATTTTACATGAGAACAAGCCTCACAACCCTGGCCGTCAGATCACTACCCAAACGGTGATGGATAAGCACTGCGGGATCACTCGGCGCTTAGGAATTTTACATGCGGACTGCCACACAACCCTTGCCGGAGATCAACCGCGGATTACACGAGGCAAACCGGTTGGTCCGATGCATGTTCCGGTGGTCGGATTTACGGTAATCTTCGGCTAGAGGCGCGCGGATTACTCAGACCGCACCTCCTGCTGAAGTGAACCCTACCGGAGCCGTTTGGACACACGCAGAACGGAAGGAACGCCGACGAACAGTGCGCACCGTAGATACAGGCCACAGATCGAACACCTGGAGTGCAAAACCTAGCAGTATCACCGGAGCACCAAATCGCGACTCTAGAAGGCGACCAGAGCACCGAAGCGAGCGAGATGGGGGGGGGAACGGAGCGGGGATGGTCGACCACGACACCGATGGTAAAGGCCGAGGGCCGATAACTTAGCGACGAGGAAGCGAGGAGACTACCCACGCCGAGGGAAAGACCGTCTCGATACCCGCGTAGCGACGGGTGGCCGCCGGCGATTGCCGTTGACATGAGAGGCTCGGAGCGAGAAGATCGGCGAGGAAGCGGCGAGGTTAACCCCTACGCCTTGGCTGCGTTCTATTGCGAATGATTCGATACCAAACTTGAACACGACAGGGTTTTAACCATACGGGACGCCGGCTTCGCGGGCCCACATGGCCGAGTAAGAAAACGTAAACTATGGCATACGCCAATGCAAGCGGATGCGTCTTCTCGCACGTCTTGCCTTCTTCATCCTCCCGCCAGTGTGCGCCTCCATGTCCGGTACCAACCGTGACAAATGCCCGTGGAAGAGCCAAGTGTCTGGAACGCCGCTGGCGCGCTTCGTCGGCGCCGGCCCGCACCGGCCGGGCGCTCTCCTTCTTCCGGGAGATGCCCCGGAGGAACGCCACCTCTTACGCCACCGTGATCGGGGCCCTCTCTCCCGCGCCGGCGGGCCCGCTGCCACCGCCCGGCGCGGCTTCTCTTCGAGGAGCTCACGCTTGATGAGCACAACGTCTTCACCTGGACGGCCATGGTGTCGTGCCCACGTCCGAACGGCGAGCTTTGGTAAGGCGGTGCGGCTCTTCATGGCGCTCACGGTGAGTTCTTTGCGGCGGGAGTCCCAACGCGCGCACACGTTCAACTCCCGCTCAAGGCTGCGTGGGTGTCCAGTCACTGGCCATGCTATTGCAGCTCCATGGGGTCATCTTCAAGCTCGTGGACCAAGGGACCGGATCCTGTTTCGTTTGGAATGCCTTGATTGATGCACACGCCAAGTGGGCCTTTGTCGGACCAGCCAGAGAAGTTGTTCTACGGGATGCGGCACGAGGGACATCTGCTCTTGGAGAGGGCTCTTATCTCTAATTTGTCAACAGCGAGTTCGGCCCCCATTCGATCCTTCGGGGGCGAGGAGGACGCGAGTCGCGGGTGACCACGGGGGAAAACACAACGCCCGCCGCCCGGCGCACCTCCCTCGATCTCCCTCCCGCCGCCGCGCCGGGCGAGCCGCGCCGGCAAGGCAGCGCGGCTACCGGGGATGGTGGCGGCGGGCCTGTCTCCCTCGCCGGCGGTCTTGCGGCGGCGGCCGGACGGCGCGGACGGCCAGCGGCGCCATCTCGCCCGTGCTGCGTGGGGCATGGCGGGCGGCAATGGCGCGCGGGCCAGCGCCGGCCGCGCGCCGGCCCGTGGCGGCGGGTGAGGATGGCGGTGGCGTCGGGTTCCTCACGGCGCCCCGTTCCCTCCTTGTCGGGCGGCGCCCCGGGGCCGAATGGGCTCTCCTCGGGCTTTGGGCGGCGGATCCCGTCGCCGGAGAGAAATTTGGACTGTGCCGGCGGCGGCGGATCTCTTCTGGCGGCGGCGAGATTGGCGCCCCAGTGGGGGGTTGGCTCACGGTGCCGGGGCGTGGTGGTGGTGCGGCGTGCGGGCAGGAGCCTGGATTTCTTCGCATGGATCCGGGCTCCGGGTTTGGCGCGGCGCCCGCAGGCCGGCAGTTGTCCACCTTCTTCATCGGACTTCTTCATGGCGTGGCGCGAGGCCACGGGGCGGATGTCCCAGATCGGTGCACAGGGTGGGCCGGGCCGCGTTGGCCGGCTTCGGCGGTGCGGTGAGCTCGCACTGCGGTGGTGGTCGGTGGGCGGGCCGGGCGTTGGGGGCGATTCCCCTCTGTCGCCCCTCGACGATGGCCTTAGCCGGGGCCGGGCTCTTCCCATCGTCGGCGCCCGGGGGTTGGGCGGGTACCTTCCTGCTGCTCGGGCGTGGCGCCGAGGGGAGCAGGTAGTCAGCGGGGCTCCCGGTGAGCACGACCATTGTCGGTTTGTGCTCCCGAGGTAGAGCCGCTGCGGAGGCCGCGACCATGATCAAGACGAAGGCGAAGAGGGCGCTACCCGTCTTGGTGTGGTGGACACGCCTTGAGCGGCGATAGCGATGGTTTTTTGGCATGTCGCTTTGGCGGTGGGGGTGGCGGCGCAGCTTGCGGCGTGATGTGCGGCCGGCGGCGTCGATACCCCCGCGAGGTTTAATGCGGGCGTAGCAGCGGCGACGGTGGCGACTTCTAAGTCAGGGATCTCGAGCCGATACGGCGGGGTCCCTTGGGGCGGCTCGGGCGACGGCGGCGCTGCGGGCGCCGTTCCTGTTAGGGCGTCGGCGTCCCTAGTTCTCCTCCACGGTGAAAACCGGTCCATCGGACTAGCGGCGGCGGGCGTTTTGAGCATCGTAACCTTGCTGAAAGGCGTTGTTGTGGAGTTAGACTAGAGGCTTGTTTCTCCGGACTTAGCTTCTTTTTGGGTTGTCGTTCACTGTTGTTGTTTGGCGTGGGTGCTTTGCCCCTGTAGCGGTCTGCTATATGTGGGTGGTGTTATTGTAAACTCTATTCTTCTTAATATAACCAAAGCCGGGAAACCGGATCTTTCAAAAAAAAAATCTGCTCTTGGAACATCATGATGGACGGATATTCCCGGCATAAGCTCGTCGACAGGGCTCTTGATCTCTTCAGAAGTATGAGGAAGAAGAACGACTCCACGTCGTGGAACATCATAATATGCTGCCTAGGAGAGAACAGCCTTGGAGAAGACGCTCTCCACCTCTTCATCGATCTGGTCAGATCGGAGCGCCATTGCGGTGGCAATGCCAAGATCTTAAACCCCTCAATATACACAACAGTTCTGCACACCTGCTCAGTGTTGGCACTGCTTGTGTTTGGGAGGCAAGTGCATGCACGCACCGTAAAGGACGGGTTCGGTCAGAGTAGCGTCTTCATCAGCAATTCTCTGATCAGCATGTACAGCAGCTGCGGCGCAACGCTTGATCTTGAGCAGGTGTTTGAAGAAATGACGATTCGGGATGTCGTATCATGGAACTCGGTGATACAGGGGCTTGGTCAGAATAGCCTTGGGAGGCAAGCTCTGGCAGTTGCAGAGCGCGCACTGGAGCTCAGGATGTACAATGGCAACACCTTCATCGCCATCCTGACATCCTGCAGCCACGCGGGGCTGGTCGTGGAGGGGTTGACCTACTTCGATGCAATGGCCAAGAGGCATGGCTTGGAACCAACACTTGACCACTACATCAGTGTCATCGATCTCCTCGGGCGTGCTGGGAGGCTTCAAGAGGCGTACCACCTGCTCCGGAAGATGCCGTTCGCGCAGAATGCGTTGGCGTGGCGGACTCTTCTGCATTCTTGCTTGGCCCATGAGAACAGCGCCATGGGAAGCATTGCAGTGCAGGAGCTGAGAGCACTGCAGCCCAATGGTGGCACCGGGAACTGAGAGACTGGTGCACGGCTGCGGAGGCATCACAGGTGATGAAAACACAGGCTGGAAGCGAGAAGAGTGCTGATCACATGGCTGGGTGCAGCAGGGTCACCTAAGTTTCTGAACATTAAGGGCCGAAGCTGTATCTGTAGCTTCACATGTGGCCTGCCAAGAACCAGCAGCAAGGCTTGCAAAGTCTTGTGCGAGCCGTGATGGATGACCTGGAATCATGAATCGAGTCCACGGCATCAAGAGATATAAGGCAGAAGTTGGGAAACAAAAATTCTGGCAATCTTGGCATGCTGAGTGAAGGGCTGAACGCAGAAGAAGATTAACTGTCGAAGCATCCATGGAAAATGTGATCAGGACAACACGGGTAGTGCAAGGGCTAATGTCAATCAATTTTGTGTATGCCAGAAGAAGTCCAGAAACAGTGATTCTGGAAAGTGACATGGTTTCTTAAAGTTTTAGGAAGCTGAATAGAATAAGTAAATTACGTTGTAATAAATAGATGGCGTCGCGGCGTAGCATAGAACTATAGGTGTCAATCTAAAGCTCTTATTTATTATAACTAAAAATGTTTTTCATAGATGCTCTTCAAGTAAGAATTAAATCACCGTCAAAATATGCACTTCACAACGTGAAGTGTGCCTCCCTGATTTCTTTTCTACTTCCACTATTCTAAATTATAAGTTATTTCTTTTACTATATATCTAGACATAGTGTAAAGGAAGTAGAGTTCTAAAACCCAATAAGATTGTGATATTGTGAAATTTTCTTTGAAACAGATGTGAACATATGATTTTTAGTGTTTCCAGCCTTACCTTAGCATACATTAACAATCGATTCAAGTGAACCAGAACCAGACTTAGTAAGTGTAACGAGTTACAGAAGAATATACATCATTTGTGCTTAACTGTTTCGCTGCCAAGGTTGCTTACATGTGCTTTCTTAAAACCAGAGATAATCACGATAAAACAAAACAGCACACATAAACGATGTCAATAAGATAATTGTATCTAGAAACATACTATCACAGCAATTTGCATTAACTAAAGCCGCTTTCTAACATTTTCTTTTCACTACAGTTGTTCTATTAGACGACATCACTTATCAACTAATTAAGGGAAAAGGCTAATTACAAAGCAATACAATGGGGAAAAAAAAAAAAAAAATGAAGACTACTTTCCCGATCATTCTTGTTATCATATTGTCGATTGTAGATTGCCTGCACAGCACAGGACCAGCAGCAAGATGTTGAAAACCCCTCCCGTTGATGCGTCGTGACCTATAAGGCTATACAAGAAACTCATCTATCCAGAAAATCTTTGCAGCAGAACACTGGTGTGCTGCTGGCCAAAACCATATGACGGCAAGGATCAGCAAGCTCGAAGCATCTGCATCAATCAAAGTGTTCAGTTGTAGAGTTTATGTCCCACTATATATACTAACAAAGGATGGGTTCACTATACCATAGAAGCAGCATTCCTGCTTCTCACTGATAAAGTGACAGCATCGAGAAAAGCCTTTGCAGCATCAGCATCATTTTCTGCAGCCTCTGCAACTCGCGCTGCTTCCTCAGCTTCTGCTATTGCTATTTCTGCCTCGACAACTGCCTTGGCAGCAAAGGCAGCTGCCTCTTCCTTGGTCATGCCTTTCATCTTCTCCAGTTCAGCAACCACTTGAGGCTTAGTTAGCCTGTTTAGCCGTTTAGCATTATTATTTTCTGCGTTCATTCCTTCAGCAGAGGCTACCTTAGTGATTATTCCACCCAAAGCAGGTGAACTTGGTGCAATTCTGTACCTTTGGTTTACCTACAATCATGATTCAAACAGTATGAAGCTTGTGAAGTCTGGACCCACTTTTATATTCCTAAAAAGACTACCCAGGGAAGGAGAGAGGGAGAGACCTTAATTAATTTTCCAGAATTAGCCATTGACTTCAATTTTGTAGATAGCAGGCGGTGAAAATCATCAGGTGGCCAGTATTGGTCCTAAATATATAGTCAATTTAAGTTAAATCCATCCTCAAATGAAAAGGTAATAAAACATTGTCTCAAGTTAGCAAAAAATCAGCAGACATGTTTCATACAAAAGGATGAGACAAATATTCCCATTACAGACTGCAGCCACCATAGCAGGACAGCTGATGAAGTTAAACAAAGCACAAAAATAAAACAAAAATAAGCACACTATAAATTGATCTACAAACCTCGATGTATGCAGCAATGGCTGCCTTATTGGACCCAGAAAGCTCATTAAGCTTCCTTATAGCTTCTAATATGAGATCATCGAGCCTAGAAAAAATGACAGACATACATAAAATCACTGGATGACCAAGCATAAGAAGCAGTATGATGAATAAAATAGGAGTTGGACAGTAACAATTGAAGTAAAATGAAAAGTGTCAACTGCTGAACAGATATGCTACCACAGTTAAATAGTGTGCTTATTTTTGTAATTATGTACTAATAAACATAATATGTAATTATGTACTAATAAACATGTTACACAAAAGTATCAACTCCATAGCAAGACAACCTCTGTAAGGAATTGAACATTAGGAAGAGCAAAACATGTGTAGAACTCAGAGGATGTATGTGTGTCAACTGTATATTCCAATTCACAACAAACAGATTCCTTTTTAGTTTACTTGAAAACTGTGCTCCAGAGTCCAGATGTATTGCATACACAATAGGAACAAATTATGAGTTTACAACACTACCAGAACACCATAGAGGCGAACATGCTAAAAGTGTTATGCAGTATGAGAAGATGAATAACACATGAGTATGCATCTGACATGTGTTGCAGACTACAAATATCAAGGAAGATATATATGTTTGTTACTTAATCTTTGTTACCATAATGTTTAAACCATAATCACAGGGGTCAGGGTCGGGCGCGTTCTGCAACCCCAGGGCATCATCCCAATCAATGGTCGGGCCAAGCAAGGTCAACATCCCGATTCTGTCTGGGTCACCACTCTACTGCGGCATGAGTACACCACAGATCCAAAGGGCTGTAATGAGGTACAGGGAGAGGAGAGGAGAGGATACAGAGATGATGTGGGTTTGTGTTACTGAGGCATGGGAGACAGCTAGCGTTGAACATGACTACCAACAATTGTGGACATGACCCTAAGTCTTGTGGAGCAGCAACATGATGCAAGATTAAACCTTCGCCAATGAACTGGGAGCACCAAAGAGAAGAGGACATTGTAGGCAATCAATTTCACTACCACTTGGTGTGAGATGTTGGCTGATAGTGGTTTATTTGCCTGAGCAGAGAGAAAGCAAGAAACAGGAAAGGAGACTGCGTGATTGAGCGTGTCCCCTTCTCTTTTGTGGTAGTGAAATTGATTCTTCTTTGTATTGATTTTAATTAGGTGGGTAGTGTGTTGGATTTGTATACTATGTATTGATTTTTCTGTAACTAATTGCGCATGGGATATAAATGGCTCACCGACCCCAAATCCAATTATTGACCCAGATTGATTGGGTTCCATCGTTCCGAACTACCACCTTCGAACCATGTTTTTAGACACCGACAACCCGCATTCCTCAGCCCCAATCAGATTTTTTGTAACTGCTTTGAACATAGAGAGCCTGTCCAACTTGTATAGTATGAGTATCGGTCAGGTCAACATTTATTAATCTGTTTACTTTGTGACAATGATTTAATGACTGTCTGCACATAGCTCACCATTGTTGCAAAGCCATATAAGAGTTTAACACATGTGCATGTCCACAGCCTCCTGTTTCTATTATGATGACCATATAACTTTACATCTTCCGATGCATATTTACCATCAATTCAGGAGCAAGAACCCTCCATTCAGTTTTAGCAAGCACATTTATTTGGGAACAAAGAAAAACAAGATTGCTAATTTGACTGAAATGACCCATGTAACTCCACATTACTACTGGGTAGCTATTGCTTCTCTGTTGCTTTGGTACAAACAAATTGAGTTGTTAGAAAACAATTCAATGCTTTGTGCATGAACGTAACTAGCGTTTTGATGTATAGGAAAGCATTGGGAAATCTACGTGTGCCTTTTATATTTGAACATTGAATAAAAGAAGCCTTGGGAGTAACAATTTATATTTATTTCCTAAAAAATGGCCATATAAACTTTAATAACTAAACATGTGATGAGAGAGGTCAAACTGAGCATCAAAGCAAATGTATGAATGCTTATAATATGATAGAAAATAGGTAAGCATTTGATTTGCTACAAGATCACTGTGTGTCATTTAATGTGCTTGTAAGTTGCAACTGTTTGTGTAAACAAATTTCTGGCACTAGTTGTCAAGATAGTTCAGATACCATAATATGGTTTTTAAGAAGAATTTCTGTTATGGTCAACTTGTCAACTTCAATATCTAACCAGACGGACTAGAATCATAACTCCAAATCAATTCATATCGATGATTTCTATCTAGCCCCACATATCCAAATAAAACACATTCACCGAAAAGGAAGATGGCGAACTGAAAAGGTAGATTACTCGTAAAGACAATAAGTAGCTTTGATAAAATATTTGCACCGAGTCTACTGACCTAGCAACTGACTTATCTGGACTTTCTTCAATTGCCAAAGGCTCCAAAGACATTGCTAACGGTTCTGCTTCAATGACTGTGTCATGAACGATGCCCATATTCTTCTCATCTACGTCCATCGGCTCAGCAGTAAGCTTAGGCACCACACGCCTGCCTTTCTTCAATGCCATTCTCGCCTTCTCTCTAGACCCGTAACCTCCTGCGGTGACACTCAAGTTGCGCCACTTGTCCTGCACAAATAGACCATACCGATGATTATTTGTCCTCGACAATACAGACATTCAAAATGAACTTGGAGACTAAATACAGATATTGTCCAACAAAACAAATCATAGTTATGGTGAACAAGATCTCCACATGGAAGTGATGCTATGGCTACAAGTTCCTAACATCCCAGATTACTCTCGAGCCGCAGCCTCAAACTCTATGTAATCCCTACTACTAACCACCTAAAGTCCTCTATGCAATCCCTACTACTAACCACCAAAGAAATAAGGAACACGGCAAGCTGTTCGGACCGTACAAAACCACAATTTTCTTTCATTCATTCAATTTAATCTACTAAAAAATCTCCATCCATACTCTCCCAAGCTGATCGCGAAAACCCCACCGCCCACCCTCCCCAGCGATCCGAGCTTCACCTTGAGGTCAACATTGGATCGTTGGCGCAGGAGCTCGCTGAAGTCCGAGTCCCGGAGGATGGTGCGCCACTTGCCGGGCCCGTGCTTGGCGACACCGGCCTTGAGCGCGGCCTCTTCCTCCGGCGTCCAGCGCTGCTTCGGCGCCCCCATCCGCGGCGAATCGAGACCAAGGAACGAACCCCCACCAGAGGATCCAACCGCCTCAGGCGCGCGTGAGAGTTCGTTGATCGGGGGCGGGCGCCGCACGCAGGGAGGCGAGGCGGTTCGATTTCGATTTCGATCCGGCCCCGGAATTCCGCCGAATTCCGGTGCAGGATCCGGGGTGGGCGTGTGCAGGGGGCGATCGGGGACGGAGGAATCCGAAAAGCAGGGGGGCGGCGGCGAGGGTTCTAGGGCAACGCAGTGGCGTGAGACGGAGAGGAAGCCACAATTGGGTTGGGTCTGGGTGGGAGAGAGGTGGTGAACGACTGGAGGTTACCAAGGCGGCGAGGGAGAGGGGATTAATTGCCAAAGGCCCAGGGCGGCGTTGGAAGGCTCTCTTCTTTGATTCTTTCTGTCGTCACCATCCAATGTAGTTGTAATAAATATATATATTTCCCCTCAAAAGGTTGTAGTAAAAATATATAAATATAAATAAATATACTCTTCAAAATATTTGTCATCTTCATTCCCCGAGAAAGAACTTTGACAAAAATATATGGTAGAAAACATTAATATTTATGATACATACTGTATTGGTATTATTGGAAATTATTGGAAAGATCTTTGGATCTAGGTTTTTAATAAATTTATTTAATGTATTTAATAAATATATAAATATTATATATTTTTTCTACAAATCAAATCAAACTTGTGGCACGACTCAATTTTGGTAAACCCTATCTTATCAGTTGTGCCCACTTTCTACATGTGCACCCTCAATTTCCCGCCCTCAGATCATCAAACAGGTTGACATTTACAGAAAACACAGCGGAGCAAAGGGGACATCAGTAGAAAGGGGACTTGTTTGGTAGCCTAGGAAACAGCCTGCAAGTCCAAGTTAGAAGAGGGATTAGGCATTATTGACATCAAGACTCGAAACACTGCTCTACTTTTGAAACACTTGGACAAATTCTACAATAAGAAGGACATCCCTTGGGTTAGCCTTACCTGGTCCAAGTTATACCGCAACCACCAGACTCCCCCACAGGCTAGAAGCCTTGTTGGTTTTTTTTGGTGGAAGGACATACTCAACCTATTTGACAAATTCGATTTGATTGCAAGATGCAAACCCAACAAGGGGAGACTCATGTCTTTCTGGCTACAAAAATAGTCTGGATGTGATGAACCCCTCTCAAGGGCATATCCACAACTTTTCTCCTTTGTGAGGAAACCCAAGTGCTCAGTCCAATTCTTTCTTGATCAAACAGATGACATGAAGATGATTCAAACATATTGGATTATGCCAATGACTTGTGGACTTATTCATGGGGAACTGCTCCATTCAGTAGGAAAAAGGCTTACACCTCTCTCCAAGATCATGTCGATGCTTCCCCCTCTTCAGTTGGCTCTGGTCCTCCTGCAATCTTGGTAAGCATAAATTCTCCTTTTGGCTCCTCGTTAGAGACAGCTACCAACCAAGAACATACTAAGGAGAAAAAATATGCATTTGGATGACTATTCCTGCCCCCTGTGTGCTTCTGGGGTTGAAGAAACTAGCTTTCATCTCTTCTTCACTTGCCCTTTCAGTCAGCAATGCTGGAGCTCGCTTGGCATCACTTGGAATTCTCAGATCCAACCTCTATACATGATCATCGCTGCTAGAGAAGCTTTTGGGAGCAAATTTTTTCGTGAAGTAGTCATCACAGGTTTCTGGGTCATCTGGCTGACAAAAAATAGAAAAGTTTTTGACCATGAACAAGCAGACATCATCACTTGGAAAAGAAAATTCAGCAACGAGCTTGACCTTGTTTGTATCAAGGCCAAGGGTGCTAGACTTGCCCTCCTCAGAATTTGGAGAGATAGACTCAATGTGTAATTTCCTTTCTTTTCTTTTAGGCCTGGTTGCCTTGTAATTTCCCTTTTGTACCTTGTCATTCTTTTATTTAATTGAAAAAAAAAAAAATTAGGTAGGGGGCTCCCCTGCCAATTCGGTAAAAAAAAAAACTTGTGGCACGAAAAGCATAAACGATAATTTAGGACGGAGGGAGTAAAATATAATGAAGAGGGTTTCCCACTGAAAGTGTAGCCCTCAAGCCTTACTCTGGATATTAGTGTGGTCCTCAAGCCTTACTCGAGATTCAAACTTGTCCACGTACATTGTGATTGAAAATCACGTTTTAGGAGAGCTGAGCTGACAGAAGCTGCTCAAAAAGCATAAAAGTGATTCTTGCGTAGCAAAGTGAGGAAGCAATATCTACTGTAGCCTATGTCAAAGATGCTCCCCTTGGTTTCCAACATCCCAGATTACCCATATCATCTTCTGTTTCCTACGCCCAAGTTCTAAAAAAAATATCTTTTGTTTCCCGTTTTTCTCTTGTGGTAGGGACTGCTTCACACACTAAGCTCAACCAAACTCTATCATGAAACAATTTCATAAAAAAACTAGAGTTTTAAAACTTGTTCACTACGTCTACAAGTCACTGTAAGGGCGGTTGTAGGGGTTCTGGAAGGGAAGTACTCTCAATCGTTCTTACGAGAGAGCTCTTACAGTGGGCGGCTGATAGAACCGCCCTTATAGAGTCCCTTTGTAAGGGGGCGGCTAGTATTGTCACCACCCTTAGCGGCGGTTTTACGTAAGAAGCATCGTTGTTTTAGGTGCCCTTAGAGACTATCTCTGTAAGGGCCGTTGACGTTTCAGCTGCCCTTACAACTGTAAGGACGGCTGCAGAACCATCCGTCTTATAGTTGATTTTCTAGTAAAAAAATTAAATTCATATACAAATCTGACCACAGCATATATACACTATAAACCATGAGCACAATCTAAACCATTATTACAGGCCATATTTCAAAAGTCCAATTTCACAAAAGTCTACATAGCCATAATTCATCACATGCCACAAAGTCCAATACTTTCCAGATTCTTACTTCTTGCCTAGAGCTAGCCTGTGAGGGTGACGAAGGAAGTCGTACTTGGGACTACTACCTAATTCAGAGTTTCCATCGTGGTATTCGCCTTCACTTGAAATAATCTCATCAATGATGAAGTTGCAAAGGTCGCCGACGAGCTCCAATAGTTCATCATCCTTGTATATGTCCCTTCTCTTTTTCAAATCTTCTTTCTCTACAAGAGAAAGTTTAGGTTAGGATTTCATAACATAAGCGCAAGCTTTCATAGTACCAGGGAAAAACAGTCAAACTACCAGATCGAGGTGTCTCATCATACAACATATGTAATATCCACACTGTGTACTCCCAGGCCTCTGCCTTAGACACTATGTGTGTCCTATATACTCCTTCCATACAAAAAAAAAACTTGACGTTTTTAGGACAAGGTTTGGGTCAAACATTGAGAATATAAAATCATCAATAACTTTTATGTTGTTGAGTTTTCAAAATGTGAAACCTATATGAATAGACATTTTGTCTTACCAAAAAAAAATACTTTTATAGGAAAAGTATATATATATCACTCTTGTTGAGTTTTCAAAATACTTTTATAATAACAAAAGGTCAAAGTATATGTTTTCAGTAAATACTTTTATAATAACAAGAGGTGTTCATTTGTCTTAAACGTCAAACTTTTTTGGGTATGGAGGGAGTACTAATTTTTTATGTGTGTATTTTTTCAAACTCTAGACACGAAAACTAAGAATGCAACCAGAAGTACATCGTAACTTCGTCGGAAGGGCTTTGCTGAACTTGCAATTGGAATCACAACCGGCAGGTCCATCGAATTCGGCTGCCTCTATCTTCTACTACCAAAGAATATAATTCTAGGTGCATTTTTTTGTTAACGTGTTCAAAGTTTGACCAGAGATAAAATAAAAATAATATTGATGTTTTAGACAACAAATAAGTATAGAATGAAAAATAACTCATATTTTTTTTTTGCGGCAAAAGACAATTTTATTGATACCAAAGAAAGTTACATCCTCTCATTACAACAATAAACCAAACTACTACACCTCCATTGATGGGAGACAAGAAACCTTGAAAAAAGCCATAAATTCCACCATCTAGGATCATCATCCCAAACGGATATGCCACGGACGCAAGCTCCGATCCGAGCAACGGGGCCATCTCACCATCCACCACGGTCATCCTCATACCTATCACTCTTGCAAAAGAGGAGTAAACCGCTAAAACTCCACATACAAACATGATGAAATTGGTGCCGCCAATTACTTCATCGACCTCATCGTTGACACCTTCACCAGATTTGTCATGGGAGAACACAAGTCCAACCGACATCCATATAGATATCGTTGGAAAACTAACTCTCACTAGCCCCCCGCCATGGTTGCATAGGACCACATCGAGACAAAGGAAGGGCTGGAATACCTTAATGTCCATCAATGTTGATGTCTTCGTCTTGCCATCACCGCGCTGAGAAACGACATGCTCCATCGCTCCATCGATAATCTTGACGACGCCTTACGTCGTGGACAATCTCTTCGATTGGATCTCCTTGAGAAACCTTAAACCTTGAAGACTCAATCTACTAGGGAAAAACTTATTAAAAATGATGGATCCCCACTCCCTTCAGCCCCCGGTGCAATGCCGGAGGAGAAGGGGGGGACCAACGATGGTGGAAGGCGAGAACCGGAGACGGCACCCTTCTAGGTTTTTGCGAAGGCGTGGGCAGTGTAATTAACAAATCTAATTATAATTATTCGATATTTTAAATATTGATATAGCTTCTTAGAGTTACAAACTAAAAAGTACTTTAATTGTGTACCATCCTATAGTATTGCATTTAACTCATATACTTTCGTTGCCAATACATCTCTATCTCTAATTTTTTAGATAGAGACATTTTAGTATTACGAGTACCCTTGATGTGATCGTTCCATGGCCGCATCTCCAATCCGCAACTACCGCTATTTAAACCCCCATCACAAGAGCCACTGACCTCCATCGAATCATCGCAAACCTCGCTATGCAGTGCCACCTGGTGGCCGGGTGAAAAAGGACGAGATTGGGACAATGGTTTGCCCTTGTGGCGACGAAGCAGACGAGGAGAACGAAATAAAACGTGATGATCCAAAATTTGGATGCCGGGAGGGTGCGAATTTAATGTGTTATATAGGCCCTATTTTGTCATCACTGCCGAAATTTGACGTGCAATGATCAAAACTCTAGAATAGGTTGGAACATGTTGTTTTCTTGTCCGTGAATGTGGCAAAAGCAAAACACGTATCGCTTGACAGACGATCATTTCAAATTGTCGTGGTTAAAAAAACAGTATTAGTAATGGATCATAGATTAGCATAATTGCTACAGGAATTGCAGCACAAATATCAATGCCGCCATGTTATTCACGAGACACAAATAATTATTACTACTCATCATAGTCCAATCGCAGCCAGGAAGAGCGACATCATCACTCAGTCATCATCTTTCGTCGGCCCCGGGGTGCCTGCCAGCAGGAAGGCTTTGTAGGTGACCTTACGCACCAGCGACGCCCCTCCCCACCCTTCCTCCAGCTCCTTCAGGACGGATTCCCCCAGCAGGTCCACGCCCTGCTGCTTGGCCGTTGTCACCGCCGACCACGACCTCAGCATGCCGATCAGGCCCTCGAACGACATCTCCTGCTCCATGTCGAGGCTCGCCGGCTCTCCTTCCTTCCCAAGCCCGATGTCCTCGAACGGGAACGGCAGGTCCCGATATCCGTCAGTGCAATACCTGCATGATAACCCGGCATGGATCAAGGATCACACATCTGACGAACATGTTTTTTTATGTTACAATCCAATTTACGTAGTTGGTCAGGGTGGTTAACAGTGCTGTACCGAGCTCGGGTGTCCCAGTAGGGAAGCGTGGTGTGGAAGAAGCGCGCCATCATGTCCTCCACGGGGCTCATGCGGTAGTTGTAGCCCCAGACCGCGATCACCCCTCCGGGTCTCCGCAGGACGCGGCGCGCCACGGCATAGAACGCCGGGAGGTCGAACCAGTGCACGGCCTGCGCCACCGTGATGAGGTCCACGCTGGCCTCGCCGCCCAGCATGGCGACGAGGCCGTCCTCCCCAGGCGTGGCATCGGGGGTGTGCAGGTACCGGACCTTGGGGTGTGGCATGGCGTGCCGCAGCTGCTCTGCGGATGCGTCCGTGGCCACCACGCTGTCATAGTGCTCTGCGAGCTGCACTAGGCGTTCAAATTATACACATAAAGCGGTTGAAGACGCTGCTTAATAGAGAGCAGGGAAGCAGGGACTTGAGATGCATGCTTACACCGATGGCTGCCTGGCCATTGCCAGTACCGACGTCCCAAGCGCGGCTGTGGTGAGCAGTGACCGCCGAGAGCTTGGCAAATAGATCCTTCGGGTATGCCGGGCGTGCTGTGGCGTACACAGCAGCTTGCTCGGTGAATAGCCCCGCCATCTGGTCTAGCTAGGTCCCCAGGGAAAACCCCAATGGCACGGACCACACTGTCCAATCCAACCTGAGTTCTTCTGGTCGTTGGGTCAGATTTAGATCTGAAAAAGTAGCAGATCTGGTGAAGGCATGACGTGAACAAGATGGTAACCGCAGCACGGTGTCACACTTGACTACACAGCTGTCTAGGAATAATAATAATACAGTAGATAATGTTGTGTGTTGAAAGGGCGACATCGCTGACCTCATTCTGGTTGTCGCACTCACAGTTTCTTGCTGCTTAAGTGTAACAGCTTCTGCAGTACGAGCAGTTCCTTACTTCAAGCGTCATCTGAAGATGGTTGAAAAATTATGCCTTATCATAAATTGATAATCACTAATCAAACCCTATCAGAATCAGAATCATATAAGTTACGATAACAAGTCCAGAATGCAGAGCTAGTTTAGGTAAGTGCACCGAATGGCAATTCACTGGCTGACAGAAGTTGTTTTCAGCGAGGCTGTGCTTGTGAGCATTGTCGATCACCAAATCGCCATGAATATCATGCTTCAAAATCAATGAAGATGGCAAACCAGTCATCCATCAAATCTTGACTCGTATGTGTAGCAACTAGCAATTGGTAAGAGAACACTCAGCTGCTCCAGGAATGGTATGAGCTTACAATGCTCCTGAATTGAGATAATAGGGGGCTTGGAATCAGAGACCTCAACATTGTAAACAGAAGCCTTATCCTGCAAGCTGCCTGGAACAATGTTAGACCCTTATCTCACTGCAATTCTTAAATCCAAATATTTCCATGGCAACTCCTTCTGGACAGCCAAAACAACAGACCCAAATCCATCTTCTGGGCCTCTGTCCTGCAGCTCAATGATACCCTTCACCAAATTTGCATTATCCAAATCCACCAAGGCAACTCCAGCATCTGGTCCACCCCATGGTGCAACCTCTGGGAACCCATTCACTCTCATCTTAATCTTCTTGTTACCCAGCCCTGTCTTCCTCTAAATGTGGCTGATCTCTGGATCCCCAACACTCAGATTTCAAACACTCCCCTCATCTCAAGCATCTTCAGCCATGAGGCCACCCAAGAGATCACTCAGCTTCAAACTGTTCCCACCAATGAGACTGACATCATAAGATGGAAACCAGTGGCAAAAGGCATAAGCACTGCTAAGGAGGCCTTCGAGCTTTTAAACTCAAATGCCAGGTATGCTAGGATCCAGATGCATTTCGTCTCAGGCTATGTACATCCTCAACAAAGATACTCAACTAAAATAAGTACTGTTCTACTTCTTACACCACTGAAAATGATGCTCATTTGTTCCGCAAATCCTCCTCTGTGTCCTTCCATGTTACCACTTGAGTAGGATGGAGTACAGAAAATACCTCCAATACCGATAAATCAGGAAACACCAGATGAACAGATGCAGGTTCTGGTCACCACTTTGTGGTACATCTGGAAAGCCAGGAATGACAAAAGGTTCAACAACAAAACATGAATGGTTTGGCAGGTTCATAATGTCATGGCTGCGGATATCAAAATATACTTGCTGCAAAAGGAGCAGGAACCAGATCAACAAACCACGGAACAACAGCCACACCAACATGATGACTTTGGCGCACATAACCTCCACCACTTGAACCAAGGTATGTTTCAATCAAATGCTGGCACCGGCAATTCAATGTAGGCGGCACAGCCCCAGGGAACAAGGAGCACCGGCAATCATCCACACAGGACACTCATAGGCAACAGCACCATACCGACTCCACCTCTATGCAGGTCCATGGTACCGGCTCTTCTACCAGGAACAAGATGCTACTCAGATGCATCCATTGACCTGGATCAAAACAGTCCTTCATCAAGGAGATCTGGTCTTGGAGTGTTCATCATAAACACCCAGGCACACTCAGAACGGTCCATTTACATTCAGGTAATGATCTCCAACGCCACTTCTGTGCTTATGGTGGAGGCAGCTGCACTAGCCTTAGCAGCAATGGTGGTTTCACTGCTTAACCTCTGTCCACCCAATTACCTGACCAGATAGTCAACAGCTGGTGACTTTTTCAACGGTTCCAGCCACTCTTCACCTCCAGATTGGACCATCAAAGTCTTCACTCAAAAGTTCATCAACTTCAACTCTGGGAATAGAGTGAAGGTTTTCAAGATCACAAGGAACCAAAACCACTCTGCTCACCTTTTAGCAAAACAGGCTAGGATAGACAACACTTCAAACACTTACAATCCGGTCATAGCATGCTCAAATCAAGATCATATAACTTTGTGCCCTCTACGGGTTGGACTTGGATTGACTTCTGTACAATGTGAATGCTTCTCCTTGCAGCACGGTGCTGCTAAATAAAGTTATGCTTCTTATAAAAGAAATTCTCCTGAATTTGGAGAGGCCACCAAAGAGCTAGATACTATTGTTCACCACGAAAGCTAGGAAGGCTCCTAGTCCATTAGCATCCTCCAGAATGATTAGCCAATGACCCCTGTTCCACAAATATATTCTCACCGTGCCTTCCAAAACCAAGTTCCTCACCATTGCAGCAGCAAACACGGCTAGCCATTTCCTCACCATTTCCTTATCATCTTCCATGCGTTGCAGTTGGTAAGGTAATGATCCCTACAGAGTGGATGTGTTAATTGTGAATATGCCCATGAATTTGCAGCTGCAACCAAAATCTGAATACCAGAAAAGTTTGAAGAATGGTTACAAGAAATAGTAAGGCATGATTTACTCTACGACCCATAACCAGGACCTAGCCAACATTGAGCAGAAAAGTGAACTTAGGAAGATAGTCTCACCAGCCAAATTCAATACCAGCGTGATGTTCAAGGAATCGTCTCATTACATGCTTTGCAGTCACCAGTGCTTGTGTAAAATTCACAAGTAAATTGCTGAAGTGCTCAAAAGCAACGCAATGCATAGAGCAACAGACTAACAAGTGTCAAACTGTTGCTTAGCAAATGATCACATACAAAAAAAACATAGTTTGCACGCATCTGATAACTTATTCTATCAAGAAAAATGTATTTATTTGATCTTTGTCCATCTAAAAAAGATGACATAGACTGATAGGCATGCAGAACACAATTCAAATTCAGAGTTCATAGAATTTCAACAATACAATAGTACAACTTAAACGCTGCAGTTTATACCACATGCAGCAATAAAAAACACCTGGGCAGATGTAACTATGACATAAGCCCAACTCATAGAATTAATCTGATGCCTCTTTGACAGTTCCTGATTCTGTTCTGCTTTCCAGTGCTGATATCCTCTTATTTAGGGCTGCATAATGCTTTTCAGAAGTTTCCTTAATGTCCTCCACCTGGAATTAAGCACATCAAATCTTAACCACTAGTCAAACACAAACCAATTTTAAATGCAGTTCTTTTTTCAACATGTTGTGTTAAGGTACCAGCCTCGTAAGGGAAAACAAAGGCATAAATGGAAAATTCATCATGAGGTTGTAATATTTCAAACAAATAAGAAGCATCACAGCAACCATAATTACTCCACAACGGAATTTAAATGCACAAAATCAATAATAGTTTTACTTGATTATGCACAGATGACTACACCAAAAGTTAGATAAAAGTAAATTTATGTTCAACTACCATTTATAAAACCACAGGAACTCAGTTACATGAATCCTCTAGATGAGATAACTATTCTTGATAATTAATAGTGGGCCACAGGTTAATTTGGTAAGCCAACTTACAAAATGCACCAGGGCACAAATAATACTCCCATAGAAGAAGCTCAATTGACCCTGTTAGCTAATGCAATTGACACATGCAAGGTGCTGAGACTATCATAATATCTCTCATATGATTTACCAACTGTGCCTATAACTCTAAGGGTTCATAGTTTGACAACAAACATGTGACTCAACACCGCTGATCACTCAACAAAAAACATGACTCAACAGCAACACATATATTTAGCAGTTTGTGGAGATCCATAAGTCATAATACACAATGCATTGATAAGACCAACTAAGTGGTAAGTGTTTTGGCACCACCATCACAATAAAAGGGCACAAATATTCATGTGATGTAAATTGATCTCAATTTGCCTGGCAAACTCTGGATGTCGCTCTGACTAACTACACAGCCGAGCATGGCATGTTCTGTTCTACAGCATTCTCATCATACAGTTCCAGGAACCTAAAATTAATTTTCTGCAAGCATATAGAAAGTCCGAACAGCTCGAGCTTGTGCCTTGTAGAATAAGCACATGAAATGGAATCAACCACAACCCACATTTCCCTTGACGAGGCCGTGTTTTGCAATTAGTCCATTTCAATTCTGGGCACCAAAAATGCGCATTTCGATCAATAATCCGACATGGGAAGAAATTTGGCAGGGGCTAATAGTTAGTCGCCCAGGACGCCGGAGCGACCAGATCACGGAAAGGTGAGAATGCCTAGGAAAGACAAACCAGACGGGACTAAATTTTGCTAGACGGCAAACAGATTCGCAAATGAACCGGGGTGATTAATCAGATTTTCCGCCAGAAGGGAGAGAAGCGGCTAGACGGAGGCCGGGGACTCACCTGGCTGGTGATGGCGGCGCGGGCGAGCAGGTGGTCCTTGTAGAGGAGGAAGAACCCCGCCGCCGAAGCCGTCGCTGCGCCGGCAGCGAACGACGACAGACGCACCCGCAACAGGTACCCCATCCCGATCTCGGCTCTCCTCGACTCCTCTCTATCTCCCGCCTCGCCGCCGCTTTGCTCCGCCGGAGACGAAGACGACAGGTCACAACAGCCCCCAAAATGGTTAGGATTCCAATATTCTATCTGGGCTTTTACTCAAAAAAATATCTATATGGGCTGATATCTCAATCGATGGGCTCGTCGAAAGGGTAGCACCCACCACACGGGCCTTAACTGCATTGGGCCCAGCCCACTTATTTGCGATTTCGAGAAAAGAAATATCGTTACCGGATAAAGGAACTGGATGTTTTCGCGACGGCCGGAACGCCTGCAGCTGACGAAATGCCGGCGCCGGCGCCGCCGCTCCCTTCCCTCCCGAAGCCGCAGCCCATCCTTCACGTCGCCAAATCCCTGCTCCCATCCCCTCGGCAGGCGCAGGCGCAGCCCCAGGCCCGAGGGCGAGGGCGAGGGCGAGCCCAGCCGGTCATGTGTGCCAGCTCCAAGCACCTCGACGACGCGCTCTCCGCCGGCTTCGTGCGCCTCCTCAACGCCGGCCACGCCCAGGATTCTGATGACCCTGCTATCGGAACCGAAGGGCGCTACGACCCCAAGCCGGGCGACTTCGCGGTCGGGGTCGTGGTCTCCGGCACCGAGGCGCGCCTCGACGTCGCGGTCGGCGCCGACCGTCTCGCCACGCTGCTCGCCAAGGAGCTTCTCCCGCTCGATCGCGACAGTGCTGACCCGCCGACGCGACAATCTCTGCCTGGGCCGGGGACCATCGGCGTCGTGGCGGGCCTCGCCGTGGACGACGGCAAGGAGCCCCGGAAGCAGAAGCGCGGGAGCAGGACGCTGGTGGCGCCCGGGACGGTGGTATTCGCTGAGGTGCTTGGACGGACGCTTAGCGGGCGGCCACTGCTGTCGGCGCGGCGGCTATTCCGGCGCCTCGCGTGGCACCGCGCCAGGCAGGTTGAGTGCATTTGTTCTCCCTTCATCAGACATTAGTTATTCAGATAGTATAAGTGCTGATGCAGTGATTGGTGCGTGTTCATTTTGGTCAGACAGATTCTGCAACTTGACGAGCCAATTGAGGTAAAAATTTACGAGTGGAATACTGGGGGTTACTCACAAGAATTGAGGTAAGGAAAGGGTATTTTCCCTACCCCTTCTACTATTGATATATGTATCAGATGGTCACCAGTTGTGTTATGATTTTTACTTCTGTTCGAGGCTAAGATTTAGGCCAACTTCATTTCAGGGTCTGAGAGCATTCCTTCCTAAATTTGAGCTCGTCGACAGGATAAGTTCATTTACAGACTTGAAAAACAAAGTAGGGAACTTTTTGGATGTAGTACTGTTAATACCCATTTCATCATTAGATTATCGCTATGTGGTTATTATACTTGAAACAGATCGTGCCATCTGTTTTTTATTAAATGAGGGAATGCACTATCTGATATATGTTGCCTGACATCGCTTGTTGTCTCTTGGCGTACAGGTCGGTTGCAGCATTCGTGTGTGCATTGCAAGGCTTGATGAAGAAACTAACGACCTGATAATTAGTGAGAGAAGAAAGCATGGGTCAGTGCACAGACATCTATCTATAATCTACGACTATGGTTTTGTTTTACATATTACATACACATAATGTTTTATAAATTGAAGTGTATTCCATCCAGAAATGGTAATCATATTTGACCTCAGGAGAACTCAAACTTTGTAAATTTCGACCAATAATTAGTCAAACTATATGCAAGTGTAGAGTATAAAACTTACATCAATAGATTTCTGTTTATAAGAGAAATTAAGGGTCAAAATCAACTTTGTATGCCTTTTCCTTTTTTTCAAATATTTACCATTTTTGGACGGAGGAGATGATCAGGTGACCACAATACTTATTGTAGTTTACTGTTTACAACAGTCAAATATGTTGAAACACATTAAATTCTGTACATGGAAATTGTGTTGGTTATTTGTTTACACAGTTGCACTTATGTACTGAATGTCATCATACTTGGTCAAATCATCAGTGATATTCAGCTTCTTGACATTGAATTGGTCTGCAAATAACTAACACTGCAAAAGATATTGTAAATCTGTAATGCTGAATGTACTGATGTACTCAGGAAATGACTTATCTTAAAGAAGGAACCCTCCTACAAGGGACTGTTCGCAAGATTTTTCCATATGGTGCACAAGTTAGGATTGCTGGGACAAACAGAAGGTGTGAAATCGAACCTACAAACAGGCTGCATGCTGATCGTGTATTTACAGTCAAGCATAACTGCATAAGCTGAAAAACTGTCTGTTTTTCTTATTAAACCAAGAAATGCAAGTGGGTACTCAATGGAATTTTCATTCCTCTTTGAAATCTAGATTAGTTCATTTGCATGAGTTTTGGGTCAGCCAATGACCTAGATAAATGAAGACTCACGTCCCTATAAGTGCAACTAATAGTGTACTCAACTACTTGTTTGCAGTGGCTTACTTCACATATCGAATATTAGTCGAGCCAATGTTTTGTCAGTAAGTGACATCCTGAAGATAGATGATGAGGTGAAAGTTGTCGTGATCAAGTCAAATATTCCAGACAAAATTGCACTGAGGTAAAGCTGACATCACACTAGCACTGTGTTTGTCTCGATTTTACTGAATACTTTCTTTGTGGTAAGGTCTAATCAACATATATGGTAGAGTTCTGAAACTTTTTTTTTCCCTACTTGATTAACAGTATAGCAGACCTCGAGAGTGCACCTGGTTTGTTTCTTTCAGACAGAGAGGTGAGATACTAAGCTGCCCTCTAACCTAGTTATTATTATATATCGGAATCGAATACTGCATCTCTTGTTTGATGAATCTCCCTCCTATAGTCCTATCCTATGTATCTGTTCTTACTATGAGTTTTCTTGTACTGATGTAGAAAGTGTTCTCAGAGGCTGAGGAAATGGCAAAGAGGTACCGGGAGCAGCTTCCAGTTTCTCTCTCAGAACCCTATATTAGATGATGGCCTTCCAGGAGAAATGCTACCATTTGATGACGAAGCTAAACTGTATGCAAATTGGCAATGGTTCAAATTCCTGCATCATAACTAACTAACCTGGTGGCAACAGCAACAGAGACCTTCCATAGTTTTGAGGAAATCATGGATCACTCCATGAAATATACTGACCTAGTGGCAGCACTCCACCTCCATACGCCAGCATCAATCATGGAGAAGTATACTGAACAGGAACGGGCAGCTTCATCCGACAGCCAAAATAGGGTAAAACTTTCCAGCCTGCATAACATTTAGTGTTGCGAATTGCCTCATTCCTAGTTCCCCTGGAGTGAAATGTTGTGGTATCATTTTATCTGCCTGTAGAATGTACGTAATTTCATTGCATTCATATTCTGTCAAAACGATTTAGAGCCACAAAGTGGCAACAACACGGATCCGTCCATGAAATAGTTTCAGAAATTTTGGAGCAATATGGCAGTAGCACCGTGCCCCTGTGAATTTCGGAGGTTTTAGGCCAACTGTTTGGAGCTTCAAGAACTATAACTTTAGACCGTACAATCCAAACAGGGCCTTAGTTTTGTGCTGGTCATAAGCTCTTTTTGGTAATTATTATCATAATGCTAAAGTGTATTTTGCATTGTTATGTTTCCTATATGTGTTTCTACTACACACTATTTAGTGTTCTAGGTTTGGTGCAGGGCACTTGGTTGGATAGCAATAGGAGTAGCTTTCACACAGCGGCACAAGTACAAATCTTTGTAAGCGTAAAAACCTTCACAACGAGTCATAGAAACCTCCCCAACCTAAAAGTTATACTCCCTCCATTCCAAATTATAAGTCACTTTTGCTTTGCAAGGTTCATCCATTTAGTTATGTATCTAGACATATTATTGTATCTAGATACATAACCAAATGGATGAACCTAGAAAAGTCAAAGCGACTTATAATTTGGGATGGAGGGAGTATATTCTACCCAACATCGTGCCTATATGAACACTAGCATAATGCACGTGTTACAGTGACATTTGGTAACACAAATCAAGCAACGAAAAATGACGTACCTGCACAATAACACCCAAATCTTTGCCAAAAGAGAGCTTTTATTATCACTGATTAAACACAATGAGAGCTTTATTATCACAGACTCAACAATATCAATACAAAACAAAACTCTTGACACAAAACAAAAAAAAAAAACTAACTACTCAATATTTGACATGATCTAAGAAATAAAGCATGACCATACAATTGGCACCCACAAAACTCACCCTCATATGATAGCAAGTGTGATTAGTTTCTTGGTGCTAGTGTCTACCTCCACCATCAAAGTGGTTTGTTTTATCCTTCAGCGCATGGTTCTTTGCCTTCTCCTAAAAGAAAGAGTTCCAAGAACTTGTCCATGAGCTCTAAACCCCTGAGATCCACTGAAGTCGAGCAGCCACAGCTTGGTCTTTAACCATGAGGCAACTATAGAAAACACAAGCAGAAATCAGGCCACCTTCATCTCAACACTTTTTGTGCATAACAGTGGATAGAAACATCTGTGAACCACAGTAGGGGCGGTTGCATCACCAACCGCCCCTACTGTGAAACCACTCTAGAACGGAGAGTTAGGGGCTCCTAAAACCGCCCCTATAGAAGCGTTCTGTAGTAGTGTGATGAAACGGCCTAACATTGCTGTACAGGCGATTGAAGCTACTCCAGTGGCTCTGAACAACAAGACATCCTCAGGAGTTATCAAAAAAAAAACAAGACATCCTCACGTGGACTCCAGCCAACAATGGAATATGTCCCACAGAATCAATCTATTCAAGCCTATGTACCAACCAACCGACAACTCTTCCAGCTACGGGTTCCAAAAGTATTTCCCAAGATGCTAATGCAATCCTACAAAAGGTATGGAAAAAAAAAAAAAAAATTAAAATCCACCACTCCTTAAAACTTTCGCCTGGCGCCTTATAAGAAGAGCTCTAGCGACAGGTGAAAGGGTAGGTATGTTCTCCCAACACATAGACCAACACTGCAGCTATTGTGACGAGGTTGAAAATGATGTTCATCGGTTTTTCCTTTGTGATCTGCCGAAACAAGTATGGGCCACCTCTCTACCCCTGCTAAACACTAATTCTATTACTTGGGTTGAGGATGGAGTCCAATTGTCTTTACTTATGCTTAACACTAATAACCCATCTGATACCATGCTTTGTAAAGCTCTCTTCACTTTGTGGTACATTTCGAAAGCAAGAAATGACAACAGGTTCCAGAGAAAAAATTGGAGTTCTTTTCAGGTACAGCAGCCTCCCACATGAAAACTCACCTGGACGCCTTAGAAGAGCAAGCCAGCACTTTACAGCCTAATGTACCTCCTTCACAGCAGGTCTCGAACCACAATCAAGGCATCAATCTAAATATTTCAGGTACCGGCAATGATGCTCCTGGAGATGGTGCAGCCTCCAATTCCATGGTGAACAGGTACCTGATTCAGCATCCATCCTCCCTGCAAGGAATCCGTTGATACTGTGATGCCTCCACTCTACCTGTTCTCCAGCAAAATCAGCCCAGAGATGCAGGAATTGGTATTTTCATAGTTGACACTGATTATCAGCCCCTTTAAGCTTCTTTTGTCAAGGCTGCTATGCAGAATTCTTCCTAGGTGATCATGGCTGAAGCCGCGGCTTTGGCCCTGGCGGCTTCTATTTTGTCCCAAATGCAGCTACACAATATTCTCACCTGTTGTCAAATAATCAACAGTTAGTCTACTACCTCAATGGCACTAATCTCTAGCCTTCCGGACTGGAAAATCAAGTCATTTACTCAAACTGTCCTTTCCAATTTGGAAGGCATACAGGGGGCAAGTACACAAGATTAGAAGGAATCAAAATCACATGGCTGACACGCTTGCTAGACAAGCTCTCAGATCAAATTTCCTTCTCAGAAATTTGTACTAATCCAAGTCATGCTTTTGGGTGCCATTTACTAGCGCGCCGGTTCTCAGTAATGGTTCTAACAGCCTCGTCTTTGTTAATCTATAATACCACTCCTCGTTAAAAAAAAAAACTTACCACCAATTTATGTAGCGATATTTAGTACTGCAGCAAAAAAAAATCGTTTTTTTTTTTTTTTTTTTTTGCAAAAGTCTACCTCAGAGAGAGGTAGTAGTCCCCCTGCGCTGTTCATTCGACATGCAACGGCAAGAGCTTCTCTGCATCTTCTCGTGCAGCAACGCAGACAAAAAAAAAAAGAGTTGTTTCAGATTTTGTGCAAAACAAAGTACCATTACCCTTCTTTTAATCCATTTGTGCATGCCAAAAAAAAAAACCCGTTGCCCCATAGCTTTACGAAAGTCCAACATAAAGGATTCATTTTTTTTTAGAAATTTTAGAGTGCTTGTAATTAAGATGAGCAAGTACTATAACAAAGATCTGCATTTTTATTCAAAACGAAAATGTTGGAGCTGCCAACTGAAACAGGCATGCTACATACATTGTGCAAATTCTGAATAAAAACTATAAATATTGATTTTTGAAGGGAAAACTCTTGAGTTTGGTGAGGCATCATGTGCAAAATTTTCATGTTTAAGTTAATGTCACAAACCAGATCGATCTGGCGTGACATGTGGCCGGCGCGGCCGTGGTGTGGGCGGGGCGCCGGCGGTGTTGGGGGCGGGGGGGCGGCGGGTGGCGACGTGGGTGTCGGGCGGCGGCGTGGGGAGGCGGGGGCTGGAGGGGGGGGCGCGGGGGGAGCGGAGAGAGAGGAGATAATTTTTCTTTATTGCTTGTTACCCCGAAAGATTATGGACCCTTACTTTTTTATAGCCGCTTAGTGGGACTTGTATTACAAAGCAATCTCTCTAAAAAGTTTCCTTATAGATTGGAATAACTTTTTACAAGCAAATCCTATTTATTTTTCTAATAAGGGTCTTCCTTATAGATGGAATATTCCCATGCACACCAAAAAGCCTAAGATAATCCTAATTAATATCCTTCTTTATTTTCTAATTAATTGCCGAAGAATCCGCGGAAGGGAGACGGAGGCGGGCGGCGCGCTGGCGCTGCCTTGGCGGCGCCAGCGCTTGCCCCCTCGGGCCTCGTGGGACTGTCCCTTCCGGGTCCTATTTCACGGCTCATGACAGTTAAACTAAAGTCTTATATGGTCGCAAAAAGATGGATTTTAATTTTTAAAAAACAGAACAAGAAGATTAGGTGTTGACATCTGGGAGGATATTTTAATATAGAGAAACTTCGTTATAAACACTATCTAGAAGCTCACATAAACATTGGAAATTGTCGAATAGTATATGAGGTTATGATCCAAATACATTCAAAATTTTCAGCTTCCAATTCAATCCATCAATGCAATTCGAAAACAACACACAAATTCCATTTACAATATAATGCCACTATAGGGGAAAAAAAAAAGTATATGTACTCTGCCGACTTTAAAAATATCCGCACTGGAAAATTTTAAGGATGTGAAATGTAACATCTCCACAGCTCATATTTTTTTTAGGGTAACCCTTTTTTTTTAAAGAAAAATAGAACTTCTACTCCGTATGTAGCATCTCCACTGACCACTACTTGAGCCGTTCAACCTGTTCTGGTTGCAGTCTCATTCGCTCCACCCACCCCCGCTCAGTGCGCTCATGTCTCGTACCGAAACCAGCTCTGACGGCGGCCGCCCCGCCCCCGCCTCCGCCCGAACAGCAGCAGCAGGAGCGCGATTCCTCCGCCGCGGTCGTAGATCAGGTAACCCACCTCCATTCCTTCCACTGGACTCGCCGCCCAACTCTCCTCCGTGTTTCCTCCTGCCCTCGCCGCGGGTCGCGCACGCAAGGTGTTCGACGCATTGCCCGTGTGTCCGCGCGCGGGCCACGTGCTGGCGGTTTTCCTCCGGCTTGTGATCTCTTCGCTGACGGCGTCCTGCGTTCTTGATTGTATTGCAGGGTTGGCTGCACCTGCACCCATGGAGGAGGCGCCGCCCCGTGGGCTGCCGCCGTCGTGGGCTGACATCCCGGTGGAGCTCGCCGGCCTCGTCCTCGTCCGCCTTCCCGCCCACGTCGACCGCGTCCGGTTCGCCGCTGTGTGCCCCAGTGGGCGCGGCCGCGCGGCAGAGGGGCATGCCCCCACCGATGCCGATGCTCCTGCTCCCGAACGCCACCGTGTACAGCTTCCCAGGAAGTGAGCCGTTCCACTTCTCTGGCTGTGTGGGCTACACCAATGCTTGTGGCACTGGCAACTGGTTGGTGTTCTCAGGCGAGGGCGATGGGTGCTTCCTGAAGGATCCTTTCTCCAACGACACCGTGACGCTTCCGGCTCTGTCCCGTAATAGACTCCGCAAGGTGAATGGTAAGGCAGGGCACAAGTTGATGGAAATTAACAAAGGAAAAACCTGGATGTGGCCAGAATTATCTTTTTTGTTCGCCTCACCTCATCGCAGCGCTAATCAACGTCAAGAGTGAGATGGTCACTCGGATTGCAGTTTGCCAGCCAGGGGCGTCCTCCTGGTGGAACGTACTTGCCGATGGTCCTCTGTTTGTTGACATTGTGTTCCATCAGGGAAAGCTCTATGCCCTTAACTCCATGGATGCACTTTGTTCTGTTGAGATCAGTGTAGACCACAACACGGGCGATCCATGGGTCTCTCAAATCCAACAAGTAATTGGTGGCCTTCGCATGTGCCACATGATATTCTTACCTGGTGGAGTTCTAATTCATAGGGTGAACTACCTAGTTGAATCTCGTGGTGCATTGCTGTTGGTGTGCCGAAAGATGGACCTCCGGTTGAAAGCAGGAAACTGGGATAAAATTGATGTTCTTGAAGCTGAACAGACTAGGTTTGAGGTGTATGAGGCCACTTTTTGCCAGTCACGGTGGGCCAGGATGACAACACTAGGGGATGATCAGGTGTTGTTGTTTTTATGTCGACAGCTCTGCAGATCTGTCAATGTTACTCATACGGATATGCCAGGGGATCGCATTTTCTTCATGGATCATGACTACAAGAAGGGGACCTCTAGTTCTTGCAGTGTCTATGACATGAAAGACGGCAAGATGTCCACCCCTCTGCCAATGGTGTCGTGGAAGCCCAGCGAGGTGTTTGCCACATGGCTCTTACCCTAAGGACTGAACTGCTGATGTGATCTGTCACGGTGCTAACTGAATGCTTTGATAGTTCGTATCTGATCTTCTTATAGTGCTATCTGGTATAAAGCTGCTAAGCGTCATTACTTGTCTGATCGTAGTATGGTGGTCTACTGGTGCCTGTGATGATGACTATGCATTAATCATGTTATGCTTAATTTGTAAACACCTGATGAACCTTGAGGTAGCATGTTATCTGTTGTTATGAACCTTTTCTGTGAGCTTGTCATTGTTAGGTTGTCTCTAGTCGGGTATGTTGCAAGCTTGTTTGTTGATCTTACCGTTGTTATATGTTTATATATTTCCTGTTATGAACTTTTTGGGGGTGGAATATACATGATCCATCTGGGTGCTAGTGCTACCTTAAGGTAAACAGTCAGTGCCTTGATTCCTGAATTTCTTATCCTCAGGTTGTAATAATGTTGGCTATTGAGGACCTATTATGTTACCCTGACATTGTATATGGGAGTCTCCAGTTGAGATTGCTAGTCTTTTCATTCTATCTTAGCTGTGTTTGGCATTGTATGGATTTATTTTATTTTATATTGAATCTATTCAGTTTGTCGGTGTTTTTGAAAGTCGAAAATAGAAAGATAATTTGTGTTCTAATCACATTGTTCAAGGAAACCGAACTTGCAATCTGTGAGCTCCCAATTGATTAACTCGATGAAATTGTGATACATCTTCGATTTCATAATGCAATCACACTGAGCATTTGTGTGTTTCACTGTTTCTCACCTCAGACAAGGTCCACGCACTTGGAAGTTTCTTTAGAGGACAATGCTAGTTTATATTCCTAAGTTTGTGCAATCTTACTATAATTAATGAATTTGGAGAAGCAGAGAAGCTCTTGCCACCAATTCATGTAGCGATATTTAGCACTGTAAAAATAAAAAATCGTAAGTTGCTACCGTCTTTCATCGGACGGTTGATTGCTTTTTAAAAAAAATCGATAGGTGCGTTATTTATTTATTTTGCAAAAGTCTAGCAGTCTGCTTCTACTCGTGCAGCAGCGCAGACAAAAAAAAAAAAAAAGAGTTGTTTCAGATTTTGTGCAAAAACAAGGTACCATTACCCTTCTTTTAATCCATTTGTGCATGCCAGCCAAAAACCCGTTGCCCCATAGCTTTACGAAAGTCCAACATAAAGGATTCATTTTTTTTTAGAAATTTTAGAGTGCTTGTAATTAAGATGAGCAAGTACTATAACAAAGATCTGCATTTTTATTCAAAACGAAAATGTTGGAGCTGCCAACTGAAACAGGCATGCTACATACATTGTGCAAATTCTGAATAAAAACTATTTAAAAAATATTGATTTTTGAAGGGAAAACTGTTGAGCTTGGTGAGACAACATGTGCAAAATTTTCATGTTTAAGTTAAACTAAAGTCTTATATGGCCGCAAAGGATGGATTTTAATTTTTTAAAAAACAGAACAAGAAGATTAGGAGTTGACATCTGGGAGGATATTTTAATATAGAGGGTGTTCACTTCCCATGCAAAGGCAAAAAGCAAACCCAAAAAGTCTTCTGGCGCATCGCCACATCGAATCTTTTAACGCATAAATGAATCACTAAACATAGGTAAATAACAAAACTAATTAACGGTTTAAATTGAAAAGTGCGAGGCGAATCTTTTAAACTTAGTTAATGCATGTTGGGACAATAATTACCAAATACAAACGAAATGTCTTCTGATGGGCTCCAACCCAAATTATTTCGGGTTGCATGGCAACCGAACGCCCCCATAGAGAAATTTCGTTATAAACACTACCTAGAAGCTCACATAAACATTGGAAATTGTCAAATAGTATATGAGGTTATGATCCAAATCTTATCTTCTTATATACTACTAAAAAGCCTCAAAAGGTATCGTCACATTAAGCAAACCAACGCTTCACCCCGGCGCTCCTAATCCCACCGCGCTAATCGCCTCACCCGCTCCTAATCCCACCGCGCTAATCGCCTCACCCGGCTCCCTCTGCCACGCGTCCGTGAAACCGCCGCTCACCACGAGTCCACGACGCACTGCCTGTTCCCCATCGCACAGCAGCAGGCGCACCACCACGTCCGTCCTTGGACCCCGCCTCGGCGGCGGCCGGCACCCCGTTCACGCCCGCTCGGCTCTGCTCCATCTCGACACGCCGCCCACCCGCCCTCCCTTGGCAGCCGCCCACTCACCCAGCTCGCCCCCGCGGACTTCCTCCCGTCTACACAACCGCGCGTCGGTCGCCCGTGAACTGCTTGCCCCCATCCGCGACGGACGCGGCTGGAAGCCCCCTCCGACGACCCGCTCCCCATCGTCGACGACCGCGGCTGGAAGGGCCCCGGCGACCTGCTCGTTCTCACTGCCGATGACCGCGGCTGGAAGCCCACCAACCCACCGGTGAATCGCTGCGTCCTCCCGTCGCCGTCGTCGCCGGCCGCTGGAGCTTCCGCAAGCCGATCCACGCTTCTGCCCCCGGCCGTTCCCCGAGTCTCTACCTACTCCAGCTTCCCTCACTGGAGCTCGTCCAAGCCGCCCGGTGGTGAAGCCCACCAACGGCCTCCCTGCCACTTCCCCGCGGACGACACTGCCCTGCCCCTGCCCTACACCTGCAGCTGGTAATTTCATTCTGCATTATGTCATAGTTTTAAACTCAAAATTGGTCAAATGGGCACCCATGGAAATTATGACACGCTCTGAACCTTCTGTGCCTCTGCATGTTTTATGCAGCAACCATTCTCTTCAATTTTCATCTTAAAAAGATTTCATTCAAATTTTGATTTCAGGAAATACATATTGTGAAGGAAACAAGACAAGATAGCTGAATGACTGCCTTAACCTCTCTTTATTCCTGTTTGCTGTATGGTAGGAAAATAACTGCACAGGTGTTGGTTTCATCAGGGTATCCACCCTTAACCTTTTGGCTGCACAAACAAAGTCGTAGCAGTTGGCTCCAGTATTTCTCAAAAAAAAAAAAAAAAAAAAATCTATAGTAAATTGACTATTGAATTTCTTAGTTTCATTCATTTAGCTGCTTTTGTCCCCTTCCAATTACTGATGGCTCGACAAAGTTTTTATAATTCTTCAAACTCTAGGAGTAGGGGATAGCTTTGTGCCTGCTTGTTCTTAAGGACTTAGCCGCCAACCTTTTTAAAAAAAAAAACTACCACCTACTAATTAAAAAAAGGAGAAGCCATCTTTTGGTGGGGTATGCGTTTTTAAACAGTTGGTGCATTGCTGATGGACCGGAGGGCCACCCCTTCCCTTTACTGTTAGTGTTCTGTGTTCCTAACATGGGCTTGTAATACATATTATCTGTTTAACAATGGTGGATAAGTGCAGTACTGAAATCAGAGGAGCACGATTTCTGAAAATTATGATGTGTTGACTGTACCTGTTATGGCTCTGTGGTCTACTACCTGTTATGGCACCTGTGTAATCACTACTATTATGTTTCTTTGATCATTATATTTTAGGGAGTTTCTTTGATCTTTATTAGGAAATGGCCAACCTGTGTAACCTATGGATAAGTCTGGGAGGGAGTGTCTAAACTTTCTGTGCATTGATTGAGCACCTGATATTCACGACAACACCAACGTCTCCTCTTTGACTGGATTCTTTTTGCAACAGCGATTTCTATGGACAAAGCTGTGTAGTGATTTGTTGGTGAAGTTGTGCACACAGGCAAGCGATTTCTCTATTCCTCTTCGTTTCCCTTGACTTTTCCATGCTCTTACTCCATCTTGCTGAATGAAATTGAATCCCTCATTTCAGCATCTCATTTGTGCAGCCCCAACTTTCTAAAAGTTTACATGTCGCTTTACAATATTCCTTGGTCCTTGGCCCTTGGGTTTGGTTTTTCATGTATTGTGAGATATTTTCTTTGATTGGAAATATAAGCTCATATATTTGGGCTCAGTTCTTTATTTCATCGAAATGTTGAATTGAAATATAACCTCCATACCTTTGATTAGTTGCAATTGCAGGGATAGTTAGTCTTGATTTTTTACAATTGGTATGCGTTGTTTAGTTCAAATATTCAATGTGCTTCGATTTATTATGTACAAAAGGTGTTTGGTGCATTAACTGTGTGGAATTTGGCAATGCATTCTTTATTTGTTGCAGCACTGTCATAAATCTTATCATGCATACTTTAGGTGCGATTAAAAGGAAGAATCAGGTATATTTTAAGGATATACTTCAATCTGAGATTCAGCTCATCACAGATAGTTTAAGGATATATGAGCTTTCTTAGTTCCGCTATTTACCAATTTAGATGTCCGCTATTTACCAATTTAGATTCTTATTAACAGAGCTCTGACTCCGCTCTGCCCCCAGTCCAGACATCAATTCTGCCATACCTTTTGTTTTTTTTGCGAGAAAATTCTGCCATACCTTACAGAGGTCCACTAGGCATGTGTCATGTGCTGATGTGCGTAACTTCAGTTTGTAGCTCTATGCTGCTTGTTGGGCAGAGGATGATGTATGGCAAATGTTCCCTCAATGTTGATGTGTTGGAAGATGAAAATCAGAGTGGCTCTTTTGGCGCTGAGAGGTAAGTTGGGTGATACTTCACAAATTGGTGCTCTTTTGATCTATTGTTTTGTATTTTTCATTGAAAAATGGAATCTTTTAAATGCATATGCTGATAGGGCATCTGAAATTTATGTCTGGGAAAGCTCACAGGAATGGTTAGAATGCGGTTACTACCAGTTGGCAAGTGAATGTTTCTCTGTGTCATCAAGTTGATGGAGAGGAATGGCCTTCGAACAAGATATCCAGACTTTTAAAGAGGTCAATCATCAGTGGGTTCTGTTGCATTGGTAAGATGCACAGCAAGATGTGACTGCTACCCCTTTTTCTGGCCTTTGTGATTATGAAGACGGTAGTATAGGGTGCAACAACTATCATACTGCATGGAAACTATATTGATTGTCTTGTGTACATGAGAAGGGTCATGCTTTTGTTTGCTTGGAATTATTGTAAGTAATGGACTACACAAAATGTTCGGCTAGAACTAGGATATACTGTATGTCCCTTCAATTAGTTTAGTTAGGAAAGTGAATGAATACAAATTGGGTTCATTTCCTTGTTGTAACAAAAAAAATCTTTCTAGACACATGGATGATGGTTCATCTGCCACATGATTATTTCTAATAATAATTTTGAACATAAACAACTGTGGCTGACCACGGTTGGGGATGTTGTTTGCTTCATACTAACTAGACACTATTTTATTCCCGTTGCAACGCACGGACATTTACCTAGTATATTCAAAATTTTCAACTTCCAATTTAATCCATCAATGAAATTCAAAAAAACAACACACAAATTCCATTTAAAATATAATGCCACTATAGGGAAAAAGAAAGTACATGTACTCTGCCGACTTTAAAAATATCCGCACTGGAAAATTTTCAAGGATGTGAAATGTAACATCTCCACAGCTCATAATTTTTTAAAGAAAAATAGAACTTCTACTCTGTATGTAGCATCTCCACTGACCACTACTTAGCCGTTCAACCTGTTCCGGTTGAAGTCTCATTCACTCCACCACCCCCGGCTCATGTCTCCAGCTCTGACGGCGGCCGCCCGCCCCGCCCCCGCCCCCGCCTCCGCCCGAACAGCAGCAGCAGGAGCGCGATTCCTCCGCCGCGGTCGTAGATCAGGTAACCCACCTCCATTCCTTCCACTGGAGTCGCCGCCCAACTCTCCTGCGTTTCCTCCTGCCCTCGCCGCGGGTCGCGCACGCAAGGTGTTCGACGCATTGCCCGTGTGTCTGCGCGCGGGCCACGTGCTGGCGGTTTTCCTCCGGCTTGTGATCTCTTCGCTGACGGCGTCCTGCGTTCTTGATTGTATTGCAGGGATGGCTGCACCTGCACCCATGGAGGAGGCGCCGCCCCCGCAGTCGGGCGGCGTCGTGGGCGGACATCCCGATGGAGCTCGCCGGCCTCGTCCTCGGCCGCCTGCCTGGTCACGTCGACCGCGTCCGATTTGCCGCCGTGTGCCCCCAGTGGCGCGCGGCTGCGCAGCAGAGGGAATGCCCCGCCGATGCCGATGCTCCTGCTCCCGGACGCCACCGTGTACAGCCTCCCTGGAAGTGAGCCGTTCCACTTCTCTGGCTGTGTGGGCTACACCGATGCTTGTGGCACTGGCAACTGGTTGGTGTTCTCAGCCGAGGACGACGGGTGCTTCCTGAAGGATCCTTTCTCCAACGACACCGTGACGCTTTCGGCTCTGTCCGTAATAGACTCCGCAAGGTGAATGGTAAGGCAGGGCACAAGTTGATGGAAATTAACAAAGGAAAAAACCTGGATGCGGCCAGAATTATCTTTTGTTCGCCTCACCTCATCGCAGCGCTAATCAACGTCAAGAGTGAGATGGTCACTCGGATTGCAATTTGCCAGCCAGGGGCGTCCTCCTGGTGGAACGTACTTGCCGATGGTCCTCTGTTTGTTGACATTGTGTTCCATCAGGGAAAGCTCTATGCCCTTGGCTCCATGGATGCACTTTGTTCTCTTGAGATCAGTCTAGACCACAACACGGGCGATCCATGGGTCTCTCAAATCCAACAAGTAATTGGTGACCTTCGCATTTGCCACATGATATTCTTACCTGGTGGAGTTCTAATTCATAGGGTGAACTACCTAGTTGAATCTTGTGGTGCGTTGCTGTTGGTGTGCCGAAAGATGGACCTCCGGTTGAAAGCAGGAAACTGGGATAAAATTGATGTTCTTGAAGCTGAACAGACTAGGTTTGAGGTGTATGAGGCCAATTTTGGCCAGTCAAAGTGGGCCAGGATGACAACACTAGGGGATGATCAGGTGTTGTTCCTATGTCGACAGCTCTGCAGATCTGTCAATGTTACTCATACGGAGATGCCAGGGGATCGCATATTCTTCATGGATCATGACTACAAGAAGGGGACCTCTAGTTCTTGCAGTGTCTATGACATGAAAGATGGCAAGATGTCCACCCCTCTGCCAATGGCGTCGTGGAAGCCCAGCGAGGTGTTTGCCACATGGCTCTTACCCTAAGGACTGAACTGCTGATGTGATCTGTCACGGTGCTAACTGAATGCTTTGATCGTTTCGTATCTGATCTTCTTATAGTGCTATCTGGTATAATGGAAGCTGCTAAGCCTCATTACTTGTCTGATCGTAGTATGGTGGTCTACTGATGCCTGTGATGATGACTATGCATTAATCATGTTATGCTTAATTTGTAAACACCTGATGAACCTTGAGGTAGCATGTTATCTGTTGTTATGAACATTTTCTGTGAGCTTGTCATTGTTAGGTTGTCTCTAGTCGGGTAGGTTGCAAGCTTGTTTGTTGATCTTACCGTTGTTATCGGTTTATATATTTCCTGTTCTGAACTTTTTTGGGGTGGAATATACATGATCCATCTGGGTGCTAGAGCTACCTTAAGGTAAACAATCAGTGCCTTGATTCCTGAATTTCTTATGCTCAGGTTGTAATAATGTTGGCTATTGAGGACCTATTATGTTACCCTGACATTGTATATGGGAGTCTCCAGTTGAGATTGCTAGTCTTTTCATTCTATCTTAGCTGTGTTTGGCATTGTATGGATTTACTTTTTTATATATATTGAATCTATTCAGTTTGTCGGTGTTTTTGAAAGTCGAAAATAGAAAGATATTTTGTGTTCTAATCACATTGTTCTAGGAAACCGAACTTGCAATCTGTGAGCTCCCACTTGATTAACTCGATGAAATTGTGATACATCTTCGATTTCATAATGCAATATCACACTGTGAGCATTAGTGTGTTTCACTGTTTCTCACCTCAGATAAGGTCCACGCACTTGGAAGTCTCTTTAGAGGACAATGCTAGTTTATATTCCTACGTTTGTGCAATTTACTATAATTAATGAATTTGGAGAATCATTTAGCAAGCACGTTTCCACAAAGAAATACATGTGATAACTGGCTAAGATACTCTGGGCGGTTGTGTCCTTTTGGTACAAGCATACTAGGCTACACTACAACCATGGCATACAGCGGCTTACATAATCGACTCGGAACGTACACCGTTTTTTAGGCATTTACAGAAAACTCCAAAGGAGTGGTTTTCGTTCAAAAGGAATAGAACAAGAAAATTGAGGAGCGTCAGTGTGAACGTTAACCAAAATAACCCATTGCCTCCAAGTTTTATAAACATCTACCATAAAAAGGAGTGGTTTTTGTTCAAAAGGAAAAATAGGAGTGGGTTGACCATGTTTAACTCACGTGAAGACATATTATAGGAAATGGTGCGGATTTTCTATAAAACACTTTTTAAAATTTTATTAAAAAGAAATCAAGTACATGGTGATTTATGTGTGGGATTTGAAATTTAAACTGAAAAACATTTATGGATGCAAAGGAAGTATTTTTATTTTAAAAGATGAAGAAGTCTAGGAGCGGGCGATCAGGTGCAACTAGCCTTTCATTTAAGGACGGTGAAATTTTTATTTACTACCTCCGTTCTTAAATACTATAAGACATTTAGGACATGAACTAATTTTCTTGTTCCAAACGTCATATATTTATAAAAACTAGCACTTAGAAGTTTGAAGAAACATTGAAAAACTACAAATAGTATACTCCCTCCGGTTTAGTAAAAGAAGCGGTTTAGGACAGCGACACGGTTTAAAAAACACAACCTTGACCTCTTGTTATTATAAAAGCATTTATAGAAATCTAATATATGTATACTTTTATGAAATTATTTTTAAAACAAATCTATTCATATAATTTTTTAAAACAGAACAAGAAGATTATCAATTGACATCTGGAAGGATACTTTAATATAGAGAAATTTCGTTATAAACACTATCTAGAAGCTCACATAAACATTGGAAATTGTCGAATAGTATATGAGGTTATGATCCAAATACATTCAAAATTTTCAACTTCCAATTTAATCCATCAATGAAATTCAAAAACAACACACAAATTCCATTTACAATATAATGCCACTATAGGGAAAAAAAAAGTACATGTACTCTGCCGACTTTGAAAATATCCGCACTGGAAAATTTTGAAGGATGTGAAATGTAACATCTCCACAGCTCATAATTTTTTTAAAGAAAAATAGAACTTCTACTCCGTATGTAGCATCTCCACTGACCACTACTTCAGCCGTTCAACCTGTTCCGGTTGCAACCTGTTCCCGTTGCAGTCTCAGTCACTCCACCACCCCCGCTCAGTGCGCTCATGTCTCGTACCGAAACCAGCTCTGACGGCGGCCGCCCCGCCCCCGCCTCCGCCCGAACAGCAGCAGCAGGAGCGCGAGTCCTCCGCCGCGGTCGTAGATCAGGTAACCCACCTCCATTCCTTCTACTGGACTCGCCGCCCAACTCTCTTCCGTTTTCCTCCTGCCCTCGCCGCGGGTCGCGCACGCAAGGTGTTCGACGCATTGCCCGTGTGTCCGCGCGCGGGCCACGTGCTGGCGGTTTTCCTCCGGCTTGTGATCTCTTCGCTGACGGCGTCCTGCGTTCTTGATTGTATTGCAGGGTTGGCTGCACCTGCACCCATGGAGGCGGGCGCTGCCCGCAGGCGGCCGGCATTGTGGGCGGACATCCCGATGGAGCTCGCCGGCCTCGTCACCGCCGCCTGCCTGCGCCGTCGTCGACCGTGTCCGATTTGCCGCGGTTTGCCCCAGTGGCGCGGCTGCGCAGCAGAGGGGAATTCCCCGCCGATGCCGATGCTCCTGCTCCCGGATGCCACCGTGTACAGCCTCCCGGAAGTGAGCCATTCCACTTCTCTGGCTGTGTGGGCTACACCGATGCTTGTGGCAGCGGGCAACTGGTTGGTGTTCTCGGGGCGAGGACGGCGGGTGCTTCACGAAGGATCCTTTCTCCAACAACACCGTGGACGCTTAGGCTCTGTCCCGTAATAGACTCCGCAAGGTGAATGGTAAGGCAGGGCGCAAGCTGATGGAAATTAATAAAGGAAAAAAGCTGGATGCGGCCAGAATTATCTTTTGTTCGCCTCACCTCATCGCAGCGCTATTCAACTTCGGGAGAGAGGAGGTCACTTCGGATTGCGGTTGCCCGGCCCGGGGGCTTCCTCACGGTGGAACGTACTTGCGATGGTCCCTGTTTGTTGACATTGTATTCCATCGGGAAAGCTCTATGCCCTTAACAGCCGGGGATGCACTTTGTTCTGTTTGACATCGGTGTAGACCACGGACCGGCGATCCACGGGTCTCTCAAGTCCAACAAGTAATCGGTGACCTTCCCACTTGGCCCGGGATATTCTTACCTAATGGAGTCCTAATTCGAGAGAGTGAACTACCTAGTTGAATCTAGTGGTGAATTCTTTGTTGGTGTGCCGAGATGGACGTCCGGTTGAAAGCAGGAAAGCGGGATAAAATTGAAGTTCTTGAAGTTGAAGAGACTAGGTTTGAGGTTTATGAGGCCAATTTTGGCCGATCCACGGTGGGGCGGGGTGACAACACTAGGGGACGAGGTGTCTTTGTTTCTATGTCGGCGGTTCTCGCGAGACTGTCAATGTTTCTCATAATCGGATGCGAGGGGGATCGCATCTTCTTCATGAACAATGATGAGTGCCATTCCTCCGTTTACAACAAGGGGGCCTCTAGTTCTTGCGGTGTCTATGACATGACAGACGGCAAGATGTCCACCCCCGCGCCAATGGTGTCGTGGAAGCACGGCAAGGTGTTTGCCACATGGCTCTTACCCTAAGGGCTTAACCGAAGTGATGCGTCACGGTGTGTGGGGATCACTCCCGCCCCCTTGCCTTCGCTCCGGAGGGGGCGGAAGGGGCGAGGGCTTCGAGGATGATGAGTCGAGAACACGGGATGAGGAGCGAGGAGACCTCGGCCGGCCCGACCTTCGCTGGAGTTGCCGAGGGTCGGGAGGATCGGAGGTCACCCGAGCCTCCGAAGGAGGGATAAGTCGATCGTGGGGCAAGACGCCGACGTGAGGAAAATGAGTAGATGGCACTTAGGGCGGCCAACCATCTCCCTCCTTTCTTGAGCCCGTGCCGGGTATTTATAGGAATACCGGGGGGTCGAGGGGCTGATTTACAATTTGGTACATGGTAGGTGGGGAACACACGCTTACGGATGGGCCCAGGGCAAGGCTAGTAACTATTCGTACAAGGCTATTCTTGGGAATATGCTTGCGACTTCTCCTTATTTGGGAGCCGTAGGGCTTCCTTCGTCGGCCCGGCCGGGCCTCGCCGAGGGGGTAGAACCGCGGGGGCCCTCTCCCTCCCGGCCGCGCCGGGGGTCCTTCGCTAGGAGAGCCCTTCATTGCCGCCCGTCACCTTACGGGGGCCGTCATTCCCTTGGCTTCGACCGTCGACTTGGGGGACCGCCGGTGTGACGGAGGGGTGAAGCCGCCGTTCATGCTCGCGCGACGGGACCTTCGCTCGCCGGACCTGCAAGACTTTATACTTTTGCTTGACAAGAATTAGTTCTTGGCCTCCTTGTTGAGAGGCTGCGGAGGCTGCCGGGGCGGGCTAGGTTGCCCTCCCCCCAAAGACCCCTCGAAGGTCTGGTTCCCTCGAGGGGGCCGAGCGGCGAAATCGTCTTTTCGGAGGGTCCGCGGCGGGTGGCACGTTGGTCGCCCCATGGGCCCTGCCCGCCGGCGTCCCCCGGCCTCGTGGGCCTCGCGGAGGTGGGCCTCGGCCTTGTGCGCTCATTGTGGATATTCAGGGTTTGGGTGCGCTTGGTTGGACGTGGTTGGCTGATTTGGTGATGGCGTGGATCGGGGTTGGTTTGTGTTTGTTTGAGGTGTACGGATGCCGTCCGTTTTCCTACGCGTTGGGGATCGGAGGGCGTGGCGCAATGTTGGGATCCGGGTCACGGCTGCCGGGGGTTCGCGGCCGCGCCCCGCACGCCCTCCCCCTCCCCATTGCCGCCCTATATATATGTGCGGTTGGTGGGATTAGGGTTTGTGCTCTCCTTTCGCTTTCACGCTCTCACTTTCGCTTCCTGCTTTTGCGTTCTTGCCTCCGCTGCTGCTTTGCCGTAGGCCTGTCGGTTGCTCGTAGGCGCCCTCCGCGGTTGTGCTCTTGCCTTCAAAGGGAGCGGTGCCTCATTTTTGTGTTAGGCCGATGGCTCGCATCAAGGAGACGATGAAGCCCAAGACCGTCGTTGAGTGCTTCGAGTTCCCTCGGGGCGGTGCACCAACCGATCCTTGAAGGAGTTCGAAGGAGTTCGAATTTTTTTTTCACAAGAGGCGGTTCCGTGCTCGAGGGGGAGACGGTGCCGCTCCGGCTTTGGCGAAGTCATCGTCTTTGAGGAATTTTTTTCACGCGGGGCTCCGATTCCCGTGTGTGAGCCGGTCTTGGGGGTGATGCGAGAGGTTTAACCTCCGCTTCCATCATCACCGACGCCGCCCCGCTTCCGCGGCCGATGACGTATGTCAAGGCGTGCCGCTCTGTCGGGCCGAGCCGACGGCGGACGGCTTCATCGGAGCCCACGTTGTGCACTTCCGCCCGGCCACAAGAACGTCAAGACGACGGAGGGGGAGGTGTTTCGCGCTCGGTATGGCGTAACGGCTTCATCCCTCGCGGCGGAGTGGAGGCTCCGCTCCGGCCCGGCCGAACAAGTGGAGTCCGGATCGGGCCGGAGCACCGGTTTTATTACCAGTTGGACGGCACGGAGGGGCTCTACGGCGCCCCGAAGCCCCTTGCACTTGCGAAGGTGAAGCCGGTGAAGACGGCTGCGGCGACGAGGGAGTGGGACGCCCTCGCACCATGTCCCGCCATGCGTGGCGCGGGACCGGTGGAGGAGTTTGCCGCAGTAGCGAGATCCAGTGCCGTGGTCGGGGTGCCCCCGTGGAGGTTGCCGACTTCGGCGAGTACGCTCGAAGGGCTGAAGGCGTTGAAGATTGACCTCGGGCGGATTTGGCCCGATCGACCGCACGAGGCGGCGAAGGGCGACGAGGCCGAGTTCGGGCGGCTGGTGATGGCGGAGGCCGTCGGGTGCTCCGACTTTCTGCTCGGGAAGTTGGAGTCTTCGGAGATCCGCCGGATCCGGGCGTGTCTCGCCGATCGGCGCCGGTAAACCGGATCTTCGATCTCGGGGGGTGGAGTACGAGGATTGGCCGCCCGAGGCCGACGCCGATGCCATGGACGCGGGAAAGAAGCGGCGGGGGTTCGCAAAGCCCGGCACTCGCCGCTTGGCCGTTCGCCGAGCCCCTGGCGTGGGTGGACGCAGTCCGCCGTCCCGCCGCCCGCGGATCGGAGGGGGCGGGTTCGTGCAGAGGCTGCCGGGCGTCCCGGATCGCGGACCTCGGCTACTTCCTCATTTCGGATGATGAGGATGACGAGGCGGAGGATGCGGAGGCCGTTGCGGCGGACGAGGAGGCGGAGATGGAGGTGGCCGGCGAAGGGGAGACCTCCGACGACGGCTCTGACCGCGAGGAGGAGGAGGAGGGCCACGGTGGCGGTCCCTCCGAAGAGGAGGAGGAGGGCGACGAGGACGGGGGTGACGATCTTTGCGCCGCGGCTGCGGTCCTGCGGTGACCCGCCGTATGAGTGCGCGGGTGCCGCGCCCCTACCGGCGATGCCATGTGTGGGCGGAGGGCGAAATTCTGGAGGATCCTCCGGAGGCCCCCTCCGGGAGCGGGAAGGCCCTATGGGGAAGCGGGGGCCCCTCCTCTCTGCCATACGTGGCGGAGACGATCGGCATCGACGATGTGGACGTGGAGCTCCATACGGGTGTCGACCTCCGCAACACGCCCTTTGCCAGCTCCGACGTCGAGCGGAGGATGATCGGTCGCGCGTCTTTGATCGGGTGCGCTTGCGGGAGTCGGAGATGGTGGCGATCACCCCCTCTCCGCTATCCATGAGGACATCAAGGTCAAGACCGCGGAGCCGATGGTGCCGGGCGCGGGGGCGGCCATCGGGAGGGCTGGGGGACTCAGTTGAAAGCGAAGATGCCCAGGAGGAAGGCCGCCCTCGAGCTCAAGGAGGGCCGGCGAGAGGCCCGAAAGCTTAAGGCGGCGGTGGACGAGGCGGAGCGCCTTCGGAGGGAGGTGGCGAACCTGAAGGAGGGGGCTTTGGTTCTCCGCCAGGAGAACGAACGCCTGGCGACGGAGGCGCGGGAAGCCCGCGAAGCGCGGTCAGCGGAGGTGCAGGCCACGGCCAAGAAGCTGAATGACCTAGAGCTTTCTTGGTACGCGGAGGCGGAGGGCTTTAAGGCGGCGCTCGACGCATTCCTGGGCGGGGTCGGGGCCGCCCCTTCGGCTGTCCTGCCGGACCCAGACCCCGCTCTTGTTGGCGCTTGGATGCGCCGGGAGCTGGGAGAGCTGCCGAAGGTGGTGACTAGCGCGGCGGATTTCGGAGCCAGCACCGCCGCCATCGCCTTCGAGGGGGCGCTCCGCGGTCTGGATTGTGGGCACCGGGAGCCCCTGTCGAAGATTCGCACCGCTCCCTTCCCTAGCCCAGATGATGTTAGGGGCTATGCGGAGGAGCGTGATGTGAGGCGCTTCGCGACGGCCTTTATCAAGCGCTTTTGGTACGAGGGAGGGCGGGAGCTCGCCTTGGACCTTGCGGCGGACCTCACCGTAAAGGTTAGTTATAACTTGCGGCTTTGTTTGTTTTGTTCCGTTCTATCTTCCGCGCCTGGCGCCTAACTTGTCTTTGTTGATCTTTGGTAGGCCGCTGCGGCCGCTGCTGGTTCCCGCGGAGGGTGCCCGGCCCACGTCTTGGGAGGAGGTTGCGCGGACGCCGGACGGGTTGAGGTGTCGGGGTCGCGCTGGGCGACTCGGGCGCCTCCGCCGCGGTTGAAGGTTTGGTGCCTCCCCGGCCCCGCGCCCGCAGCCTCCGACGCCGCGTGCCGTCTCCCCGCGCGCCGACCGTCGCCTCTACCTCCGATGTCCGCCGGCCGGGCCGCGGGCCCCGGAGATCCTCCGCCGTCTCCGCCGCCCGATGCTGCGTGTGGCCTTCGGGGAAGAGGTGGTTTAGGGCGCCTTAGGCCGTAGTAGTATTTTTGTGGTACCTAAGTTTGTGGCCTTCGGGCGGTCTGGACTCTTTGGCTTCGGGTATTTTTCATCTTTAATGAAGAGTGGATGGCTTCGCTATTTCCCGTCCTTTGCTCGTTTGTGTTTTGGGTAGTGTTTGTCTTCGCGGCTTGTGTCGGTGGGTTCCGGCGATTCGTGATTGTTGATTGTCTTTGGCCGCCGCAGTACGGGGGGGCCTGCGCGGAGGGTGCTCAATGTGGTTCGTGATGATGAACCGCCAAGACATGTTCGTCTCGGGGAGACTGGGTGCATGCTATGCGGCGATTCCCTGGGCTGCCCTTCGAGCGGTTTTGGTGGGGGAGGATTCGGAAATATGACCTGGCCAACCAGGTTTCGGAGGCTTTCTGGCGGTCTCATGACTTGACGAATCGTCAAGTGGAGCGGGTGCTTTTCGGTTTGGCGCCGGCGCGGCTATGGCGGAGGACGATATTGGGGGACGATGAGGCCGTTGCCATAGCGCTTTGGCCGGCGGCTTGTTGGGTGGATCGCGGAGGTAGGGTTGTTGTGCCGAAGCGGGGAGGATGTTGGCTTTGAATGGGGCGACTGCGGAGGGTCTACCGTCATCGAGTATTGAGTGGTGACCTTCCGCTTGTGTTATGGGAGCCGGCTATATCGGAGGTCGTCACGTAGGTGATGACCCTTTGGTAGAAGTAGTTGATGTAGAGGCCTTCGTGGAGCGTGTCGCGAAGGTGCTTGTTAGGGCGGTTCTTCACGGTGTTGTAACTGTGGCGGAGGAGGTGTGTGCGGAGGCCCCAGAGGCTTTTGTGCCACGAGGGCCTTTGTAACTTGCTACTTTGTGCAAATGATATAATTGCGGAGTCGCTTTGATTGCTTGTATGTATGACGCAGCGATATTTCTTTTTGTTTTTGTTGCGTTGTGCTCGCGAAGGCAATCGTGTGAAACAGCGGCGTCCCCTACTTTTGTTAGTGCGAGACTCGCGCGTTTTTTGTGAGGTAGCCGCATGAAACAATGGCGTCCCTATCTTTCTTAGTGCGAGACTCGCGTTTTTCGAAGGTAGCCGCGTGAAACAATGGGCGTCCCCTATCTTTCTTAGTGCGAGACTCGCGCGTTTTTGCGAAGGTAGCCGCGTGAAACAGCGGCGTCCCCTATCTTTCTTAGTGCGAGACTCGCGCGTTTTTGCGAAGGTAGCCGCGTGGAACAGCGGCGTCCCCTATCTTAGTGCGAGACTCGCGCGTTTTTGCGAAGGTAGCCGCGTGAAACAGCGGCGTCCCCTATTTTCTTAGTGCGAGACTCGCGCGTTTTTGCGAAGGTAGCCGCGTGAAACAGCGGCGTCCCCTATCTTTCTTAGTGCGAGACTCGCGCGTTTTTGCGAAGGTAGCCGCGTGAAACAGCGGCGTCCCCTATCTTTCTTAGTGCGAGACTCGCGCGTTTTTGCGAAGGTAGCCGCGTGAACAGCGGCGTCCCCTATCTTTCTTAGTGCGAGACTCGCGCGTTTTTGCGAAGGTAGCCGCGTGAAACAGCGGCGTCCCCTATTTTTCTTAGTGCGAGACTCGCGCGTTTTTGCGAAGGTAGCCGCGTGTAAAAGCAGTACAATTTGATTTTTGTTGCCGAGTTTGGCTTACAATCTTTGGTTCGAGACGCGGAGGGCCCCTTTGCGGCCTACGGGGGCTGAAGCTTCGCGTTGATGCGGTGGTGCTCCCTTGTGTCCCTGCGTGCCCGCGACTCATCGTCCAGAAGCTTGGAGGTGGACGACCCGTCGCGCGAACTCGAGCTCCTGCGGAGGTGCCTTGCGGGGGTGGGTTGCTACGCCCTGCGCGCCCCCGTCCTCGCTTGACGGCGACACTGCGGGTTGTCGCAGTTGCGCCACCTTTTCGCGTTCATGTTCAGCGCGGCGCCCTGTTCCCCCTTCGGAACTTTGACTCCTTTGGTGGAGTTGTCCACGGGAGGATGTTACATTCTCCATTGTGGTATCTCCTCCGCAGGGGTCTCCGCACCGCGTTGGCTGGGGCCCGCGCGAGGTGCTCCTGGACAGCTGGCTTAGGTGGTTGCGAAGGGCCGAAATGCTCTAGTTTGTCTGCATTTGGCCTTTGTTGGGCTCCGGCGATTTGGGTGTTTCGCTGCCTCGGGGGCACTTGTAGCGCTGTTGCTCTTCATTGCACTTCGCGGTGTGCCTCGGGGGGTCGGGCTCTGTTTACATTTTCCATTGTGGTACCCTCGCTAGGTTGGGAGTTGTGGGTTTCGAGGTATCCCGGCATTCGCTCGTAGGATCGGGGCTTGGCTAAGGGAAGTAGCATGGTGGTGTGTGCGACCGGTTCTTTGCTCTCTTGCTACCCTGGGGCTTTGTGCGGGTTGGGGGCTGGTTTTATAGTGCTCTGGGGGGTTCCTGGTGTTGGTTGGTTGTCATGAATGCTTGGCGTAGTTATGGCTTGTATGTCGGGTAGGTGTTGTCCTTGTTAGGTATTGACGTTGAGGCTCGTACGGCGGAGGTCCGGTTCTTGGTGGGTGGTGGAGTTAATGTTTGTACGGCGGAGGTCTTTAATGAGATCCTTGGCGAGGGTGCAAGGGTACCTGACCTCCGCGCGCCTCCTTGTATCTTACAACTGGAGCGGGGGCGGCTTTTTTTCATTGCGAGCCCGGGGCGGAGGTGCCGGGGTGCCCGTTTTTTTGTGCCCGCGGGTCTCGTGACTCGGAGCGCGGGGGCGGCTTCATTGCGAGCCCCCCGGCGGAGGTGCCGCGGGGTGTCCGGCTTTTGTGCGCCTCCGCGGGTCTCAGACGGAGAGCGGGCGGCTTCATTGCGGCCCCCGGGCGGAGGTGCCGGGGTGCCCGTCTTTTTGTGCGCCTCCGCGGGTCTCGTACTCGGAGAGCGCGGGGCGGCTTCATTGCGAGCCCCTGGCGGAGGTGCCAGGGTGCCCGGCTTTTTGTGCGCCTCCGCGGGTCTCGTACTCGGAGAGCGCGGGGCGGCTTCATTGCGAGCCCCTGGCGGAGGTGCCAGGGTGCCCGTCTTTTTGTGCGCCTCCGCGGGTCTCGTACTCGGAGAGCGCGGGGCGGCTTCATTGCGAGCCCCTGGCGGAGGTGCCAGGGTGCCCGTCTTTTTGTTGAAGGGGTACTCTTAGTTGGTTTGACTAAGCCGGGGGTGCAGTCTTGCGCTGCCCCCTCGAGCGTGGTCAATCCCAGTTACCTTCGCGCCGATGAGGGGCGGGCGACGCCGGCCCGGCCTTTCTTTCTTGAGCTTGATTTGAAATTGTTTGATATTTGGGGAACTAACCCGCATGTGTTAGATCTTGGTGTTGCCTCATTAAAAACCTTGCGCCCCTTCGCAAGGAAAAAAGAGTGCAGCCCGGATTGTTCTCAGTTTTGACTAGAAGAGAAAAAAAAGAAAGGTAAAAAAGGTCGGAGCCCCTACAACTCGCGAGTGCTTAGTACATTGCACCGCTAGGGGTAGTACTTGCGGAGGTCGTCGACGTTCCATGTGTGGGGGATGTCGTGGCCTTCGAGGTCTTGCAGGTGGAAGGAGCCGGGCCTTGTGGACTTGGTGACGAGGTAAGGGCCCGTCCATTTGGCGGCGAATTTGCCCGCCATCTTCGCATTCTGCTTCCTGATCAGGACGAAGTCTCCGACGGAGATCGTACGGAGGTGGATTTTCTTGTTCCTCCATCTTGTGGTTTCCTCCTGGTAGGCGCGGAGGTTGAGGACGGCCATGTTTCTTGTTTCTTCGAGGAGGTCTTTTGCGGCGCTTCTAGTTGTGGGGGCTTATTTGGTGACCCTTGGCGACGCGTGCTTCAGTTCTTACGGGAGGGACGGCCTCTTCTCGAATAGGAGCTTGAATGGCGTGAACTTGGTCGCGCGGCTTTCGGAGGTGTTGTGTGACCACACCACCGAGTGAGCTCCTCTCGCCCATTTTCCCCGCGGCTTCTCGTGGATCTTCGCCGATGCCTCGCAAGATTATGCCGTTGGCTCTTTCGACAAGCCCGTTAGATCGGGGGTGCCTTACGGAGGCGAAGTGTATTTGGGTCCCTATTTGGTGGCGGCTGCGCTTGAAACCTTTGTCGAATTGGGTGCCATTGTCAATCGTGATGCTTCGCGGGGTCCCGGGCGACAAACAACCGCCGCCAAAAGAACTTTTTGTACCGATTGCGAGGTTATGCTTGCGAGGGGGCGGGCTTCGATCCATTTGGTGAAATACTCGACCGCTACTACTGCGTAGCGGAGGTTCCCGGAGCCGGTGGCATAGGTCCGATGAGGTCGATCGCCCATCATTTGGAGGGGGGGTGGGGCGGATGAGGGTTGTCGGAGCCCCCGGCTTGTTGGAGTGGTGTCTTTGTCGGTGGCACCCTTCGCGGCGCTTTACTAATTACATTGCGTCGTTCGGTGCCGTTGGCGGTAGAACCCTTGCCTGAACACCTTTCCCACTAGGGCTCGGGGGGGCCGTTGTGCGAGCCGCAGATGCCTTCGTGGATCTCCGCTAGGATGGCGCGTCCTTCGCCCGTGGATATACATTTAAGCCAAGGTGCGGTAACGGAGGCTTTGTACAGCCTGTTGTCCACCGGGCGATATCCTCGGACCTTCGTTCGACCCTCTTACGCTCTTTCGTGGATTGTGGCTTGAAGAGACCTTTTATGAATGCTATGATCGGGGCCCTCCGGTCTTGTGGATGGCGGCGACCGATTTCGGAGGTGGGTCGTTTTCTTGGGGCGGGGTTGTATAGTATTTCGTGAAAACACGTCCTCTGGGAGGGGCTCCGCCGCTTTGCTGCCTCGCAAAGCTCATCGGCCTCTCCGTTGTCTCGCCCCCGATATGGTTTTGGTTGTGACCCCGAGAAAGAAAGCCTCCGTCTTGCGTAGCCTTGCCAAATATTTCTGCAGTTCGGGGTGCCCGGCTCGATGTCTTTCTCGCTGCTTCGAGACCACCTCCGAGTTGGTTTTGATGATGGCCCTTCGCGGCCGACATCGCGCGGAGCTTGTTGAGAGCGAGGAGCACGGCCAGATTCTCGCCGTGTTGTTTGTGCACCGGAACTCAAGTCCGGCCGCGTATCTCGCCCTTAACCCCGGAGGGTGAGGTGATGATGGCTGCGATGCCGGCCCGCTGGCCCCCAGTGCTCCGTCCGTGTGTCTTGTCCATATCGGGTCCAGGTTAGCCGCTTGGTTGAAGGTGTCGGGGTCCAATCCGCGAGAAAATCTGCGAGGGCCTCGAGACTTGATGGTTGTTCCGCAACGAATCTTATGGCATGGTCTCCGATCTCGGTTGCCCACTTCGCTATCCCGCCCACGGACTCGGATTTCTCGAATATGTTGTCAAGGGGGAAGCTCGAAGGTACGGTGATCTCGTGTGCTTGGAAGTAGTGCTTGAGTTTTCTCATTTGCCATGACCACTGCGTATGCTACCTTCTCAAGCTCGGTGTAATTCAGCTTGGGCCCTTCGAGAGTTTCGAGACATAATAGATAGGTGCTCGCTTTGATTGGTGCCCTTCGCTTGTTTCCTTGACAAGCACAAATACCGACGGCGCGGCGGTGATGCGGCGACATATAGAAGGAGCCCTTCGCCGGTCGAGGGGTGGCGAGAGTGGTAAGATTCTCGAGGTAGCGCTTGAGATCTTTGAAGGCTTCTTGTTGCGGAGGTCCCGGTCAAACAACTCCGTGCTCTTTAGTACTTGAAAAACGGTAGTGCCCGTTCGCCAGATCCGGAGATGAACTCGCTTAGGGGCGCGCGGCGCCCCGCGAGCCTTTGGGCTGACTTTACGTTCTTCGGGGCTCCATCGCGGTGATTGCTGCGATCTTGGAGGGGCTGGCTTCGATTCCCTTGACGGACACCAGTACCGAGCAACTTTCCTTTGCTTACCCCGAACACGCACTTGGCCGGGTTGAGTTTTAACGGCCTCGCGGAGCTTTGACGAAGGTTCTCCGTAGGTCCGTTATGTGGTCTTCTCTCGGCTTGCTTTGGACTACCAGTCGTCAACATACGCGGAGATTGCGCGCTTATCGTCCCCGAACACCTCCTGTCATGCGGCGAAGGAGGAGCGGCGTTGCGGAGGCCCTCGGCCATTCTCCTGAAACAAGAGGTTCCGAAGGGTGTTATGAAGCCTGGTCTTCTCTTCGCCCCGCCTGATTCATCCATTTGATGATAGCCGGAGAAGCAGTCCAGAGGGACAATCTCTCACACCCCCCTTCTTTGCATCGACAAGGGAGCTGATTCGTGGGAGGGGGAAGTCGCCCTTCGGGCAAGCTTTGTTGAGACCGGTGAAATCGACGCACATCCTCCATCCGGTGGGCTCCGGCCGCGCCCTTGCCGAGGCCGGCCTTTTTCACCATGACGACGTTGGATAACCAAGTGGGGTATTTGATCGGGCGGATGACCTCCGCGATCAGTAGGCGGTTTACCTCGCCTTTCGCCGCTTTCCTTTCGTCCGACATTTTTGCGGAGCCTCGCTTTTACGGGGGTGGCATCGGGCCCGATGTTGAGGTGGTGCTCGATGAGGTTTCTGGCCGACGCTGTCAGATCCTCCGCGGACCATGCGAACACATCGGAGTTCTCGCGAGGCACCGAGTAATTCTCGCCGAGGTCGGGTCGAGGTGCGCGGAGATGGTTACCTCTGTCGGGGTCGGCTGAAGAGTCCGACCTTCTTTGTCTCTTCGGCCGGAAGGGCTCGCGAGGGGGCTCCGCATCTCTCGTCTCCGGGTCGATTTTCTTGCCCCTCCGGCCGTTGTTCAAGGTTGTGAACATTGCGCCGCTGGGGCTACAGACCCCCTCCGCGTTTCTTGCGGCGTTTCGGTCTCCGAAGACGGCGATGATGCCGCCCGGCGGAGGGCATTTTCATGCAGAGGTAGCTCGGGTGGAGCACCGCATCGAACGCATTGGTGACTCCGCGACCGAAAATGGCGTTGTAGTTGTAGTATATGTCCACTACATCGAAGGTTATGTTCTCTCGATTACGTGAATAGGATCCTTTCCGAAGGAGACCGCAAGGTGACCTTTCCCATGGTTGCCACCGCCGCCCTCCGCCCGAAGAGCGGGTTTCCTACCGGGCCGCAGCAAGCTCTGTCGAGGCCCATCTTGTCAAAGGTTGAGGCGAAACAGGATGTCGGCCGAGCGCCTGCGTGTCGACTAGTATCCTGGTTCTTGCCCACCCTCCGATGTTGGTGTCGATGACCATCGATCGGTGTGGGGGTAGTCCTTGAGCTTCATATCACCGCGCCGAAGGTGATCGGGATGTGCGACCACGGGCCATTGCGGTGTGGCCCCTCCACGCCTACATGGTGGACCCTTCGGTAGTGCTCTTTGCGCTGCCGTTTGTTGCCATGGTCTTCGTTGGAGCCCCCGGTGATTGCGAGGATGACTCCGAACGATGGGTTCGGCTTGCTGACTATTGTCTGTACTTCTTGCTTGATGGGTAGTTGCGGAGTTGGGGGGAGGGCTGGTAGTGGTGGCGGCGGCGGCAGAGCGTGATTAGGGTAGCTAGGTAGCGGGGGCTCTGGGGGGTGCGAGACTGTGTAGTCTTGGTGGTAGTATCGAGGCTGGTGTTGGTTGAAATTTGTTGAGTGAAAAGCGGGGTAGTGGAAGCCTGGGTGAGCTGGGGCCCCATAATCGAAGGGGGTGAAAGTATAGTGAGCGGAGCGGGCGTTCGCTGGTTTTCTTGTGTGGTTGATCTCGCCTCTCGGGGGTTCTCGAAGCTAGCTCCCTGTCCATCGCTTCTTTCCCCTTGGCGAAGTATGGGCATTGCTTGGTATAGTGGCCTTTGCCCTCTCCGCAGTAGTGGCAATACGGCTGTCTTTGCGGGGGCCTGGTGCTGTTATCTGGGTTTGGCCTGGGGGTTCTTGGCGGGTTGTTTGGTCGCGTAGATGGCTGGTTGGGTTTTTGCTCTATCGGAGGGTTATTGTTTATGGCGCCCACTCTCGCGCGCCCTGGTCCCGGTATTTGTCTCCGCGCGGGCGCGGTGTTTGGTATTGACTCTGCGGAGGTCGAAAGGATTCCACCTTCGCCTTGTGGCTGTTATCTGCTCTGCAGTATTTGTCCATTATCTCGTGCAGTTCTGCCAGCGTCTTAGGCTGCCTCCGCTCGATCTTTGAATGGCAAGGCCCCGGGCGGATGCATGCAACCGCTGCCATTATGACGCCTCGATCGGAGACCCTTACGTTTCGGCTTTGGTTTGAGGAACCTCCGCCACCATTCTTGCAATGGTTCGCCGGGCTTTCGTGACGACGTTCGTGAGCCCGGCCGTTGATAAGCTCGAGTCTACGCCTTTGAAGTTTGCCCGAGAGCGGCTCGAAGGTCCGACCGGGGACCGGATGGTATTCGGAGGTAGGGTGCAATACCAAGATTGGGCTACTCCCCTTGCTATGATTACAAACGATTTTGCCATGGTGGTGTGATCCCCGGCTGCGCCTCTACCGCCGCCTCGTAGCTCATGATAAACTGTGCGGGGTCGGTGATCCCCGCATATCTTGGTAGATGTTGGGGGTCAGTAGGATGGAGGCCACTCCGCGATCCGGAGAGCGTGGGACAGTAGGGGATTTGGGGTCGTAGTGGGGGCTTATTGCTAGCGGTGGGCGGGGTGGGCGTTCGATGGCGTCGCTGAGGAGATGTTGGGGTATAGCCGGGTTGATGCGAAGGGGGCGGGGGGGTGGTTTTGCGATGGTGGCTGGTTCGGTTGCGGTGGTGGCGGGGTTAATGGAGGTGGGGCTTGCCCCGGTGGGGGCCTGCGGGTGATTGTTGGGTTGCGGCTGCCCTCCGCCACCGACTTCTGTATCTTCCACAAGCCGTTGGTTGATCCATGCAAGCTCGGCCCCGGCGGCTTCCGCTTGCTCCTCGAGCGCCCCGCAGCGCCGCCTTCGATCCGGGGCTTGCGGTAACCTTCGCTTCTCTCGCGATCCGAGCTTGAAGAGCTTCCAGCCTGTTCCCCTTGCTCGGTTTCTTCTTCGTCATCCTCTCGTTGAACTTTCGATGAGCCCTCGAGCGGGTTGGCCGGGTTCACTCGGGCGGGGACCTTTGCGCCCACCGGTGCCGGACCACCGCCCCCGACCGCGGAGCGTCGCCTTTGCCGGGCGTTGGGGGTTTCCCTCTTCGGTGACCTCCGAAATCGGGACGAGCGGGGGGTCCGCGACGACCCCCCCCTCCCGCAGCCCCGGCGCGGAGCCGCTCGGCCGTGTGGTGACCGTTTGCCACCCCCCGGCGGGTTTGATCCGGAGGGTCCCCACGGGTGGAGGGGTTGTTCGGCCGCGACGCAGGGCGTCCGATCGGCGAGTAGCCGGCATGGCTTTGGGCTTTTTGTATCGCCCCCACGGACGGCGCCAACCGTGGGGATCACTCCCGCCCCTTTGCCTTCGCCTCGGAGGGGGGGAAGGGGGCGAGGGCTTCTGCACGGGATGAGTCGTGAACACGGGATGAGGAGCGAGGGAGACCTCCTGGTCGGCCCGACCTTCATTTGGAGTTGCCGAGGGTCGGGAGGATCGGAGGTCACCCGAGCCTCCGAAGGAGGGATAAGTCGATCGCGCGGGGCAAGACGCCGACGTGAGGAAAATGAGTAGATGGCACTTAGGCTGGCCAACCATCTCCCCTTTCTTGAGCCCGCACGGGTATTTATAGGAATACCCGGGGGTCGAGGGGGCTGATTTACAATTTGGTACATGGTAGGTGGGGGAACACACGCTATTGGATGGGCGCAGGCAAAGCTAGTAACTATTCGTACAAGGCTATTACTGGGAATATGCTTGCGACTTCTCCTTATTTGGGAGCCGTAGGGCTTCCTTCGTCGGCCGCCGGCTTCGGGCCTCAGCGGAGGGGGTAGAACCGCGGGGGCCCTCTCCCAGGCCTCCGCTGCCGCTGGGGGGTCCCTTCGCTAGGAGAGCCCTTCGCTGTCGCCCGTCACCTTACGGGGCCGTCATTCCCTTGGCCGACTGCCGACTTCGGGGACCGCCGGTGACGGAGGGGTGAAGCCGCCGTTCATGCTCGCGACGGGACCTTCGCTCGCCCGGACCTGCAAGACTTTATACTTTTGCTTGACAAGAATTAGTTCTTGGCCTCCTTGTTGAGAGGCTCTGCTTGAGCTGCCGGGGCTGGCTAGGGTTGCCCTCCCCAACACGGTGCTAGCTAAATGCTTTGATAATTTGTATCTAGTGTTCTTGTAGTGTTATCTGGTATAATGGAAGCTGCTAAGCATCAGTACTTTTCTCATCGTAGTATGGTGGTCTATTGGTGCCTGTGATGATGACTAAGGATTAATCATGTTATGCTTAATTTGTAAACACCTGGAACCTTGAGGTAGCATGCTATCTGTTGTTATGAACCTTTTCTGTGAGCTTGTCATTGTAAGGTTGTCCCTAGTCTGGTAGTAGGTTGCAAGCTTGTTAGTTGATCTTACCATTGTTATCGATTTATACATTTCTTGTTATGTACCTTTTGGGCAATATCCATGATCAATCTAGGTAGCTATCTTAAGGTAAACAGTCAGAGTCAGTGCCTTGATTGCTGAATTTCTTATGCTCAGGTTGTAATAATGTTAGCTGTTGAGGACCTACTATGTTACCCTGACATTCTATGGGAGTCTCCAGTTGAGATTGATAGTTTGTTCATTCTATTTCAACTGTGTTTACTCTGCTATATTGAATCTTTTGTGGCAGTGGTGGTAAGACTTGAGAGGTTTGAGGTTTCTGTGTGTTCTATGATGTTTTTTAGGACACCGTACCTCTGTTCTATATGTTGGAAAGAAGGCTGAGTCTTTAAGGTACTGACGTCTAATCACAGTTTGAAGATATATGTTCAGTTTGTTGGTGTTTCTGAATGTCCAAAATATGAAGATCGTTTGTGTTCTAATTACATTGTTCAATGAAACCGAACATGCACCCTGTTGAACACTTGAGTAACTCCATGAAATTGCCATACATATTTGATTTCATAATGCATTTAGTCACACCGTGAGCCTATATAATTCCCACAAGGATGTATAACTTAGTGGCTTAGTGTGTTTCACTGTCCCTTACCTCAAACTAGATCCACGCACTTGGACAATGGTAGTTTCATATTCCTACGTTTGTGCAATTTTACTATAATTGATGAATTTTGAGAATGATTTAGCAAGCACGTTTTTACAAAAAAAATTCCCAATGAAATAAGAGTAGATGTGAAAAGTGGCTAAGATGTGAGAACTTTTTGGTACAAGCATATTAGGCTACAACCATGCCATACAGTGCTTGCATAATCGACTCGAAAGGTACACAGTTTTTTAGGCATTTAAAGAAAACTCCAAAGGAGTGTTTTTCGTTCAAATGCAATAGCACAAGAAAATTGAGGAGCGGCAGTGTGAAACTGTGAATGTTAACAAAAACCCATTTTGCCTCCAAGTTTTACAAGCATCTATAAAAAAAAATAGTGTTTTTTGTTCAAAAGGAAAAAATAGGACTGGGTCGACCATGTTTAACTCAGGTGAAGACATTATAAAAAAAAAAAAATGGTGCATTATGTGCGGAATTTCAAATTTAAACTGAAAAACATTTATGGATGCAAAGGAAGTCTTTTATTTCAAAAGCTGAGAACAAGAGGATAAGGAGTGGGCGATTAGGTGCATGGAAAGCAACTCCAACAGTTTGGCATTTTGGAATTGTCATTTGACCTTATTTGCCAACTCCCCATTCCAAATGCCAAGTCAAAAAAAAAGGCTTCCTACAACAGTTTGGCAATTTTGGTTTGGCAAATGAGAAAAGTGGGGGCCAGGGAGGGAGAGGTAGTTGGTTCCATCTGTGAACCTTGTTTTCCAGCGCTGAAATTGACATGGTGATCAGGGGCGACATAAAACAAGCCAATCCATGCAAGATCAGCGAGCATTAAAACATACATGCAACTTTCTTCTAGCTATGGATCAAACAAGTTCACCATAACATACACGCAACTTTTTTTTTCTAGCTATGGATCAGCCATGCACATACAGCCAAAGAACACGAGCACAATACCATGCACCTCGAATTCAGTCCATCCATTGAACAGACGCACATGGCGCGCGGCACCGCTGAACCCTAACTGATCCCGCGAAGGGCAACCAAGGATGCTTCACGACGGCGGCGGCCGGACTCCGCGCGGAACGACAGGGACGACGACGCGGCGGCGTAGCAGCGCTCGGCCATCTCGAGCGCCACCCTGATCCGCTCCAGCGACGACGTGATGTCCTCAGGCGGCCGAGGCCTTCCGCTTCTTCCGCCTCTCTCAAAAACCAAAATTGCCAAACTGTTGGAGGAGGCCTTTTTTTTGACTTGGCATTTGGAATGGGGAGTTGACAAATAAGGTCAAATGACAACTCTAAAATGTCAAACTGTTGGAGTTGTACCATGTACGTCTGCACGGGTTTTCTCCAATAATCACTTTGGGCGAAGGCAAAGTTCAAGCGTCGTGGTCCGAGTACGATGACACACCGACACCTTCCTTGTACCCCACTAAAATTTACGTGAGACCCCCAGTACTGGCCCATCAGTAGCAGTACGGAGTCCATCTGTTCAGCCCAGCGACAGCAGTGCATGTGCTCAGCCCATCCGATGCATGAATATCCATACGCAGGCCGCATACGTGAATTGGAGAAGGCCATCCATATGTTGCCTTCCCAGCATGCAGGTGCGCGGCAGGCCGCCGCTCAGCCGCCGCTCTCAGACTCTCAGTAGCTCTGTTCTCTCTGGTCTCACGTTCTCCGGCTGTCCTACTCTCTTAAGCATCTAGAAAAGGTACCCACAAATACCCAATTATACAATTTTCTATTAACAAAATCAAGTCGATCTATATTTTTAGGTCTTATAGGTATTTTTTTTTCAGCAATACAATCCAAACTCAGATTCTAAAAAAAAAAGCATTAGTCAACAACATTTTCTTTAATTTCATCACCACTGCGAGGTGCTTCTCCATTGAAAATTATGAAGAAAATACTGAGAAATCGTATTGAAGATGTATTTATTATGAATGATTGTATCGTATGCTCGGTGAACCGGAATTTCTAGCCATAATTTCAATCGAAGATGTGAGAGTTTACTTTCATAAGATGGAGGATCGTGAGTCGTAGAGTGGAACATTAAGAGGTAAGAGCATCTCCAACAGTTTTGCATTTTTTCTTTGCCATTTGTTGTAGTTTGCCAACTCCCAAAACGAAATGCCAAGTAGAAATAAAAGTCATCTCAAAGAGTTTTGCAAAATTGACTTGCCATTTACCAAATTGTGGAAACAACTCAATTTGCCGCAAAATTTTTTTCTCCATGCGCGGCAGTCGCAACCTTTTCTTCGCGCGCGGCAGTCGCGGGCTTTTCTTCCATGCAGTACCTGGTGCTACACATGATCGATCGATCATGTTGCAGCAACACCTGATGCTTATTCATTTTTTTTTTTTTTGATATGTACATGCATCTCATCGATCGAGTAGCTAGATTAACAAGAAGACACGATCGCGCGGCAGCCCTGTTGGTGGCCATTGTTGCTGCGCTCCAGCTGCTGCAATCTATGGAACCCTAGCTAGCAGATGCATACCGTGTACAAAGGAGAAGATCATATGGGGTACCTCAGTCCGGCGTTGATGAAGATGGAACGGCGGCGCGAGCGATCCCCTAGAGCCCTCACGGCAAGGAACGGCGGCGCGGGCGATCCCCTAGAGCCCTCGCGGCAAAGAACGATGGCGGCGCAAGAAAGATGTCGCGGGAAGATATATGCCGCGGGAGGAGTCCTTCTGGCGCGGGAGTGCCGTGCGTGGACCGCGGAACAACGAATGCCAAGTCGATCGCGGCTTGGCAAATATGCGAGTCTTCCTCTGGAAAATGCCAAGTTACCGAAAATGCCAATCCAAATTGTAAAACTGTTGGAGACCACTTTTTCATATTTTTGGCAAATTTGAAGAATGCAAACTCTGTTTGCAAAACTGTTGAAGATGCTCTAACTACTCTTGCGAAACCTTATTTTGTCATAATATGCATGTTATTTTATCGGTTTGATGTTATGCGTGGTATTATAGTATCGGGCCCTATAAGAGTAACTCCAGCTCAGCCCTTACTTAAACCCCTACCCTAAATTTTAGGGGCTTGAGGAAAAAAAATCCAACTCCAATGTAGCCTCTAAATAAGCTCTCATTTTACATGCCCCCTCAAATTATAATCTCAGGCATCGTCCTTCTCGCCCGCCCACTCTGTCGCCCGCCTCCCGGACCCGACGCCGGCGCCTCCACCGCCATCTCCGTCACCGCTCCGGAACGGTAGCCCAGGATAGGCCCGCCACCGCCCGTCTTAGCCGAGGACGGCCCGACGGGGGAGGCCGTGTTCCCGGTGCTGCACCACGTGTGTGTCCGCGTTTGGCGACCTCGAGCGCTACATGAACTACGCGCCCGGAGGTGAGTGTCCATCCGACGAGGTGCTCGAGCACAGGCTCTTGTTAAGCGGCCGCAAGCTGCTGCCACGCCGCCGGTGCCGCACACGGTCACCGAAAGGGTTCCCATTACCGTTGTCGCCGCCCGAGCCTCCGGACCACGCCGTCCAACTCCATCCACGGCGTGCTCGATCGCGCCGCCCAAACGCATGGTGCGACGCTGCGGACCTCGGCAACAGACTCGGTCCGCCATGTTCGCGGCACGGATCTTTGGGAGCGAAGCGCTGGTCACCATGCTCACCGCAGCCGTCAACTCGCACGCCGCTCGGCAGCCTTCTTCGAGAGTGTCGCTGCCCTGGCCGAGCATCCCGAGAGCTAGATGGGCGCCGCCGTCGACTTCAGGTTGCCCAAGAATCGCTTTAGATCCGCCCAGCGCTCCTCCCGGTCCAAGACAGCCATCGCGGGCCTCGGTCGCCATCTCGCGCCACGCCAGAGCCCGCCCATTTGTCGGCCCTTAAGCACCGCCGAGCGGGCCCGCGGAGGCGGGGTCGAGGGCCTCGACGTGGACCTATAGCGCGACGGTATGGCGGCACAACGGGTCGACGACGTAGAGGCGCAGGGTGTTGGTGTTGGAGGAGGCGGAAGACGGTGTCAGCATGTCCAGCATCGGTCCCGGGCGAGGCGGCGTGAGAACATGTCCTGTTTGGGGGCTTTAGTTTGGGACCCTCCACTAGAGATGCTCTAAATCAGTATTCAAATTTTGTAAATTACTTCCTAAATTATAAATAGAGGCTCACTTTTGAGCGGGCTGGCTGGAGATGCTCTAAATCAGTATTCACTTGTGAGTACTGACCTCCTGGCATAGCTCCAAGTATACATTCCTGCTGGTCAAACGAAGTCTTTCCTCTTTGGATGGTAATAGCTAGGCGAAGCATTTATGGTTCAGTGCTTGGTTTGTGGTTAGTCAAAGTCCTCTATGGATTCTCGGGCAGGTGGCGGGCACAAGGGAGTAGGTACACTCTGCCTAAAGTTGGATAACGAGCTAGCTTCGCTCGACTCGGCTCAGCTCGTTATCTTAATAAGCCAAAAGTCCATTTCGGTTCGGCTCGTTAAAAGCTCGACCTGGCTCGTTAAGCTTAAAAAAAAAATACATAAATATAAATATTATATTTATCTAAGGTTTAAAAATAATAATAATATAAAAAGTAATACATCTAGACATCTTAAATTGAAAAAACTTAATATGCGGTAACATATATAATGCACGGCATAAAGTAATACATCATCAATATATATTTTGTTGTTTTTTCTCTAAATGTGTAGCTTGTTTTGCTCGCGAGCCGCTCGTGAGCTGGTTCGAATTGGCTCGTTATAGCTAACGAGCTAAAATCCTAGCTCGGCTTCGTTCGTTATCCTAACGAGACGAGTCAAGTCGAGCCGAGCCGGTCATAAGCCGAGCAAACTAACGAGCTTCGAGTTTTTCGTCAGCCTGGCTAGTTACCCCTATATGGAATGCATTGTGTTCTGTTGAGGTGTGATGAGATCATGGTTACAGTACTTCAGTTCCAGCAGATCCGAACAGCAACAGTGCTAAGCATGCACAGTAGGAGACGAGACGGTAATTTGAATTTTCTGTGTGGGATGAGAGATGGAATGTTTCATTGCACGTTGGAACTTGATGCCGTCTTGGCTGACGCTGCGCCTGTTTGGCCTCGACCTCGAGCAGGGGAGACGACGGAGGAATCACTGCAGATCGCAGCAGCCTTGCAGGTGCATTTGTGACGAGGCGGCGAAGTTAACCGCGTCAATCCACGCATATTTTGCCAGTGCCGAGTAATACTCGTACTACTCCGTCCGTAGCTCGTACTAGTAAGGTGCAAGTTTTGAAGGTCGTGATAGGAACATTTGCTGGCATTGTTGTTGATAAGCATGTCGGATTTTCTTTGCTGATCATGAATCAGATCCAATCCAATGAGGCGGACGGATCCCATTAACTAACAAATCACAACACAATTTGCCGGATGTAGGAGATGGGCCATGCATGCAGGCAGCAGGTTGGCTGATAGCCTGAGGCGAGTGACTGCCCTGCCACTGACCTTGGCAGGCTGGTTGAGCCCAGTTGAGCCAAGGATAAAAATCATGGCGCTGGATGATCAAAAAATTTCAATCATGGCGCTGGATGCTATGAGCCTGCGGCCGCGATGCGGTCAAATCCAGCGCATTTAATCCACCACCTGAATGCGCGCGCAGTATAATTAGTTATTTTTTTAGGCATTTTATACGGCTATGAGACCTGCTGGGAAAAAAGCTTGGAGCTAAAGGGCCTCTACGAGTACGACACGCCGCCGGCCGCCCGGATCCCCGGCGATTGGTTCAGGTTCACCGTGCACCAGTCTACCGTGCTCGGCTTCCACCAACAAGTACGGAGAAGGTGTGTGGCATGGCACGCGGGGCAGAAGAAGCTGCCAAGCCAGGCCCAGGAAGGCCATGGCCACGGCAAACCTGTACATGACTTGCCACTTTCAAGGAAACCAACCGAACGGATCTGGGCCGTCGTACCGGAGGACTTGCCGACTTCCCCGTTGCGATTTCGGTACATGACTACGACGTTGTATTAATTGTTAAACTCCCTCCTGACAAAAAAAAAAAAAGGAAAGAAAAAAAAATGCAAAAGCGGTTGAAAAAACAACTATTCAGGGGTGTTCGAATAATAAGTTGTTGTAGTTGCAGTTGCAGCTGCACACAACCTTCGCTTTGTCACAAGAGAACAAGGCTATCATTTTTGTCGTGTTTCTAAGAAAACCTAAAAAACGGTTGGAGTGCCTATCAATATGAAATACAAGCAAGTTAATCATTTTCACCCCTATACGTAACACCTATAGCCATGGTTTACGGACAAAGGGTTCCAAATGTAGGGTTCTTTGGAACACAAGAAATTTGGGTGAATTGCCCAGTGGTATAAGATTCATTCATGTAACACCAAAAACACATAAGACAAAAAAACTCCTTCCTATATTTTAAACGAGGTATATTATTGGTTTATAAACAAAGGGTTCCACATGCATTGAAGCATCATCTATGGTGGCCAATCATGATGTTTGTATAGTTCATATCCACAGGTGCTAGAGCTTTTGAGGTGTGACCCTTTTGGACAAGAGATAAAAGTTTAGCCCAGAATTGAAGTGTAAAGGCTTTGATAGTTAATGGTTGAATGAAACTAAGACCAAATAGCCAAGTTTTAGGACTGAAACACTCACCTTAATAGTTCTAGCATGAAACCCAACAAAACGTAAAAATTGCAGGACTAAAATATCCATTTTAAAAGTGTCGAACAAAATTGCGCCTCGAACTATAGCTAAAGGACAAAATGACTATTCCAGTTTTTTTATATATATATTTACCCCTTTTAACGTGGTTGAAGTTAATATTGTACTAAAAAATTTTATCAGACTTGAGAAAATAAAGTTAGATTCCTTATACTGAAATCTGAGGACCTCGGTAGCTTAACTCCGTGCTTTTAGAGTTCGTTTTCGATGAAAAAAAAGAAATCAAGCTCTCTTGTGCATCGTCATGCATATCACAGATTCACAATTCGGCTGGGCGCTTCCCTGTCAGAGACGTACTATTGTGTGTCCCCAAGCCAGATTCATTTCCAATTTCCACGAAGCAGGCCAATAGCTAGAGCCCTGACCAGAGCTCTGTGAACGCCCGGACTAGTGCGAGTGGCATTGCACACTGGCACCTCTCTATATGGTTTCCTAGAGTTTTGTACAAATATCGAGCTTGCTGTGTTTACTGTTTACACACTAAAAATGGGATGAAAAGTGAAGTTGAAAAACATTATAACATTTTTTCGTTTCTATGTGATAAATATTATTTTATCATGAGTTAACTACACTTTAAAAATTTGTCTCGTATTGTAAATCCAAACTGTGTAATTAGTTTTTTATTTACCTATACTTAGTGTTTCATTTTTTAAGAGTTCAAGGGTGTCCCCCGGCCTTTCACTGCAAAAGACCAAATCGTTTAAGCGTTTACGGTTCCAGCAAAACGGAGGGATTAACACCAACCGCTAAACCACACAGAACCTACTGTACATGATAAAATGACAGTAATAAAAGAAAGACTTCCAAATCATCATAAGCACACTCCAGCAAACACCTTAGGCTTCACAAGCAAGACTTCTACAGCTCGGCGCCCTTCTGCATCGGCATGCACCGTCACAGATTCACTGTTCGGCTGGGCGCTTCTCACTGATACTGCTACTGCTAGTAGTACAGTAGTACCGCTGCACACTGGCACCTCTGTGCGGTTTCGGCAGTTCCAAAGGAAATCTAATGATTACTCCTGGGCATGATCTTGCACCTGTCCAGCCTGCTGCCCTGCCCAGCAAGAGAAGAGACCTCAGTGGAAACACGCAAGCACCACGGCTCCAGCGATAAGATCATGCATGCTCCATCATACTGTTACGTGTAAAGAGTAGGAGTAGTAGTGAGTAGCTGGCGGCCGGCCGGCCGGAGCATGCTCGTCGGTTCTTTCAGAGGAGCGAGCGCCCGAGCCCGACGGCCCCGGGACATGCTAGGCACATCACATCGCACATCCTGCAGGCATGCACTACCAGTGCACTCTGCAGTTCCCCTCGGCAGGCAGGCAGGCATGTGCAAGTACGGTAGTGGTCTGCGCTTGTGCAAATCGACGCCTTTTGAGATCTCATCTTCAACATGACTGCTCTATGCTCCGTCTTCCTCCAAAACGACAGGACATCTGTGGTCTGGCCATCATGGCTGCCAGCCCACCGTATCGTCGTTTGTCCGGTGATCAGTGAATCTTCTCATTCCCTCCCATTTACTCCTCGAGCATGCAGGCAGGCATACTTGGAACACAATGTTCGCTGAGTAGTTGCGTCTTCGAGGCTGTTTGGTTCCCGGCCATAAATCGCCTTGCCACACCGGTGGCTGCCACAGACGATGGCATGCGTTTGGTTTGACAGGAAGTTAAGGCCGCCACAGTTGTCGCATGTGCATGTGGCTTTGTCGTATCTGCATGTAGCTGCTTCTTTTTCGCCGAACCTTGGGCGAGCGTTTTGGCCGCCTCCGCCACCGCCACAGCATGGCCCGCCACAACTCATCGTGGCAAAGTTTTTCGTGAACCAAACAGCCTCTTCACCTCGCACGCCCTTGGCAGGAGTGGGAGCTACAAACAAAATTTAGGTGGGATGAAACGCAGACCAAACTTTTTAACGACATCGTAACTAAGCACAACAATAGCTAATCTATAATAAATTTAAGCATCGATTGATGATGGTACCTCGTTTGAAGATAGTAGTCCATTAATTCAAGAAAGAACTAATCATGTCTTAGTCTTCTATGTGGCCTAGGCAAGTCAACACACCAATTTTCGATGGCGGCTTGAAATGTCTTCGTGATTTCACCTCCATCAAGGCCTCTAAAGATCCCTAATGAGATCAGTATTGGCTACACTGTCTTCTTCACACTGTGTTTCTGTTTTGCTTTGCTTGCACAAGTCTTTTGCGTATTTAAGAAAAAAACGTGATCTGGAGGGCATTACTACCTCCGTACGCATGATTATTCAGAGCGTCCATGTTTTGTGAGGAAGCTGAACCTGTGCATCATCATCTCTTTTTTCAGTGTTACCTAGCAACCTGAACTTTGGCAAATCGGGGGAGTATTAGGTTTTTTCAAAAGTTATGCTTTAAAAACTATCCAAATACGATTTTTCTAGTAAGGGAGTATTAGGTTTTGGCTCATGAGCAACCATCGTTATTCTTTGGCACGACTCTAAACACAGCCTAAAATCTTGAATAAACACAATCTTTGTTGTTTTTAAGATTGTGTGCATACGTGCTATCTTTGTTGTTTTTAAGATTGTGTGCATACGTGCTATATTATGTAGAATCCTAACCTGATTTTAGACCTTGTTTGGATCAAATCTAGATTATTAAAAAGCCATCTTTAGTCTAATTTATAAAATTTTGATTATGAGCAAAAACTAGTGGGGTGTTTGGATCCTTAGTTTTTACATCGCTTATTGCTCTTTGGGTCACAAGAATTTGGCAAAAGCTAAGTATCAACATCCTCTTGGTTTTAAAACTCCAACAAAAAAAGGGGACAAAGATGCTAGGCAAAGATTACCATATTTGGATCCCACCTAGTTTACAAAAGCTGGATTCTTGAAAATTGGAAAGATCCAAGAGATTCTAAGAAATTGGTTTTGAGTTTTGAGTTTTTTTTTTTTTTTTTTCTAAAAGATGTACCTCTTAGAGAGTCTTTTTGTGTAAGTCCAAGGACTAAAAAAAATCCTAGGACTTTTCAACTATCAACCAAACAGATTCTGAGTTCATTTTTTTTCCTGCATTCGACTTGTTTGGATCAAAGGATTTTTAAAGAAATTTTGGAGAAATAAATTCCAAAGGAAAGGAATCACTTCATGGTGTTTAGAAAAAAAGAATGCTTAATTCTCATAGTAGTGCAAAACAAAGGAAATAAAACATCCACTCCAACTCAAGGAAATGAATCTTTGCTCCTCCTCGATCTCTTGCTATGACCGGTCATGTTCCTGTAGTTTTTCTTCCTCAATTCCAAATATCTCAAAGTATTTATTCCTACATTTAGAATCCTATAGTTTTTTCAGTTTTTACTCAATCATGTTCCTGTGGTTTTTTTTTTCTTTCATCTCTTCTGTATTCTTGTGTTTCAAACAGGCCACTACTTAGAGACCGTAATATGATAACCAAATACTAGCACCGTGGTACACTAAAACAGTTGTCGAGAGGATGGAATTGGATGCTGAGACTACGTGCAGGCAGTGCAGTTTCTCGCATCGCACCCCACCGTCGGTGCTTTGTGGGCTGGGCAGCTAGCACGCTGGTTTTTGGCTCGCCGACGCCGCGCCGCGCGCGCGCCGTGGGCACGCAGGCTGCTGCTCCATTCACATGCATCCGCGCGGCGCGCCTCCGATCCCGGCTGGTCTCGTTGTCCTCGCGCGCGGCGGCCCCGCCGCCCCCACACCCCACGCGCCGCCGGCGCGGTAGATGGTAGATGGGCGTTAGCGTCGGCTGTCACGGTCCCGTGTAAAGAGAAAGCGTATGCCGAGGCAGCAGGCAAGCGTCTCGCTCACGTCCGGGCGCCCCGCGGACCGACACGTGCGCCCCCGAGCGACGTCACGTCGTCGGTTCACCGGCCACTCGGCCAGGACGTCGTGGTGGGTGGCATGCCTGATATATTGCTAGGAGTAGAACGCGGCGGCCGCCCTCCGGAGTCCGGACCGGACGGCACGGCCGGCACCTCGTTCGTTCGCCCGCGTTGGCGACGGCGTTGGGTCGGGACGGGGCACACGGCATGTACGTCGCGTCATTGCTCCCGTCATGATCATGCATGATGCCACGACAGGGACAGGGGGACAGGCGGTCACTATTATATGTCTACTCACTACAGTAATCGCGTGCTCGCTCGCGACGGTGGTGGCGTCGCCGTCGCGTAGAGCTGCTGCTAGCTCGACGTGAACTGGCCTCGATCACTAGCTGCCTCGATCCTCTTACTCTACGACTCTAGTCTACGACGACGACGGCCTAAAGTTCGTAGTTTCTTTAGCTTATTAACCTGGCCGGTGGAGCCAAACTGAAAGAAAAAAACGGCGACAAGGACGTGTCGGGCGACCAGGGCAGCCACCAGCAGCTTGTGGTGTCTATCTACCCGCGCAACGCCAAGGAAACCAAAGGAAAAGGGTTTCCTATGTGGCACGCAGATGGTGTGCCAGGGTACATAGTATGCGTGTCGACACTGTGTGTATCCGTCCTATCCACCTCGATCGACAGCGACACGTAGTAGAGCCGGCGTCCGGTGCGTTCCCATCTGATGGCTGCTGCGGCACCCACGTACGTTCTCTGTGTGGCTGCTTGCGTCAACACGTTCTCTGGTTCGTTCCGGGAAGGCATGTGCCGATGCCGATGGCCACGCCCACTGACGTCGCCACGTACTAGTACTAGTCTAGTCGCACAACCACCCAGTGGTCCATGGCGTCGTCACACGCTAAATTTAGAATAGTCACTAGTCTAGTCGCGGCGTTTCGTTTGTTAGTGCATCAACCACCCAGTGGTAGGCTCCATGGCGGTAATTAGTTATTTTTTTTATTTTCTAGTTGGAGAGAAAGTGGAAAAAAGGTTAGAAACTTTAGCAATCTAAACAAGGCCTAGTTCTAGTAGCTCATCGAGGAAGATCCAGGTTCCATCTTCCAGGCTTTGCCAAGTAGCAGCTCCGGGAGCCAATCGCTGCTCATACGCGTACTAGTATGGAGTGTAGTATATACTATATATTATATATAGTAAAAAAAAAGATCGACAAGGAAATTAATAATCTTGTTGGTCCTGTTCCTTTGTGCTCTGTGATCATTCCTTCCTTGTTGCCGGTCCAAAAAAATACGATCGAGCTCATGCTGTCTAGACTTTGAAGTAGCATAGTATAACCGCCGTCCTCAGCTCAGTGGAGTAGATAAAACTAGTATCGACGATTCACTGCCAACCTCAGCTCAGCGCCAACTAATCAAGTGAGGGAGAGAACGTCGGCCAGCTGCCCGTATCTTGCCCTTTCTTTTTCCCCACATGGATCTGATTCTTACACGTGATTCGCCTTCGTTCTGACCTTTTTGAAACCACTATATCGTACCGCAGTTTGTTTAGTTCACTCATAATGGTAAAAAATGCTACTCACGGTCAGGGCGCCTCAAGGAACAGACACCACCACCAACCATACCCAACAGTGTTAGAAAGGGAGGGGGCTAGGGCGGTGGCCAGACAGGCGGTGGCAAGGTCGGTAGGCGCAAGGAAGAGGAGGTAACTCACCGAAATTGAGATTACGAAGGGTAGGGTTGGATGTCCGACGGTGAGGTTGGCGGCTGCGCGACGGCCAGGCAGACAGTGGCAAAGTCGGTAGGGGCGAGGAAGAGGAGGTAACTCACCGAAATTGAGATTACGAAGGGTAGGGGTGGGTGGATGTCCGACACTAACGTTGGCGGCGGCGCGTAGGCAAGTCATCAAAATTAAGATTAGGAAGGACAGTTAGGTTGCCGACGAGGTAGTCAGCAAGAAGATCGAGAGCGCACCAAAAACAGAGCTCAACTCCTAACAAATAGCAAGTGTCTAATATTTGGGGACATTTTCAGGGCCGTGCCATACAACCATTCTAAGATAGAAATGTCATTTCTTTTTATAACTATAAGTGTAACAACCAGATCCAACTATCAACATTGACTAAACAAGCAAGGGATTGGATCAATTGAACGACGACGATGACGACAATTAGTAGTTTAATTGCATGGACCGGTTCCATCAAGATTTGCACTTATCCACACGTCGCCTCTTAATTCGCCACGCCCCGGAATCGTTTGGATGCAAAGATGGGAGACCGGCACTGTGCTCTTTTTGACCGGCGACGGCGACGACGAAGATGAGATGGGCGCAGCGTGTACACCGGCCCGGCCATATCTCCCCATGGATTTAGTCGGTGGAGTTGGAAGGAGAAGCCTCCAAACAAATAAAACAAATGCTCTGTTGGCCAGCCAAGGAATCTTTGCCTCAGATGGGCAAGCAAAACGATTTGGGAGACTAAACAATGGTGACGGCGAGTGAGCGAGTGGCTGTGTGGGTCGTCGGAGCAGAGTTGAAAACGTACACTGCTGCATGCTGCCGTGTGTGTGCTGCTACCGACTCGATCAAAGTTCAAAGGTGAGGCCACACTACTGTTCCTCTCTGCAACTGTGACATTATTATACTTGCACAACGTATGTGCGTGCAACATGCCTCTTTTGTCTAATCTCGCTGCTCATGCTTGGGGTGCATGGCCTTGTCAACTGCCTAGCTCATGGATTCGCAGTTGCAACGGAATATTTGCCACGGCCGCCAAGGATCAACCAGGACTGGGATCAACGAATGTTATTGAGACACACATACATATATAGGAACAATGGATCATACGAGCAGTATTACTCAATGATGGAGTTTTCTCTGATAAAATAGAAAAAAAAATCGACATCTACAGTCGAATATCGTCATGACAAACAACATAAACTGATCTAAAATGATATTACAGCTTACTACAAATCAACTTATTTTACTTTTGAGCCATTTAAAAAATAAAAAAATGGAAGCTAGTTTTCTTTTAAAAAAGTTACTGTCATCTCAATTATTTTTGTGTTTTTGATTGAATACCAAAAATTTTGTCGTTCCAATAATGTGATTGTTTGTCGCATAGTCTCGATAACGATTTGCCTTATACATAACTCTCCATCCGTTCCAAATTATAAGTCGCTTTGACTTTTTTGATACATTCATTTTGCTATCTAGTGCGTAGCAAAATGAATGTACTAAAAAAGTCGAAGCGTCTTATAATTTGAAAACGGAGGGAGTAATAAATATGTTCTGGGTTGCAACAAGGTGAGCATTTTGTTATGTGATGTTCATGCTAATGATAATAGGCTAGCTATTTTTTTGTTATATTTAGTTGGGCTTCACCGAACCTTAAATCAAATTAATTCTAGGGCCCATAATAAATGATTAATCTCATATATATGCAAATTTGATAAGAAATTGACTCTCAAGTTAAGTATGTATGTACTGCTGTGTGCGCTTGTGCGTTTAGGAAAAGTGGGAGAGGAGCCACACATGCACACGTGTAATGACACAAACGGCCTTGAACGGCCAAACTAAGAGATCAATGGTGGTATGGCTTAACAAAGGTTTTGTAGCTTCAAACTCAAAGCAAGCGAAGTGAGAGTGAGATAACATGCACAGAGACCAAACGAAGTGATTCATGGACAATTGGGGAAACAAAAGGTTTTGTTGCTTCAATCTCAAAGCAAGAAAGGTGGGAGTAAGAACATGGACCGAGAGAGCAAAAGATGTGATTGATGGACAAACGGGGGAGTAAAGAAGATCGGATGGACCAACGATGAGATGGAAGAAAGAATTTTGTACTCTTTAATATTGGACATAGATATAGCCACCAATCCGGGCGCTTGATTAATAGAGTCGATGAAGCTTAGACGATCAATGGGGGTCACAGACTCACAACTTTTGAAGCTTTGAACAAGCGACGGCGGCACTCGGACGTCGTAACCTTCTTGAAGGCGTCGTTGGGGATTTGTGACTTGGTTGAGATGTCTCGTGGCAGGGCCACTTGTTTCGCGTCGTTTCTGCGGTTGTGTTTGTGTGGGTGCTGCCGGTGGTGGAGGAGTTTTGTTGGGTGGAGTTGTTAGTTAGTTGGCTGTTGTGGTGGTTCTTGGTGCCTTTCTTCGTGATGCCTTGTGTCGATGTCCCAATCCGACCCGAGTGGCGAGGATGGAGTCTCGTGTTGATGACCCAATCCAACCCGGCGGTGCTTTACTTGTGTATCTTGTTTCCATCCACGTTGTTGTTAGTCGAGGTTGTGTTTTGTAGCATCAAGTGGTAGGTGAGTGGTTTACTCCCCTAAGTTGAGTTGAGTGGGTGCCGGTTTGGCACAAGTTGAGTTTGTTTTGGTGCCTAAGTGTGCGAGGTGGAGTAGTTTACCCTTCTCAATTGTATGGTTTTTTTGGCCCGTTTTCCAAAGAAAAAAACTGGGGCCTTTTTTTTTTTCTTTTTTTTTCTTTTTGCCGTCCTTTCTAAAAAAATTCTTCATTATGAGCCGGCATTAGAGCTCGGGTATACGCTTAGGGTCGTTGGCTCCTGGGTCCGCCGTCCGCCATTACATAAAAGTGATGTTTTTTTTTTTCGAATACGTAAAAGTGATGGTTACCATGTGTACTAGAATTGTTTTACAGCGTTGTGTGTTATCTAAGGCGGTATATAGTGCCCTCTCTGTTATAAAATGTAAGTAGCTTTAAGTTAAACTTTTCTAAAGTGTAAAGAAAATACATTTCTTTACGAAACATCATATTAATTAAGTGTAGATGCTAATTCCTTTTTATACTACTTTTATGCTCTTTTTGTTAGATCTGGCGGGTCCAAAATGGGCATGTAGGTCGTGTGCCCCACTTGCTTGTCCAATTAGACAATAATTGTTGCGCAAGAAAGATTCATAAATCATTAGTGAGCGAGTATAAAAATAAACAGTTGTTAATTGCAGCAAAACGCCCAAGTGTTTGGCTCCCATCATATTATCAACCAATAGGCGGTGGTAGCTCGTGCCCATCCATCCCATCCCAATAGCCAATGATGATCCATGCCTTTGCGATCTTAGCTTTCTTCGAGTTGGAACAGACCCATAAACAAACGCAACCTGAGAAGCATTAAGAAACTGACGAGAGTATCTATGGCATGTGAGATAGACTTCCCCGGTGACGAGGAGGGGATCAGCAGAATATTTGCGCGGGTGATCCTCGAGGAGACTTTACAATTTGGCATCATGCCAATGCATCAATTTGCAAGCAATTTGTGAGGGACGGACGCGTAAGCAGGGGCGCTGCCACTTACTTGTAGACTTGTTTTTAGTGATGACATTACAAATCCATGCTGTCTGGCGACAACTAAGCTGGGTTTAGATGAGGCTTAAACAAGATACTAAGTATATATATGCAAGTGGTCTTATCAAAATCGAGGAGCAGTCGTGTACTCTTTGAGTCCACGGGCAGATACTGGGGTAGGTCTTTCTAGGAACATTGCAATTTCCATTCACATCGACTGCCTAGTAGGATGCAGAGAAAAACCTGTTTATCCGGTTTGTTTCAACTAATTCTCTCTTATAGAATAGTACTATTTAATTAGCCGAAATCAGTTGGCTCATCCTAGTCCTACAATTTGTTACTCAATCCCAAAAAGCATCTGAATGTCGGTTGAGAAAACCTTTTAGAGTACTAGCTAGCCTTTTATGGATGATGAGGGATTCTTTTTGTGGATAATTTGATTTTGTATACAACCTGCGAAGCAAATACATAAAAGAGTAGTCCTACTTGCGTGGATATCTGATGATCCTCGAGGGAATTTAACAAATTGTCATCAATACACAAGTAAACTAGACGAACTTGTCAAGGACCATCATGATGTGGAGGAAGCCTGTGTACGCGGCAGTTCTGCCACTTAATTAGCTATTAGCAGCCTGCGTGGTGACAACTCGACTGAATTTTTTTTAACCAATACACTAATAAAAAGAAAATAATCTAGTTGCTGCCATCAGTTAACGTTGGAGAGAAAAAAGAACAAGAGGAGTTGCTGCCATCAACTTTTCCAAAAGACAATCTGTAGTTGTTGTTTCCTGCAGCTAGCCTCTGTTTGAATTTTATACTATATCAATAAAAATAGATATTACAGTGTATGCTAAACACACAACTTAAAGCTAACTAAATGCATGTGAAACATACATGAAGGCGCAATGCAAAGGGTAAGAACTCCGAACTCAGATGAAAAATAACCAGATGAAGATTACAAAATACATTACTCATAAGTATTTATCTCTTAGAACTGCTAGTGTAATTCAAATTCCGATGAATTTATGTGTCCCTCTACTTGAGTGATTTCGGCTTCCTCTCTCGAGTGATTTCGGCTTCCTCTCTCTCCAAAAATCCTTTTTCATCGCACTCTAGTCTATGTATTGCAAATTAAAGTTTTTTAATTTATTTTAAGTAAAAAAACTCATACATTGATTGAATTTAATTATTGGAAACGTATTATAATACTCCCTCCATACTAGAAACTAAAGTCAGTTTGGACAACACTTAACATACCAAGGCCAGCTGATTAATCGTGGTGTATTTTTCCCTCGCTGGCCACTATTAAATACGATCGCGGCTTTACCCCATGTATCAAACTTGGTATGTTCATGCGCTAAGGCTCGAGGTTGAAGGCCTTGGTTCCTTTCCTCGCGGGTAGGTTTTTTTTCCATTGGCGTAATAGCCAAAATGGTCCTTGAACTATCTTTGCTAGGCTCAATTTGGTCCCTGAACTATGAAAACGTCCAATTTAGTCCTTGAACTATGTTGTTCAGCTTAATTTGGTCCTTGAACTATTCAAACGTCAATTCGGTCCCCGAATTATCCTAATCGGCTCATATTCATCCGGACAGCACCGGTAATAACGAGAAGAAAGGGATAAGGTCGGTTATCGTAGCAGTTCCATATTTTCCTCTATTTTCAAAATTACTTTCAAAATCATATAACAACATGAAAATATCCAAAAATAAAAGTTACTCAACTTTTCAAAATCTCCAACTTTGCTTTTTGAACCATCTTTAAATTCTAAAACTTTTTTGAAAATAGGTTTTGAAATTTAAATTAGAAATTAGGGTTTATAAAATAATTAATTCACAAAATTGAGTATTATGAAATGATATTTTTGATTCTGGTGTTTGGTTAATAATTAGTCCCTAATTAAATACCTATTTTAAAAGTAATTTTGAAAATAGAGGAAAATACGGTACTCCTACAGTAACCGACCTCGTCTCTTTCTTCTCATCGCTGTCAATAGTGTTGTCGAGGATGAATGTGGGCTGATTAGGATAGTCTAGGGACTAAATTGGATGTTTCCACAGTTCGGGGACCAAATTGAGCCGAGCACATAGTTCAGGGGACTAAATTGGACGTTTTCATAGTTTAGGGACCAAAGCGAGCCTAGCAGTATAGTTTAGGGACCATTTTGCCTATTACGCCTTTTTCATTCAAAAAGAGAATTTCACTTGGGGGAGGCCAGTGGATTGAGTAGAGGACTGGTTACATGAGGTCACGGCTAGCGAAGGGTTAAATGACAAAGAGGGCCGCAAGGTGAGTAACGAGGATGAGGGCATCCTCGTCCAAAGGTTGGTTAAAATAGGTTGAACGACATCATTTGTGCAAACGTTAATAAGCACGCGGGCAATCTCCTCCAAAGGGTGGTTGAAACAGGTTGGACGACATCATTTGTGCAAACGCTCGTAACCCCTAAAGCATCATTCATGCAAACGCTTGTGACCCCTAAAATAACCCCCCCCCTAATACCCAGGGAGTATGTACTAAGTGATAAAACACACTATCAAGGTATGTGTCTTGGGAATTTCATAAAACTAATTAATTTGGCATTTTAGATGTTGTTACGGTTGTAGATTTGACCGACGGAAACTATTGTGTTAAAAATAAAGCTTATGTCCTATAGTATTTTGGAGCATAGTGATATTACTGGCACTATAAGTTTTATTTTGCTACCTTATGAATTGGGGGGCATATTAAATTAGAGCATACTCCTATATAAGACTATATTGTTTAGAGAAAAAAAAAATTATGCGCGTCCTAGAAAAACTTGCTCTGTTTAGTGGGGTTGTAGCTCTAGCTTCTTTTTACTATAGGAACGAGCTGTTTTAAACTACTCCCTACTGTAGTTATGTTCCACTGCATACTGTAGCGAGCAGTCTGTGGGCCCTGGCATGCCAATCGAAGCTGGCAGTAACTGTGACACCTTTTGAAAAATCGAAGGGATGAATTGCAATTGCACAGACGGACGCGGCACCCGGCACCGGCAGGCATCGGTCACGTTCACAGGGACGTATACCGGCATGGGCATTGGCCAAGGGAGATACGAGATGATTTGACCATGCGCGACTAAACACACACACCGGATGAGATGCGATTTTTTTTTAAAAAAAAACCATGACTTGGGGTGACGATGTCCCCACCCGTATTTCATTAAGAAGAAGATCTTCTCATCAGATTCACGGAAAATCCCCGAACACCCGCCCCCGCCCGCGACATGGGAGCCCACATACCCGTGAGATGGGTTAGGCTTCACACCACTTTTGGCGCGGGGGGCCGGCGAGAGGATTTTTTTGAAAAAAAATCACGCGTCGAGAGGACTCGAACAGATGACCGGTGGCCTCTGCTCACCCAATGAGATGCGATTTGACCCGCCATCCTACACATGACATGAGAACGATCGATCGGTGGATTGGCCGGTGCGTGTGTAATGGATGAGCAATGGAACATGAGCGTCGTAGCAGTGTGTTGAATGCTCATGTTGCTGTGTGTCCAGCAGGCAGACATGCACACGCCACAACATGCGATGCGCGGCGGCGGGGCGCCAACCACAGATGGCGCCATTAATTTGCGTCAAACAGCCGGCCGCGGCCGCGGCCGCCGAGAAGATGGGAGGGAAGTCAAGCACGCGCGGCCGCACCGGCCCACGACCTGCACGCCTCCCACAGACCACACAAAGGTGGGTGGAGCCGGGAATTTGTACGCTACACACACTACACCTCACCTGGACGGGACGGGATAGATGCCATGAACACACAGGCAGCCCACAGGTGTGGAATGGAATAGTATATTGCCATCCTATTCTTATTCGCCATTTTGGCACGTTACGGAACAAGGACGGACAACACGTTTATTGGTCGATCCAAGTGTCCCGGTGGTACCGGATAGGAGTAGATGATAAAAACGTGTCTTTCGTTTTCCTTTTGGGCATGGGATTTGTTTCCACCTGATGGAGGAGCACGCATTGGGAACATTATTCAATCAGCCGGCTTATCGACTCCTCCCTCCCCCGTCCTTTTGAAAGCGTCGTCGGAAACATCACACGACGCTTTCCGGCGATATTTTTTAAAAGGACGGAGGGAATAACCCACTCTTATCGGCTTGTAGCTCGATTTAACATGACTTATTTAGCCCAAAAAACGAAAATTGACGGAGGTAGTGTGTAAAGAGTTGGGAGCACCCGTGAAGTCTTGTATTTTGGAACAAATTTTAAGATGTGTTTTGTTGTGCAACATACCAAGCAAGAACTCGCCTGCACGGATGCTGGATGACAAGAAAACCAAACACATAGCCTCACTCAAAATCGACTTTTTTAAAAAAGAACCCGTTGCCCTGGCTTTGATTTTTAATAAGAAGGTAGCATACAACTTGTTTCATGCACGAGCAACATTTCCTACAGCAGGCTAGACCGCAGAGGTTTTGTTCACAAAAGCTAATTGTCGCTCAAATCGTCACTCCTCCCAACGCACGCTTCCACGCGATTTAAAAAACTCTTTTGCTTGATTACAATGATGTGCAAATTTTTTGCATATTCGTAGTACTCCATCCATCTCAAAATAGATGTCACTTTGTGGGTGCGGTCAAGCTTTTTAAACTTTGACTATTTTTGTAGAAAATATGTTCAACATTTAAATCTTCAAAAAATTTATTAAAAAACTAGACTTAAAAGATCTTTCCAATGATACTATTTACTTAACATAAATATTTATATATTTTAATATATAATTAAGGGTATTTTGAAAACTTCGACTTCGGGGAAGCTAAAATAAGATCTATTTTAAGATGGAGAAAGATCTTGAGCAAGTAGCAAACAAACCCAGGAACACCCTTAAATACTACTCCTCTGTTCTAAAATGTTTGCCACTTTTGCGCTTTCGAGAAACAACTTTAAAAAATTATAGATTTAAAAATATTAATATTTATTATACATAATTAGTCTTATCGTTGGAAAGATCTTTAAACCTAGTTTTTTTTAGCAAATTTATTTGAAGATATAAATGTTACACGTATTTTATACAATCGAGTAAAAGTTGTGCAGACGAAACCAAAGCGGCAGATATTTTTGAGACGGAGGGAGTAAGTAATTCTTATGAATAGTCCTTTCAAACAGACAAGCATGCGCCGAAATTTAAAGTTGATGCACAATCAGCTCTTCCAAGCTTGACCAAGACCAAAATTTCACTTTACACCCAGGGAAGTAAAGACCGGAGGGATCTCCTCTGAAAAGAAACGGGCAAATCGACAGAGAAAAAACAAGCATACAGATTTTAGCAGCAGCTGAACGTAGAAACCATCCTCCTCCTCTCTCCTCTCCTCTCTTTCTCACGAAAAGGAAGAAAGTGCAGTAGAAAACAAAAGGCGAGAAAGCCCCTAGCACCACCACCACCACAGCCCACAGGTGGGGCCATGGCAGCCCCAGCAATGTTGGACCCACCAACCCAGGCCAGGAGTCCCCTCCCCTCCCGTTCGGCTTCAAGCTCACTATAAATTGACGCGTTCTCCAACGCCATCCGGCTCAAGCTCAGGCAATCCCAGTCGTCGGAGCACTCGCAATTTCCCGTGTCCTACAGCTGCCTGCCTATCCTCACCTCCCGGTCCCGGCCCGCTACACCCACGCGCCCACCTACCCAAAAAGAACCTCCCACCTCGTCGGACTAGCATACGCACAGGCACATCGATCAGCACAGCACAGCGCGCGGCGGCGACAGCAATGGACGCGGTTGTGGCCGAGAAGTGCGGCGGCGGAGCCGGAGCGGCTGGGGTCGTCGCGGTGGCCGCGGCGGCGCAGCAGCAGGCGGGGTTGAACGGCGGCGGCGAGAGGCGGTCCCGGTTCCAGCGCATCTGCGTCTACTGCGGCAGCGCCAAGGGGACGCAAGCCAAGCTACCAGGACGCCGCCGTCGAGCTCGGCAAGGAGCTGGTACGTCCTGTCCTGCACGCGCGCGGCCCTCTCCCGGCCTCACCTCAAAATCCCGCCTTTACGGTCAAAAAATTCCAATCTTTTCGTGCGGGGAGGGGAGGCGAATCGCCGCCGCACGGTACGTCTGGTCTGGCTGGCCCCAGATCAAAATCCCGCGCCTTGCTGCTCCTGCTCCTGCTGCTGCTGCTGCCGCGGCGCCGCCGCGCGTCGCGTCATGGGTGGGTGATCATGCCATGCCTGCGCTGCACGCGTTTCTGCGCGGCTGGGACGCGGCGAACCTTGCTCGGCTGCTCGCCATCGGGGAAGCCGGAAAGGCGCCGCGAGTGTTTGCTGTTTTTGGGCGGCGGTCTCGTAGTTGAGCGGTCGTCGTCGTTGCAGACCATAATATCGAAATGGATGGCGCTGGTGACCTCATTTGCCTCCCCGGATGAACAATCTCTTGCTTCCTTGGCGCACCAAAATCAAATCCCCGATCGATTCTGTAGCAGCTCAAAATATCGCCTTTTGTTTTTGTTTTTCTGCATTTCTTCTACATGTTGTCGCTATTGACGTGTGAGTGAATAATGAATTTCTCGATTTTTTTTTTCCTGGTGCCAGGTGGAGAGGGGCATAGACTTGGTCTACGGTGGAGGTTCCATCGGCCTCATGGGGCTCGTCTCTCATGCCGTTCATGATGGAGGTCGCCATGTGATTGGGTGAGCATCCTAAGCCATCTCTATCTCTAGACTACTAGACAAGTCGTGCTGCTGTGTTGTGTGCGTTCCTGGTCCTGGCTCTGCCTCCTCCTGCAGCTGCTGCTGTGAGTGCATGCCTCCTGTGCCTTCTTGCTCCAAAATGGTAGCCTTTGATTGCCACGGCCGTGGCTCTGTCCCCCTGGGCATGCCGTTCAGACGTGAGTCTCTTGCTGCATCATTTCAGCACGAGCCGCTTTGAATGCAACTGGGTTGGGTGGAATTCCAGTGCCTTTTGGCCTGGTTTTCCAAAAGGCAATTCGGCTGCTTGCTCCAAATGTGTATCGAATTGCAACGTGCTCTTGTTTGCCTTAATTGTTGTGCAGTTCTTCCTAGTCTGCTTCTCTTGCTGTGGCGTGCCTAGCCCTGGCTTCCCAGTTTCCTGCAACGGAAAGGCCATGGCCTGGTGGTTTCTACCTGCTCGACTGCTTCATGCTACAAATAAACTGACGTGCCTTTCTGTTTCCCTTCATTTCTTGACTGCAGGGTCATCCCAAGATCCTTGATGCCCAGAGAGGTGAGCCTCTTCTACGTCCTGGAGACTTTGCATGCGTTTTGATTGCTGCTGCTGTGCACCGCTGTTGTCAATGGAATGCATGTCTGGCTGCTTTCGTGATGCCTGTAGTCGCACTGCTTGCATCTGAGTGAACAATGGACACCACCAAGCACCAATAAATAATAGCAAAGGGGACCCTTGTTTGTGTAGGGAGACATGAATACAATGATGCATTTATATCGATCACATGAATCTAATGCACCTGACCAAAAACATCGGGGTGCTGTACCTCAATAGGGGTTCAGGCTTTATGATTTTACCGGACTACTACTGTGCTGTGATCTTGCTTGTTCTCAAGTTTTTACTGCATTGCATGTTTTGTGTGCTTGTCTTGTGTCCTCTACTTGTTGCAAACTTGCAATGCACTTGTACTTTCTTATGCTGAAAGTAGATTTGGTCCTGGTCGACGCCATTGACTTGTGCTTTTATGTGCAACTAGCTGTTTCTGTTTTGTAATAGTATAATGTGGTACTGAATTTCTAATTTCAGTAGATACTAAAAAGGGCGTAAGATTGATGCTTAGATACTTAATTTCTTCTTCTGCAGGTAACTGGTGAGCCTGTTGGGGAAGTAAGGGCGGTCTCAGGCATGCATGAGAGGAAGGCTGAGATGGCTCGGTTTGCGGATGCCTTCATAGCATTACCTGGTATGATGATTGGTTTATTCAGTACAGTACACAGCAGTTTGATTGATGGTCATAGGATTCCAAATCTGACACGCTCTCTTGGCGTTACATTACAGGCGGCTACGGAACTCTGGAAGAGCTGCTCGAGGTGATCACCTGGGCGCAACTAGGAATCCATAAGAAGCCGGTAACAAACTGATCCTGATACCTTGTTGGATCCAAAACCCAAACTTACTCCCAATAATTAAGCATCATGTGCGGCGCAGAATTCTCTCTGTCCTAGCAATTCTTCAATAATCCACTAGTTTATCACAAAGTCGTTAGATTAGAGATACTGCAATCTTTTTTTTTCTGCAAACATCTTGCCTTGATCATGGCTTTGTGACGCACGGTGTGCCCATGTGATAGCTGGGGTTTTGGATGGCCAGAGGCAAACAATTGCATTATTAGATCTAGTTTAGTTTGCTTAACGCCCACAGGTGTTTTAATTGGAACTTAGTTGGGGGAGCATGCGATCCGCGCTCTCCGTTGTTTATACGCTTAATACCTCATGAATATGTTGACGAAACTGACAGAGTGATTCTGGAGGATCTTGTACTGGTCAAACTTCTCATTTCAAAGGGAATGTGCAGTTGGCAACCTCTCTAAACAATTGCTCAGCATTGGTGAGCCACAAATGATAGATAGATGAAAGATTTGAACAACAATCGATCCCCACTGTTATCGACTTTGCTTAGTCAGCTGTTTTACTATTATTGGAGCCTGAGGGTCCCACCAAATTGTTAAGAATGCCGCAGTATTATTATTATATTAACCCGGGATTATTGGCTTGGCCCCACACGAATCCTATCTGCGTGGAATAATAGGCTGCAATCATCACTAGTAGCTTGGAATTCGATAACATCTCCCATTTTATTCGGAGCTACACATGTTGGGTTTTAATTAACCGATTGTAAATATTCACTCACCTGCAGGTCGGCCTTCTGAACGTGGATGGGTTCTACGACCCGCTGCTGTCCTTCATCGACATGGCTGTGAACGAAGGGTTCATCAAGGAGGACGCTCGGCGCATCATCATCTCGGCTCCCACGGCCAAGGAGCTTGTTCTGAAGCTTGAGGTGTGGAAACTTGACCTCAGATTCCTATTCTAAGCCATTGCTCTACAAGTAGCATGAGATGCCCATTTTGACTGACCATTTGATTGACGGATGAGCTTACGCACGTGTGATTCTTGCAGGAGTATGTTCCGGAGTACGAGGTGGGTTTGGTGTGGGAGGATCAGATGCCGGGTGCCGCTGCGCACGGGTTTGCTACGCCGGAGCTGGAGCCCGGGATCGCCTCGTCGTGATCAGGAGGACGTCGGCTGGCCTACCCGCTAACCAAGATTCTGACCGATGGCCGGCCCAAAGTAGTAGGCATCTATTATCTAGTAGGAGTATTAACAAAGAAGATTGGGACGTTGTCTTAGCTCGTAGCATCAGCCTCAGCCTGTCAGTTTGTTCTTTTGGGATTGATGACAGTGTCTGTCTGTCTACTTAATTAGTAGCATCATTAGCCGCAGTGCAGTGCAGTGCATCTCTGTAGTGTCTGTCATTGCTGCTCGATCTCTTTTGGGTTTTGGTCCCTAGATGAAGAAGTAGGAAGAACTAGGATGGAAGGAATGGCATGGTTTGTATATTCCCCCGGGTATGTGGATGTTGATTGTTGGTTGTTTCGCTCGCAGCCTCTCTCGCACTTGTGATTGTGGATGATCATGGAACATGGATTGGACTGTGTGGCCGAAACAAAACTACTAAGTGCAATGCAATGCAAGCGATTCATTTCTATTCTGAATTCTGATGCTGTGCTTGTGCCTGTGCCTGTGCCACTGTCACGGTGCTGTCTGTGTGCCTGCCTGTGTTTGTAGATAAGACTTGCTCTTGTTGGCGTTGCGCCTCCTCCACTTTTGGCCGGGTGGGTGGGGTTTGTTGCGGTTCCCTCGTCGCTGTCCGGGACGAGATGGGATTGGATTCGAGTCCGGCCCGGCGGGTGTCGGCAGCCGCAGGAGGGGGCAGCAGGACAGCCGGTGGGTCTCGCGGCGGCGACTCGAGTGCTCTCTTTCGGTTGGTTGGTTCTCTTTCTCTTTCTCCCCGCACACACAGGAAAGCAAAGGAAAGGAAAGCGAGCGAGCTTTGACATTGGTGATCAGGTGTTCCCCGACACTAGGGACATCCATCGAAAACAGAGGGAGCAGCAACAGCAACGCCATCACCCATGACGACTGAGTTTGGATCTCGACAAGTGGGTCCGTGACAATCAGCCGAGTTAGTTAGAGCGGGTACTTTATGTAGGTAAAGTGGGTGAGTGAGTGAGTGATGCAGTAGAATCACTGTTGCACCACAAGCCCGTGAATCTATTGGCTAATTAATTAATACATACAGTAATTAAGTAAGTGGTAAAAACGTGAGTTCACGGGCGAATTCGATTGTACAGTACTCCGGACGTGCGTGTGAGTGATGCCGTATTGGCAGAAATTATGTTCATTAGTCTTCTCGTGGATGTGAAATCAAAGGACATCAACGGAAAGAATGCAGCAGTTTCCTCTGGTTGGGGCCACAGCCCACATCGTCACACGTGTGTTTGTTTAGGCGAACAAAGAACAATGCTTCACCAAGTCATGACGCTCAGCATAGAATATCATTCGCAGTGACGGCTCGGTTCATGTTCTTTCCGGCCGTGGACGGTTTCAGGCCGTTTTCTGGTCCCTTTTCCACTCATCCATCCGCATTTTCGTCAAATAATTGCTGGCTGGCTGCGTCTCTTCCCATCTCACTTACCCACGACACTACGACGGATTCCGACACCTGCATATATTGCCGGCTGGCTATGGCTATGTATGCAAGTTTTTTCCAATCAAAGTCTTCGCTTTTCTTTCACTTTCTGTGCTTCTGTTTTACGCTGGCTTTGGTATCACCATGTCAAAGAGTGTGCGTAGTTGGTATCGGATATATAAATACTTGATTGACTGGAAAATCGCCACACTTTGATCAAGTATTTAGTATATATGCACGCATTTTTACTAGATGACTTGAACTGGTCGCTTAATTACTTGCTTGATTGATATTTGTTGCATTGACGAATGCTGAAAGCTTTACTCAAATCAAATGATCATATAGTATACAAAGGCAAGCTAAGCTGCATGCCGCGTTGCTCTCTGCTGGTAAAAGGGTCAATGCTAATCTATTGTCCCCTTGGAGACCAGCCGGAAAAAAGGCAACAACAAAGCTCGAAACAGAGGCCATCATCATGTATCTAAACAGGCTGACTCTTCAGACCCAACAGATGCACGACACCACACGCTTCTTTCTCAAGGCTGCTGCTCACATCTTGTCTTGAACAATAATAATAGCAGACGCTGACATACAGAAGCACACATTTTGACAAAGAGAGGGAGACATTGTAATGACAAGAGAGGGAGACATTGTAATGGTGTAGGAGGTCAACACAATTATGAATTCCTGTTTCAGGTGAGTAGGTACAACACATCTTCATTACCACCTCACAAACATTTTCATGACGCCATGTACGTTTTTGCGTGTATGTAGGAGAAAGCAGAACAAAAAATTGTCCTAGCCTGGGCTGACCATCAAAATCCCTCAACAATGCTACAGGAGTTACAACAGGGTACGTACGCTTATTTGTCACTTGTGGAGGAAGAGTAGAGCTATGCCAGAGTTTTCACTCGAATGGAATCGGCGTGCCCTGCTTTTTGTTGACAATGGCCATGGCCAAGTACCTGGTGCCCATTCAATAGGTGTCTGGTCCTCAGGGCCTTCCCAGAATGGTGCTTCCCCATCTCCAACTAGTCGCCAGTAGCCCGTTCGCAATGATTCTGCCTGCTCCTCGGTGCACTTCTGAAGGAGAGCTTCTACCCTGAAGTTGATGCCGAGAGAACCTAGGAATTGGGATTGAGTCATTGGCCCATGGACTGAGATATCATCTGCAGAAGGAGCAAGATAATATCATGTAAGGACAGTTATTTTTACCAACAGAATGTATATCCACGAGTCAATAATGCCAGTACAGACCTGAAGCTTCCTCAGCAGAGTGCTTGATTGAAGCAAAATCGACATAGGCACTCAAATCAGCAGAGCCAGGATCATCTAATATGTCGACAAACTTGTGTTTCCGGATGGCCTGCATTTATTATAGTTTACTTAGTGCTTAAACCATTCATCCAGAATAATAGTTATTTGCAATCATACAAGATATGTCAACCAAAAACTCCAGAAGGCTTGCTCTTTGTGTGCCAAATAGTGCATGAGTTCAGGTCCTTGAATTTAGCTATTGCTCTTTCCAGTATGAAAAAAGTAGTGCTTTATGAGTTAACACTTGAACAGTCCCCAAAGCACAGCTTTGATCATTTACTAATGCACTATATTTACACAATCTAGTACAATCACAATATTGTCTTCAAATATCATTTTCCATGTACCCACAGTAAGTATTGTAAAATATTCAGTACATCAGCAAAATATCTTTCTTTTCGGTGATTTGTAGAGAGCATGTGCTTACGAGATCAACAAAGACTAGCTACTAGGCTTCAAGAGTTACAGTAGTACTAAACAGGCAACATTTTGAGATTACTTTAGATACAGTGAAGTGATTTAAAATCCAAACCTGGAGACTATCAGATACTATTCCGTTTTTCCATAGTCAATGATAAGAGCACCTCCACCATCCGAACTAATTCTATCTGCAATTTGTTCAGTAAGCTCCATTGCTTTGGGGCAAACTTCAATATGCTCAATCTTCTCAAGCTCCTCAGAGCTAGCCCAACCACAACGCTTGGCGAGGTAAATTAAAGAGGCTGTAGGCTGGGGAGATAAAACAAACCGAAACCTGCTGCAAAGTAAGCATTACACATTTCCTTACTGTTAAATATACATAAACATATCTTGTAAAGCTTACGAGGAATCGTCTGCAAGATCCACCATCTTTTCACACCAGCCACGTGATGCTTTCTGCAAAAATAAGAAACAAAAGGAGAGAAGGATTATTCAGTGCAATGACTATAAATTCAGTTGGTGAGTAGATAAGCACAATAAGAACTTGTAGTAATTAATCATGGGAACAAACCTGAAACTGATGGATTGGTAAGGCATCATAGAACTCATGTGCAATAATTATGGTTGGTGCTGCATATAAGACAGTTATTACAAATATGAGAAACATAAAACCCCAATCAAGAAGTTTTAAAAGAAACAAAATCGACGAAAAGCAAACACATGAACTTAAACAGTTTCAAAATGGAAAACTATCCAATACTTGATACAAAGGACTTAGACCATCAGAAGGAAGAATAATTATTCATATTCCATGCATGAAGTAAATACAACCAGCAGATCAGCAATGCTTTAGACCAGTAACAAGGTGTACCAACACTTGCGTTCGAGTCTCAATTTTGTTATTGTTGGTAATCCTCAGAAAACTAAACTGCTGTTTCATATAAACCAATACTGCTGCTCCTTGTCAAACATGATGACAGATTACATACCCCAATAGAACAAGTATGGGTGCCAGGGCAATGAGGGCATATTTGAATTACCTACCTGGGATTTTTCATATTAACTACAGCTAGGGAACTGACTGATTAAATAAGCAGACCCTAAAATTGTCACTAATCTCATTTGGTAAATGGCCTCAAATTTTTCACCCAATTATATATACCTTAAGATGAATGGTGGTGTAGAAGTCAATTATACAAGTGTTTATGACAATATCAACTTCTATAGAGATCATTAATTCAAAACCAAAAGGTTGAAGGTGAAAGAACAAGTTCGAAATGAAAAGAGCTTCATACATCCTGAGGGAACCTGTTCGAGGGAGGCATGCCAGCAAACTGGGGCTCCACAAAGCTTGCTAACTGTTCTCTTGCCATCGTCAACAGGTTCATCTTCACATTTCAGAGTATTATATTGGATTTTTTGCAATGTAGGGCTGCACTCGACTAAGTTAATGCTGAGTGCCTTGGTGAAGTTAACAAACTTTGCTGAGCCCTGTTGAAGTCAACCACTAAGAAGTAAAGATAACACATCGAAACTTAAATACATGATAGACGCAAGCAACAAAACATACCCTAAGTAAATCAGCCAAGAGTGTTCCACGTCCTGGGCCAAGCTCGATCAGATTCACCTTCGCTGGCTTTCCCATTTTGCTCCCAGAGGCACATTGCCCATACACCAATCATCTGTGCCAAAGAAATGCAATAGCAGCACAATCAGTTCATGAATCTGATTAATGCTTTGTTGGTTTGAAAAAAAAAGAGCACGTCTTATAGTTTATACTTGAAACACATAGCTCATTACTGGATCGTGATTTAAGTAACAAAATACAGCACAGCGCAATGTTCTTCACAATAGTGTTCACAAAGCAATTGATTAGTGATCACTAGTTTTACCTCTCCAAACATCTGGCTGACCTCTGGCGAGGTGATGAAATCCCTGATTCCCCAAACACATCGCGGTTGATATAGAACCCTGACTGTGGGTTCGTCAGCACCTCCTCCATGTATTCGGCTATGCTGATTGGGCCACTCCGAAACTAACGCCACCACAACCACATAGAAATGGGCAATTAACATTTCTCCAATGCGAGCAACAGAGATTAGCATAGAAACAGAAGCTGGCTGGCACCTTTATAATGCTCTTGATGTGCTTGACGAGCTCGGAGTCCGACGACGGCTCGTGCGAGTGCTCTGCAGCATTTTGGCACAACACCTACTATCAGAAACCCCAACCCCAGACACCAGTGCTCGTGAAAGAGAAGACGCGGACGGAGCGGACCTGGGTTGTAGAGGCCGGAGCGGTCGATGGAGATGCTTTTCCGGTCACCTGCATCACCATTGGAGATCTCAGGGAGCTCACCGTCCTCCGCCGCCTCGTCGTGGCCGGCAGCTGAAGACGAAGAAGGCGGCGAGGAAGAGGTGGTCGGGGCAGACAAGAAGCGGGCGCGGAGTAAGGGGGCGATGGGAGGAAGAGGGAGGCGGTGAGTGGTGGTTCCGCAGCCACCGCCCGAGACATGAGGGGCGAGGCGGCGGAGGAGGGCGGCGGAGCGGCGAAGCATCTCGACGGCGACGAGAGAGAGACAGAGAGAGAGAGAGGTGAATGTGTGAACGGATTGGGCCGGAGTCGGAGGAGGAGAAGGATGCGTGCGTTTCGCTCGGGCCAGTTCACGGTCCAATTGGCCTGGCCCAGCCCATAGAGAATTTGCATATCTTGGGTTTAAAGATTCTCAGCTGCAGTAAGAATTTGCATAGAGAATTGAGCTTTGCTAAAGATTCTCAGCTTGAACGTGCTAAGAGCACCTCCACAACTTTTGTGCTAAAAAAATTCCACAACTTTTTTTCTAAAAAACTCCATAAACTAATCCCTTTTTCCCTATAACCAGCAATAAAAAGAATTTTGAGGAAAAAAAAAATGCTCCAATAGATTCCCTTTCCAATACTATTTTCCTAGGTATATCAACCCCTTAATCCCTCAACCAAAGGGAATAACCAGGAAATTTACTCAATTCCCTTTATTCCTTTCTCTCACTAAAATCTGGAGGCGGCATTCCGGACAAGCGGGTATCACCATGGTCGCACAAAGATTAGGTTGCTCCACGCCGACGGATGAAGGGCAACTCTCGATCAAAAATTTTTAAAAAATGTAGGGTGTCCACCTAATTAAATTATTTCCAAAATTTGTGATTAAATTATCTATACAGACAAACACAGTGAATCAATTCTAATAATTTTACATGCAAAAAAAAGGTTGTTAAGTTAACTATTAGCCACTTTAAAACTTGCTAGATAGTACTGAGTAGAAAGAAGATCAGGACATTGTGCTACTGCGAATGAAAGAAAAGATGAACTCCTTTTTTGTTTTGCTTTATGGAATTATAATTTTGTCAGGATGTGGTTTGATTCCCTACACATTTTGTAATTTCAAAGAAATTTTGGTATTACAAAGTTAAAAAAAAATTATAAAGAGACTCTAAAACATTTAAAACTATCCATCCAAATTTGCCTATCTATCGCAATTAAATTAAAACTTTACTCATAAATATGTTGCATATAATTTAAATATTTTCAAAAAAAATATAAATATTTTTCATCATAAAAAAGATAATTGTTTGTAGTACATGTTGCTCTAATAGGAAGTAATCCAATAAATGATAAGAATTCATATAAATCCTCAAAAAGTATGATTTAGTGAAAAATATAATCAATTTTGATCAATATATCTTAAATTTGTATTAATTTAGAGAAATCAACTAATTCAATCTGTGTTTGATGTGTCAGATATGAATTTTAAAAGTTGGGTTATTTGTTTAATTAAAAAGAGGTGCGTGGGCTTCAAATATGGAGCAAGCCTAAAATTATTGGGTGGACTTGGGACACAACCAGAGCAGGCCGACTTTGCCTGTCAAGAGGGAGAGCTAGGCCTAGAAGTTTGAGCCCAGATACGACTTAGGATTTCAGATTTAATTTACCATCAAAATTTTATTCTGATATCCACAATATGTTTAAATATATTTATTTATTTTTTCAAAAATCCTATTGAATTCACCAACATTACTTCAGATATTTATGGTGTTATAGTTTTTATATAATTTTTTTTTCATGAAAATTACATGTTATAATGCATTACTTACCTATAAAAGTTTTATTTTCTCAGTTTTATTTATATAATTGGGTAGGTTAATGTACATATATATCATTTAATTTTGGAAATCAATATTTTCTTTAACAAAATTCACTTAAAGTAGAAATAATTTAATTAAAGAAAATATTATGAAAAAGGAAGCTACGCTAGCAAAAATAAGGAAGATGGAGAGAAGGGGCTTGACTAGGCTGGGCCTGTTGCCCTTCCTCTACCTCCTTTCTCTTTTCTAGTTTCTATTACACATTGTTATCATTTATATATTGTTTGAACAAGTATCCAACCCACGATTAAATTAGATGGAAAAACATGCCCCTAATTTCCCTAGATGAACACTTCATCAAACATGTTTTATTTTTTAAAATTTTGATTTTTAGGAGTTACTTTAGTGGAGGTATAATAAATGAACGGCAGTAGATGTGGGAAATCTATTGAGGTGTCCACCATAGACGGGAAAGACCAGAGGAGCTAGGAGGCAAAAGGGGAGGCGACGACTTTGGTGAAGGGTGGGGTGAAAATGCCTTGAGTTACCCCTCACAACCACGATCCTATAACATATAGGCTTCTATTGTTTTGGTGCCTCTCACAAGTCGCAACTGTGGCCACGAGTGTAGCACACAACTCGGTAACCAGCGTGCTATCAAGCTCGACCACGACACCAGACCGGAGGAAGACATGAATAACCACTTTCTAGTTAATATATAAGTTATCTATTGCTGTAGTTAACAGTAAGCAAACCTATAATCAGATCCACAAGGATGAAAACACAGATGTTAAACCCCCTCTACCGTCGCCATTTCTTTATTTATTTGGCGAAAATAGGATTGGGTATGGAAAAGTCAGACTGAAAACTAAATCGAGATAAAAGGGGCAGGGGCATGCTAAAAACGTGATTGTGCGCATGTCCATCTAGTAACAATATACACATTCGAAGATCGATATAATATTCACTCGCATGCTATATGTGTCAACACACTAACATGCATAATTGTGTAGTAGGTCTATTACCATTAATATAATAACACAAGGACATACTGTATAATTGTTAGGTATATCTGCATAAATTAAAAACGTGATAAATATGCATGGGTCCATTCTAGATGAAAACGGGATTGTATAAAATACGGCTGCTTTCCAAGTTTTTTTAAAAAAGAAAAGAAAAAAGAAAAGAAAAAGGCAGGAGCACAAGCCAAAGAGCACAAAAATATTTGGTTTCATCTTGATGGAGCCAGCCTGGTGCTTCAATTAATAACATATGTAGGTTAAGCGTCAAAGTGGTGGTGTCTTACCGTACGGCAACCGTATCTCTCACTCGCTCCTAAAGAAGGGACGTAGATGACTTTGCACACACGGCCAGCACTTTTTAGTCAGGAAAAGGATGCTGCGTAACAGGATGATCGATCTCAATACACACGTTACTTTTTGGAGTGTTAACTTCTGATCAAGCACTACAGCTCGGCTTGAGTTCGATCCACGGTAGGTGGGATGAATCTATAGGGTCGGAGGTGGAAAAAAACCAAACCATCTTGTCTGTCCCATGTTCCCAAAACACAAGTTTGCAGGCACTGGCCCAGTTATTAGATTACGGGTTGAAAGCATCCAGGCCCCTAGTGGGTTTCGTTGATGAACGCCAACGTAAGATTATTTGAACGCCAACGTAAGATTATTGTGACTAACGTATGTTTGCAGAGGTAATTTGAGTTAGGTCATGATAATGGTGATTGTTAGGGAAATCAATGGCTTTCATGCCCCCTATCGACAGAATTTGTTTCGGTTCTCAAATTATGGACTAGTTCCAAGTGTTGGTCGTGGTTTTCAAATGATGGACGATAGGGATAAGGATAAACTAGTTCCAAGTGCCGGTCGTGGGTGTGCATGAACTAGTAGCTTTGATCTAGGTGAGTCTAATGTGTTGGGTGTGGCACACATTTGCCAAACTTAGCAATAGATAGCTCAGGAATGCCCAAAGATCAATGAAGTGATTTGAGGCTTGTAATGTGATATGTACTGATGTTTAGAGGACACGTGGCTATCACATAGGGTTTCTCAGGTCTTTGGGTTGCTCGGACCTTGACTTCATAGGCAACCGAACAAACAGTTCGAGAGATCGGTGGCTGGAGTTCGTGTCGGGGCTTCAGTTAGTGAAGAGCCTTTGGTCGGGACCAATGGAGAGACCGGACTAGTGAGTATTTATACTTGCCCAACTCGTCGATTTTAGCTCTTTTGCTTATTTGTTCAGCTGAGAAACATCTTTGGAGTTCAAACGAATCCAAGAGCATAGTGAGGTGATTGAGATTTATTAATCCAAGATTAAAGACCTCGTTAGTGCATAGAGAATAGCAATTGTGCATCCACCATTTTCGTTAGGCTTGCCATGATCAAGTGAGACTTTATACTTATTACTCTTGGAGGAACAAATTTGTAGCGCCGGAGGTGGAAAGAAACATGTTGTCCATCCCATGTTCCAAAGCACATGTATGTAGGCACCGGCCTAGTTATCAGGGCCCCTAGTATGTTTTGCAATTGTTTGGGCAATCAATGGTTTTCATGCCTCTTTCGATGGAATTTGTTTCTGTTTACAAATGATGGGAAACAAGGTTTAAGATAGACTAGTTCCAAGTGTTGGTCGTATTATTAAGTGGGTGTATGAACTTGGAGGACACGTGGCTATCACATAGGATTTCTCAGGCGTTGGGTTGCACCAAACCTTGACTTCATAGACAGCCAGACAAAGAGTCCAGAGGCTGGTTGCTGGAGTTCGTGTCAGGGGCGTCCGGACTAGTGATCAGACGTTGGTCTGGACCAATGGAGAGACCAGACTAGTTAGTATTTATAGTTGCCCAACTCATCCATTTTAGTTCTTTTGCTCATTGGTTGTTGAGAAACATCTTTGGAGTTCAAGGGAGTGCAAGAGCATAGTGGCGTGATTGAGATTTGTTAATCCAAGATTAAGGACCTCATTAGTGCATAGAGAATAGCAAGTATACATCCACCTTTTTCATTAGGTCTGTCATGATTAAGTGAGACTTTGTGCTTATTATTCCTGGTGATCGCCATCACCTAGATGGCTCAATGGCGTTTGAAAGCTTGGTGATCATCCGGTGGTGATTGTGGATGGCCCAAATCGTCTTGTGAGCGGTTGTGGACGATTCAGCGCCACATAGTGTTAAAGAACCAGCCCATAGAGAGAACTTGATCCTTGCGTGGATCAAGGGAAGCTAACACCCTTGCGTGGGCGCTCCAACGTGGACGACTAGTGGGGAGTGGCGACTCTCCAATACCTAGGCAAAACGTTGTCATGTTCCTTCCTCTCTCTTTACTTTGAACAATTACTTTTGAGCTTTTAATTTAGATTCTTGTTTTTACCGCATTAGGATTGTCATGCTAAAATAGGATTGGAACCGAGGGGGATGGAATACTTGAGGTATGTGTTTTAGTAGATGCACCCGGAAGGGGATGGAACATTGGGACATTTTGTGACAAAAAGTTTGAAAATGGTGGTCTCTCCCGGACTTTGTTACAACAATACAACATTGAACGTACAAAAATAAAATATACAAAAATTCTATTAAACAACACTTACCGCCCCCATCAAATGTCTTCATCTCTTCTCTTCTAGTAATAAACAATCAAACTAGCGGTAGACTTACGTCGCATTAGCACACACGTCCAAGTCCAACTAGAATACGTGAACAAAATCGATGTCGTTTCGCAGCAACTAAATTAACCGCGAGCGTAGAGGTAGATGACGCCAATTATGCACTAGCAGCAACCTTGTAATTGCGTGCCATGGTAAGCACATGGTCAAAGCGCTGTGCGTCACAGGGGACCTTGAGCACCCCCTGCTGCCCGTACCCAAACTGCTGCTCGGCCATCTCCAGCAACGACGCCATACATGGCTCCTCGAGGTCTCTCACGTGCACCAGGACCCTCGTCTCCGAGGCACCTTCATCGTTGCCGTCGCCACCACCGCGAACCAGCACCAGGGGCAAGTACCCTTTCGGGATCCTCTTCTTATGGTCGTCGTCGTCACGAACAGCAACGGGCACGCAGCTCGCCAAGGCCTTTCTTGTCCAAGCGGCCATTGTTGTTCTTGCTCCTGCTGTGGATATGTAGGGTATGATTTGCACGGTGGATTTTGGATAGGCAATATATGCGCTGGCCTGTTGTTTTTTTTATGATGACTTGATGCTCAAACTCGATGATGATCAAGAGATGCAATGCAGGGGCTTTTATACCGGAGTTGCTGGTGGTGGAGATTCAAAGCCGATTCAGACTTTTTCCTGATCAGTAGACAGACGTGACTTGTGTCATTGGGCATAGTGACACTGACCTCTACTTAGTGTAAATTGATGTCCCTGTCAAAGTTCATTAATTAAATTCAGTAATAAAAGGCTCCTATATTGTATTCCTCTGTCATCTGTCAGTAGAAGTTCCATTCGACTTTCATCCGGTATTTAATAGATTTTTCACATAATCATTTCTGATGATATGTATCGTTTTTCAGCAAAAGGAAAACAATTTAGTCTCAGTAGATGAAACTCTCTTTGATCGGTTCCTAACTCTAAAGTCATTGAATTAAACGTTTATGAAGTAAAAAAAAAAATTAAAACCATGTATTAAGGGCGGTTGTTTTATTCACATATTTTATTGCATTCTATCTTACGTTCCTTTTTTTTTAAAAAAAAACAATGCTACGAAGTTCTCCTAAGAACGGAGCAGTCGTCCCAGCTAAGAAACTAACATGGTTTCTATATGGTCATTAATTATAAGAAAATATAGTGATGTAAAAGGGATGTTGTAGGTGAATGATAGGACAAGAAGGCAGGCAGTCGGACAAAAATCTTTGAATAAACTATCTATTAAAAATATGTCTATACGAGTTAGTAAGTACTCAAAGAATACAATTATCGTTTTTTAGAAGTTAAACAGTTCTAAATTTAACCAAATCTATATAAAGAAGTACTAACATTTCAATTTTGTATTATTAGAAAATCATGAAATATATTTTCGTAATATACCTATTTAGAGCCAAAAGGTTAAATTTAAAGAACTTTAGCTTATATGTTAGAAGAGAAATAAAGTCTGATGATCTGATACGTCTGCATACGTTTATTGTAGAGCTGGGAACCCCAATACTCGTTATTCTATTTTCGTTTTGCTTTACAAAAAGCTTGGCGCCTAGGCCAAGCAGGCCTTTGCTCTGAAAACGTTAACCACACTTCTGCCGTGTCGGTCCGTTTGGTTTTGATCAACGTGTACGACGACCGAACAAGGATACACGTACGCACGCGTTGTTTAGTAGTATGTTCACTTGTTGGGTATCTGTCAGTGAAGCCGTGGAAGGGACGCTGCCTACCATTTGTGTCATTGTGTGGTTGAGTTGACAAAAGGAATACCATCACTTCATTTGTCTTCTCCGGAAAAAACAGTTATAATGGGTTAATTTCGCCGACATATCACACAAAGTAATGCTAAAAATGCACTAAAAAAGTCTTGCACATTTAATGTTAACACTTGGGATAACCTTTTGGGCCCTTATCCACTGTACCAATATAGCAAAAACAGTGTTTTGTAAACCACAATAAATGCTGAAAATATTTTTTTATTCTTTATTAAAAAAATATTCAAGTTGTAGGGGGTAGGTCTTTTTATTTTGTGTTGGAAGATTGGAAGAATAGTCCAAAGCCTATTGCGTTTCTATCTATAAAACAAACAGGAGATTCTTGCATACTGCATGGACCATGGTACAAACTCTAGGTGCAAGGTGCGTGAGTGAGCGCCAGCACGGGGCAAATCGGGTGCCTATTTTAAAACTTTTTTTTTTTTTTTTTGCGTAAAGCCTATTTAAAACTTTAAGCCTAGAGCTCAAATAAAACTACTGTTAGAAAAAACATAAATTCAATTTAACATGATGTTCACTTAAGTTTTCAAATGTGTTCTAACTGACTCTATACTTTAAAAGAGTTTTACAGCCTAAAGTTGATCTAGGAATTAAGTAAACGTCACACAAGTAAAGCATAAGCAGAGACAATAAATATGGTAAAAAAAGAGCTAGAGATACAAAAGGGTGAAAACCTAGAGATGAGGCAATTTAACCCGTGGTATCAGTTTCCAAATTGCAACCCAAGCCCATGTTGGAGATGTTGGAGGTCCACTGATTTTCGCTATTTAAGGGAGTATATAAGCAAACTATATGCCCTTTTTTTCATGAGTATCTGGTGCAACGCAGTAGCAAGCAACCAAAACTGATTTTGGAGTCACCAAGTCTAATCAAAGAAATTGATGGTGATAGAATGCCCTGTACAAAGATATACCCGCAAGGGTACACATCTTTGCAAAATGATTGATTTTTTTTTTTTTGGGGAGAGGTTTTTTATAGACTTATAAAACAGCTTCATCTGCATTTAGACATTCCATAAATTTTCACAAGCAAAGGTACGTAAATACTGCACACTTATTCTTTCTTTTATATTTCTCAAAACAAAAGAAATAATAAAAACTGTTAGATCCAAACTCTTTTATGAAAGAAAAGAAGTTTCTGGTATATTGTGTCTTCAGTATTGTTTTCCTATCAAAGAACTTTTTTTATATTTATTTATAACAGAATCTCATAGAAACAAGGATTCTATTATAAAAAGTCAACTATTTTTGCAATAGGACAAACAAAGCTCTACCTAATCTTATCAAAAGTTCCCATATAAATGGGTTTAGGACTGAAACATCATATTAATAAGAGTGTTAACTGCTTTCATTCTATAATTTTTCCTAAAAAAATATACAAAATTCATTTCATTGTAGTTTACAAACAACAATTATTTCAGTGATTGCTGCATAAACAAGCTTGTGAATCACTATTTCATGTACCATTTTTACAAATGACGTTTTAATACTTTCAGATATCCAATAACACAGCTCTATCTGGATAACCCAGATTTGTAAGTCAAATTTGATCCCAGACTTGCCATTGAGCCATCGACAACCAGATATTTGTGACAGATATGATGTACAATTACGGCACTATGTCACAGTGGTTTAGGGAACTACATGTCAATTATCCTCTGGTATAATGATGACTGATACAGCATTGGCAAGCAGGACTGTCATGGCTTCAAGAGGCGGTGTCTTCATTCACTATCATCACTATCATAGTTCTGGCAGAGGGACTGAAGAACATTGGTTTGCTTTGCAGATTCACTTTTTGTTCATCATCTAGGCCTTTCCGTTGTCTTGGACAGCAATAGATTCAATCTTCTGTTTCTTATGAGGATCTGCACTAGCAGACTTTGGTTTAACAATAAATTTGGGCATCCAGCTCTTGCTCCCTGCAATGCATGCCCAACAGTGGGTTTACACATGAAAATATGTGGCAAAAGCTATATAGAGAGGGGCGAGACCGTGAGAGAACAAAAATATGGAGAAATAAAATTCAAAAATTAAAAGATGACTGTTTTTAACAGGCAAAGGAGAACATAGCAGTTATTCATCGTGAAATGCAAAATAAGAAGGTTTCATATTGACAATTTGGAATTTTGGATGATCATTGGCCATGGCCGGAAACTGCCTAAATTCATAATATGACATCACAAGCTAAATGTGTAAAGTGGTACAACAGTTAACAGTTCTCCAAAAAGAAAATCAGAACCCTGTACCTAAAGCTCTTGTGTTAATACTAATTTGTCAGTAGAATGAAATCACAATTTGACAGAGTACCTAATTGATGTATGATGTATCCCAGTTTCAATTATGTATTTAAATTTTAAATGGAAGACTGAACAAAAATTCTGCAATATGGGATGCTTGAGGTAGACTGATGTAATTACACAAGAAGATTAATAATAAATCTGCTTAGTGCTAACCTTCTTTATTGGCACCCTCCGATCCGTTAGTTTTACTTAAAACATCTGTTGGTTTTGTCACAGACTCAGAAGAACCATTGATCTGCAAAATGTTTAAAATATTAACCAACCAAGAAAACTAACTCAAGAGTCAAGACTTCATAACTGAGGTGCGTAATATTTTCATATGAAGAATGATAGTGAAAACTACTTGGCCAACTACTCCACAGCAGCAACAATTCATTTCTAGGCTACAATTTGCATATTGCACATGCTAAACAACCAATTTTACTATTACCACTGTATCTGTATCTATACATGTTGAAAGGGTGTTCACCATTTTTAGCTCAAACAAGTTCCCTCAACCTAAAAACTAGATATTCTAGAAACCTTACACAGGACAATGTGTCGGATTCAAAATCTAACATGTTAACTTCTATTAAAAAATTGTGGAAACTGCAAAGGTAATTCACTAATGGTGATAACAGAAAATATGTGATGCAGGGAAGGGTAAAACAATGTTTTTTTAGGTTACAAGTAATTTAAGTGTACACATGACCAGTTTGGCATAGCTCCAGCTCTGAAATCCAAGTTAGAGCAATAGCTTGTAAGCTAATAATAAAGTGGATTAAATATTTGTATTTAGTCCAAACTATAAATAAAATGGTTCATCTAATATTGTCAAGTTACCTCCAGCTCCAAATCCAAGATTTCTTGAAGCTATAGAAACAAGGGCCATAATATATATTTTTTTGAAGGCAAAACTGTGGGGGAGTTCCCCACAGCACTTCGTTTATAAATTTTATATAGTACAGAACAAGGGCCACAATATATATTTTCATATGCAATCTAAGCATCTTACCATAAATGATGAGCTGGGATATAAACATCAACACAAAATAGCAGCGGAAAAAATCAGATACCTTAACTGTTCCACTCGATTGGCCAGGGACCAAATCGCCGTCATCATCATCGTCATCTTCTATTCGTTTTACATAAAATCCAGAGTTCTGCATTAGCGATAGAATCACAAGTCAAAAAAGAGTTTCTTTAATTGGAAACACTTAAAAAGGTGCAGTTTCAGAAGGTTAACACCCTCCATGCACATGTAATGCATGATGGCACAAATCAGAATTGAGATGCAGAGAAAGAGAATTACTCGAAAAGTGATTGATTTGATAAGTTCTTCATCTTCTTCATCAAGCTCTGCAATTGCTTTTTCCTCCTGTCATTGCACAAAGAATATTGATGACTCGATGTTAAGAGTGAGCGTTGGAAACTACACTGTCGCCATAAAGTTATTCTAAACAATGGAAAGATGGAATGTTTTATCTCAGACATTTATTAAAACATGATAAAGCGAATAATGTTTTAAGGTCTTACCTTCTCATGAGCTGATCGCTTCAAAATTTCAAGCATCTGGTCAACAGAGACACCAGCATGTCTAGACTGTAGACAACCAAAAAAACAATATTATTATTAATAAGCAAAATCCAATGAAATAAGAATTATACAACATCTTGTGTCCCAGAACTAGATTCAACCTTCATGGACCGCATCTCTTCCAAAGCAGCAAGAATGTCCATATCCTGCTTTGAATCCATTGCTCTATTTTCCAGCGCTTTCATTGCATCACCCATCTCCTCAGCATCTCGTTTCCTCTTTTCTTTGTCTGCTGCCTGAGCAAAAGAATATGCATCATGGTGATCAAATTGAAGATTATATGCTTGCAACATGGAATTTATCCTTCGAATATGCCCCAAAATCACTTACCTCATCCTGATCACGCCAAGGTTCAAAATTACGACTAGCCCCCGACTCCACTGTGTAGTCCGAATTCTGAGGATCTGTTTTGAATGTGATCTCAGCAGAGCACTTAGTACACTTGAAGTAAAACCTGAATATTTGTATTCCCAAGTATGTCTGCACCCAAAAGAAGGAACTAGCTTTAGCATGGGTTAGCATACAATCAGTAATCAAAATACCCACCAGTCAATACATATGAAATTCCACAGTTCCCAGACAACAGCAACCAAATAAAGTATTATGCCAGACCATACAACGATGAAAAATAAATTCAAACCACAGACGCAAATTTAAAAGCACAAAGATGCCTATGAAAAAAGGCTATTATGGTTAGTTAAATGAAGAGATGCAAGTTTTGAGCAGAAAGAACGGCTGTCTCAATGCAACAGGATAGGTTAGTGCCACGATAGCAGAATCTCTGGCCCTACAAAAGGTATATGATGCAGAATAGTGGAGCTATCAACACTGCAAAACCTAGAAGAGCAGGCAGAGCACTTTTAGAGTAAAGGACTCAGGATTGACAAAAGTTCCAATATAAACCGGCATACATAAACTTCTCAAACTACTCTACAAAAAATATAGAATGAAAGATAATCTGCTGCTACCGTTGTATAGTTTGCTGCAGCTTCTAGGAAGTTGCTAGGAAAGCCACTAGGGCTAAGTTGCTAGGAAAACCACTAGGACTGGTTTAGTAGGAGACTTGACTCAGGTCAAGGTCTTCCCTTTAAGAAGTTTCCAGGAAAGCCACTAGGGCTGAAACTTGTAGTCATTTTCAGCTATAAATAGAAAGGCAAATGCACCAGCCAAAGGCAGCTCATTTGCCCAACATTCAGAGTGTTCAGTTCTCAGCCACTGCTGGATCCGAGTGTGAGTGTGTGTGTGAAGAGCTCGGCCCTTCTTCTACCTTGGTTCAGGGAGGAGGAAGAAGGACGTGAGCAGGTTGCTCACCTTGCTGCTGCTGATTGCAGGAAATAACACGTGGTATCGGAGCCGTACATCGTCGTTCTAGCCCACCGGCTGAACGATGGGAACCGGTGATGAGTCCCCGGTGACCGGTGGCGGCGCTGGAGGGAAGCAGGAGGTCCAGTCCGGAGCGGACGGCTCTGTTTCGGCGCCGGTCAAGGAGGTCATCATCAGGACGGTGCGGGAGTGGAGTTCGCGGGATTGGCCGCAGCTCACCCGCACCAACTATGGCGAGTGGGCGGTGCTGATGAAGTGGCGGCTGAAGGCGCGCAAGCTCTGGAAGGCCATGACGGAGGGCACCGATGTTGAGGATGACGAGGTCCAGGCCATGGTCGCGCTGCTGTCTTCCACACCCACGGAGTTTCACCAGGCCATCGACGCCAAGGACACGGCAAAGGAGGCTTGGGACATGCTTGCTTCGTTCCGTGTTGACTCGGATCGAGCCAAGAGGGCCAAGGCGCAGCAGCTGCGCAGGGACTTCGACGATCTCAGGTTCCGCCATGGCGAGGCTGTGGAGGACTTCGCCCTTCGGCTCCAGTCACTGACAAGCCAGCTGGCGTCGTTGGGGAAGAAGATGGACGAGGTCTCACTCGAGGACGTCGTCGGCCGGTCGCGGATCGAGGCACCGCTCGAGCGGAAGGAGGAGAGCGGCAAGCTGCTGCTCACCGAGGAGGAGTGGAACGCACGCATGAAGCGGCGGACCGGGGAGAACTACTCCAGCCGCGGTGGAAACGCCGGCGGCGACAAGGCCCGCGGGAAGCCGAGCGGCAAGGGGAAGAAGAAGAAGAGCTTCGACCCCAACGCATGCCGCCGATGCGGGAAGACCGGGCACTGGGCGAAGGAGTGCCCGACGAGCAAGGTTGGAGTGAGGGAGAGGTGAGGCTGATCACCTTGGCACTTGGTGCAGGTGCTAACATAGAAGAGAGGACATGTAGCTAGGAGACCAATGGGAGATTGAAATGGATACCAGATTTTGTTCAGATTTCATGTAAACATGTACACTGGTGGACCAAAACTGTGAATGTGAATAGTACAAGAGCTGCTACCATGTTAATTCTACCACCTCTCATTTGTGCCACTGGTATTTCAGAGTTTAGCATATGGTCCATTCAAGTAGCTTATAACAAGAATTTTTGCGAAGCCAAGGAGTGTTTTACTGGAGCTCATGATACCTCATCTGCTCTACCTGCCTGTACTCAGCAAGCAATGGTACCTAGCCCTTCTTATACACCAAACCACTCTAATAATGATTGTCCACAACCCATGTATGTAGAACACTAGATACCCAGTTGATGGTTGAATCATCCTACTAAACCAAACTATAAACAGGGCCTCATCAGAACAAGCGGCCAGGCATAATATTTTTTTTCCCGATGACCAATGCAGAATTAGCAAAGAAATTAAGCACCAACCAGTGCCCACAGAGATTTCAACTAACGACCATGATTGCAACTAGGTCTGGGCGAGTATCAGAGGCATACCTCTCCGACGACGTCCTCCTTTCTGGAGTTGAACTTGGTTCCCTTGTATATGTATGTCCCGCAGGTAGCACACTGGATGCTCATGGGGAGCATCATGCGCACCTTGATCTGCTGGTTCTTGGGCTGCCGCCGCCGCGGGATCTTCGACGGATCGAAGTCCGGCGGGTAGTACTTGTTCAGCACCTTACGTTCACCCATCTTGCCGGAACCCTAAGGCCTAACCCTAACAAGTACTACACAAAACATTAAAAATCGTCAAATCCAGTGAACATTGCAGTGCTCAAATTCAAATAGTCAATTGCACTGGCTTCTCCTGCTCACCTGCTTGCCGGTTGCTGCAGAGCAGAGTGGGGGTGGTCGCCTGGACAGCTGGGGGGGCTTGGGGGTCACCGGGGACGGGGTGGGCAGGCGGTCGCTGGCCGGATCTCCACGCGGTGGGTGGGGCCGCGGAGACCGACGGTGGAAGGGAAGCACAGGTGAGCCGGGAGGGCGCGGAGGCCGGATGCGGAGAGGGTTACGCCGGCGCGGTCGCGGTTCTGTCTCCGCGGGCGGCGCGGTCGCGGTCTCGGACGCTTGAGGGAAGACGATAGCAGGGGCTACCGCCGTTGGGGAAACACGGAACAAGGTGGATCTTCTGGGTTGGGTCGGTGGTTCGTAAGCGCGTTGGGCTCGGCCTTTTTTGTGTGCGCGCGTGCACCCGCTATCGAGTAGTGGGCGGCGATTATTTGGGTCGGACCTGAGCCCGATGGCAGTTTGGTTAGGTGGGCCGTATGGGGGGCACAGACTAAAACAAGCCAGAAGCATGGGACGTTTTAGAATTGAATTGAGAGTGAAAGGCTATTTGGTTGAAGGTCTGAGATTATACAAAGTTCAAGTTCAAAAAAAAAAGATTATACAAAGGTTTTTTTTTTTTGAGCTTGAGGATTATACAAAGTTTGTAAATGAATTATGTAAGTAGTTTATAAACATATGCATTCGATCTATGATAATACTTGAGGCATTAAATCTATAATAATAACAAGTTGGTCATCCATATGCATACCTTGTGCTCTAGCTCAAAAAATTGTAGAGCTAGTCATCACTCGCTCTGAAAATTCGAGAACTAGGTTGTCCCAAACAAGTGATCTGTTAATAGAACATGGAGTGGTAGCATTCTCTCCATCTTATAAGGCCAGTCTCGGACCTCTCGGTAGCGTGTTTTGTTGAGCTATTTTTGAAACTAGCATATGAGCTTTACATATTTTTGGATCTGTAATGAAATAACCCTCTAATCCTAAATGTAAACTTTTATCTCAAAGATTCATAGTTAAGCCATAGCATTCAGATTGTAACGACGATGGTGTCTTGATCAATGGTGTTTTGATCAAATAAATCGTATGAATTACAAAAATATTTCATCTGCAGTTGCCTAATAAGTTGAATTCTCGTCGATCATCCACCTCCCACTCTCTTCCTTTTATCGCATGTTGTTCTTTTTTCCAACCACATGAGCTCGCACTGGACCCAACCCCTTATTTTCCCAACTCCATGGGCTTAATGAGAAGGGTTTTTTTTTTTTTTTTGGGGGGGGGTGGTTAAGACCAACCATGTGCGGGATGGCGGTTTAAGGGCTAGGCCGGCGGTGGAGCTCCATGGCCGAGCTCGCCGCATAAGGAGGGAGACGGGAAGAAGACCGCCCGCCACGACCTCACTAGGATTTTCACCAAAGCTACGTGGTTGCGTAGCTCCAGCAGAACCTTGGTGGAGACACACCTATAAGTAACCGGACATGATTCGGATTAGCTAAAATAATTTATTTCTAAGAATAGTCAACTAGTCATAGGATTCACCGTTTGACAATGATCATGGTTATAGCTAACTGAAACCAAATAGAAATAAAATTTCAAAATCAGAATCAACCCGTTATATATGTACTCCCTCAGTCCCGAGAAAACATACAATTCTCGCTTGCGAGAAGTTAACTGATTCCATCTTTGACTAAATTTTATAAAAGATTACTAACACTTATAATACAAAATTAATATCAATAGACTCATGACGATTGTCCGAGACATAAACATTAATTACTATAAACTTGGTACAACTTTAGTTAAGTTGACCGACATGATTTTCATAGTTGCATGCTTTATTTGGGACCGGTGGGTACCTATTAGGTCGACAGGTCGAAACAATATGTATATGCATGTAAAACAATTTATTCAGCACATGTCTTGGCCACCATCCTGTAGCCCCGAGTAGTAGAAAGAAAGATGCAGCAGCAGTTCGTCGGCTCTAGAGAGAAGAAATCTTCATATTAGAATGCAGTAGCTTGTGCACTCAGTATTCACAGTCAGTGTCATGTTAGAATGTAGGAGTAGAACAAAAAAGCACAAGTATTCACAATTATTAGATTCCAGTAGCTTTTGCATGGTAGTAACCATCATTGGCCTTTTTGGCATCGAAATTGCATTGTGGGCATCGAAATTGCTCGATTGGTTCGCAGCAAGAGCTAGTGATCGAGTAATCACCAGCAGTCATCAGGTCTCCTCTTGGTCGCTGTCGTAGCTGCAGCAGAGCACCTGAAGAGCGCCACTGTCCGCATTCGTGTCCCTGTGGCAGATGCTTTACCCTCCTCCGACTTGTCGGCTTGACCGCCTTCGTGTGACTTGCCCTCCGCCACCGTCGGCACGCATCTCCTCTTGGAAACAATAACCACTGGAGCAGGTCGCCGCCGCTTCTCCTTCTCCTTATGCGCTTGGTGATCAGGCATGGTTTTTGGGCAGAGAGAGCTTCAAGACATCCTCCTCCTCCCGGTCATCGTCCTCCTCGATCCGCTTGACGTATCCAGCAGCAGAGTTGCGAAAACGGATGGATCTCACGAGCGTCTCGTCCGCGTCCTGCTCCTCTTCTTGCACTGTCTTGGCCTGGCCGCGGTGGCGGCAAAGCAGGGCCTCGAGAGTGCCTGGTCCGGCGCGACACGGGCGCGCCTGGCATTGATCTCGCGCGCCTCCTCCATCGCCGCGTCCGCGTCCATCTCGCGCCGGCCGTCGCGCGCCCGGCGCTCCAACGCCGCCATGGCGTTCCCGTCGTCGTCCTGCCTCCCGCGCCCCCGCTGCTGCTGCTCCTCCCCGTCCACTTGCTGGAGGAGGCCCCGCGCGGCGGTCGCGCCGGACTCGAGCGCGTAGTCCGAGTTCCTGGGGTCCGTCTTGAACGCGATCTCGGCGGAGCAGCGCGAGCACTTGATGTAGAAACGGAACACGCGGATCGCGCCCAGGTACCTCTCGCCGGGGACGTCCTCCATGCGCGCGTTGAACTTGGTGCCCGCGCCGAGGTACTGCCCGCAGGCGACGCAGCGGACCGTCATCGGGAGCATCGTCCGCACCTTGGTCTGCTCGTTCTTGGGCCGCCGCCGCCGCGGGACCTTGGATGGGTCGAAGTCGGTCGGGTAGTACTTGTTTAGCACCTTGCGCTCTCCCATCTTGCCGCGCCGGCGAGGGCGACGGCAACGGCGAGAGAGCTAAGCTCGCGAGGCGGTGGATAAGCTGGCCGGCGATTTGGTTGTCGAACTTGAAGGCGTGCGTATATGGAATCGATTGATGCACGTTTGTTCCTCCTAGTCGGTTCCTTAAAGCGCGTCCCGCTCCCGTCCCGTCGGAGTCGGTTCGTTGAGCGCGTGCGTGGACTCGAAAATCGTCCGTATCGTCACTTCGTGAGTTTCCTTCAGACAGGTGTATATGTAGGAGTATATACTAGGTTGATTCAAAAAAAAAAAAAGAGGAGTATATACCAGGTGATTCAGGTACTATATGTGACAAAAATTTTTGACCGGTCAACAAGGGAACCCCAGTCTACTTTTTTTTAATAATATACAGACTTGTTTAAATTCGCTCGAGGAGAGTCGAACCGAGATATGCAGTGCGTGCTCTAATCACTAGGCTAGAGACACCCTTCGCACTCTATGTGACAAATTACTTACTCCGTCCAAATAATATTTTCAGTATGAGCGTTTTGTATCATAAATATTCATATATTTTTATATTATTTATAAACTTCAAATCGCTTGAATCTTGAAAAGTGATATTGTGTCCTTTGTAGATGGAGGAGTAACAATGTACAAAGGCTTATTTAGATTAACCGCATTCAACATCGTTTTCAACATCACAAGTTCGGTGAAATCTAAGCTAAAATGTGAAATATTTGTATGGGGTGGAAATAAGTATATTTAGATGCTATATACTTAGATGCTATATAATATATTTAGAGCATACTATACACGTGGATACTTAGATGCTATATAATATAAGTATATTTTGTAAAAAACTTGATTCTATGATACACTTTTATGAATTTACGGTCCTAATTTCTTAAATTGATTCTACACTTTTGTTACGTAGAATAATTCTCTTGCATATTTGTTCAGACATTTATATGAATGCTAATATCGTCCCCTTTTTTTCCATAAATATGCCTGGGAAAGGTTGCTGGTCTCACATGAAGAACAAACAATTTCTGTAAGGTTCTAGTTTGCAGGCCTCAGAGCTATTGGGCTGTTATCCGATTCCGGCTAGATTGGGCGGAATTGACACGTGTTCGTCGACCGTTGGAGCTCCCGAGATGGCGTAGGGGCTGCAGCTTCGCCCTCGGGCGACGAAGCGGCAAGACGAGCAACCGCTTGGAGAGGAGGAGCCGTGGGGAGGAGAGGGGCGGCCGGTGGCGGCGCGGGCGGTAGCGAGGGGCGGGGCGGCGGGCGCGGAGGCGGCGACGGTTGGAGCTGAGACGATAGATATATTTTTATTGCTTGCTTATCCCCTAGAAATTACATGCCTCTTGTTTATATAGCCCGGCTAGTGGGACTTGTAATCTAAGCAATCTCTATAAGGTTTCCTTATACGATCGGAATACCTTTTACAAGCAATCTTTTATTTATTTTCTAATAAGGGTCTTCCTTATAGATTGAATATCCCCTTTACACACAAAAATTACCTAAGATAATCCTAACTTGACGACGGGCGTAGTCGGATTCGGACGGGAGGGAGGAGACGGCGGTGGCAAGGGGCGCCCGGCCCGCGCGCCTCGGCCCCCTCTCGGGCCGGGCGGCCATCGCGTCAGCCCACTAGCCCGTCCTGGCTGGCCCAGTCGGGTCATGACATTTCCCCACCGTTCGACGAGGCGGCGCGCCCACGTGTCGTCCAACCCACCGGTGGTGGCGAAGGGCACGCCGATCGGGAAAGTGACAACTCCGCCCAAGTAGAAGACGAGAGGGCCGCACTTGTCGTTGTCGCCGTTGCGGATGCTTGCGTCCTTGTTGGCGAAGGAGAAGTCGAGGTGTAGATCGCCGGGCGAGATGCCGAACTTGAAGCTCACGGAGGTCGCACGGCGTGGGACGCTCCGCCCATGCACGGCGCATGGCGTAGGCGTGAGAGTGCCCGATACCGATCATCCGGGCGGGTCGGAGGTGGAGACGTAGGTGTAAGTCGCCGGCACCGTCACATTTGCATGGAGTCGCCTGGCAGACGTGTCGAGCGACGTAGGAGGGGACGAGGTGAAGTCGAGGAGGCAGCCGTAGAGGAGGTCGCTAGGCGTGCTGACGGGCGCCCTGCAGATCTCCTTCGTCCACGGTGCGCCAACCGTGACATTGTCGGCGCGGAAGAAGACGTCGCCGTTGTTGTCGAAGAGGATGACGGTGGCGCCCTCGACCCCGACGCCGGGGGTCCCCCGTAGTAGGAGAACGCTTTGCCGGAACGCCTGATCTTCGCGAGGGCGGTTGGGGAGGTGGAAGCCCACCGCTACGCCATGCAATGGACGTTTCTCCCCAGAGGAAGTCCCCGAGAAGCTCAAGAAGCGGGGATGCAGTAGTGGTGGAAGTACCTCACGATGCCGCAGTGGAGGCTCCACCGCCACGTCGGCTCGCAAACCGATGGCATTGAGATGATCCCGAGCTCCTTATTGGTCGCCGCGGGCCAAGTGCAGCTCAACGATCATGTCGCTCGACGCCACCCCCGCCGATGTCGCCCATTGCCACGCAAAGAAGGCGCCGGGCCGGCCCGGCATGCGTCAACCAGTGGCAGCCGCAATGTCGTCGCCGATGTCGCCGGGCGCGGTGGCCCGGCCTTGTCGGGCGCCGGTGCGGTGTCGCCGCCGACGCCGTCGGGCTCGCCGTCGCTAGAAGCGCGGGCAAGGTCGATGGCCTCCCTCCATCGAAGCGAGGCTCGAATCCACTCGGCGCCGTCCCGGCGTGTCACGCAGGCCTCCGACGAAGAGGTCGACGCGGTGGCGCCGACCCTCAAGTTCCATGCGTAGTGCATAGTTCTCGAAGGCATTGATGTAGTCGCCCGCCTTGCCTCCCCGGGAAGGCGGTGCGTACTCCCGCGTGGTGTCGAGGTGGGCGGGGGTCCGCGATGGCGCAGCGGGCGTAGAACTCGCCCCACTCGATTGGGGACTTCTTCTTGACAGTCCATGAACCAGACGCAAAGAAACCAATGAGGTGGAAGGCAGCATAACTCACATAGTAGTCCGGTCGATGTCCAAGTTGAGCGGAACAGAGCCCAACTTGCGAATCTAGAGGTCGGGTCGCCGGTGCCGTCGCACTCGGGACTTGCGCACGACGCGACGAGGGAGGGGGTCGTGATGTCGCTGGTGGTACCACCGCCTGGCGCCGTGGGTGGCGCGGGGGGCACCTCGGGTGGCGCTAGGGGTAGGGGGGGGCGGGCGGGTGACGCCGCTGGAGGGAGAGTCCTCGCGCGGTCGCAGTGTCGGTGGGAGAGGAGAGGGCAGCCGGTGTGCGGTGTCGTCGAGGATGACATCGATGACGGCCGGTGCGTCCACCAAAGAACGCCATCTTCCTCCTCTAGCCCGGAGGATGGCGTGGTCGGAGCCGCCGGCGGGGGGCCGTGGCGGTGGGGGGCGCGGCGCCGAGGGCGGCGCCCGGCGGCCTCCGTGCCCGCAGGCGCGGGCACCGGGGTGTTGTCCTCCGCCTGGTCGCCGTGCTTGGGGTAGTCCTAGAGGTGATGAAGGCATACTCCATGCGACGCACGCGTCTCCATCTCGCCGGCGGCGCTCGATCTTGGACGCCAGCTTGTCGCCGGAGCGTCTTCAGCGCTGCGGGTGAACTCCCTCATCTCGAAGCCATGGGTGGTGAGAATCGCCCCGGTCTCCGGATACCGAGGGGGGCTATCGGATTGCGGCTAGATTGGGCCGGAATTGACACGTGTTCGCCGACCGTTGGAGCTCCCGAGATGGCGTAGGGGGCTGCAGCTTCGCCGCGGCGACGAGCGGCAGCACGAGCAACCGCTTGGAGAGGAGGTGGGGGAGGGAGGGGGGCCGCCGGCGGCGCCGGGGGGCAGCGAGGGGCGGGGCGGTTGGGCGCGGAGGCGGCGGCGGTTGAGCCGAGAGACGATAGATATATTTTTATTGCTTGCTTATCCCCTAGAGATTACATGCCTCTTGTTTATATAGCCCGCTAGTGGGACTTGTAATCTAAGCAATCTCTATAAGGTTTCCTTATACGATCGGAATACCTTTTACAAGCAATCTTTTATTTATTTTCTAATAAGGGTCTTCCTTATAGATTGGAATATCCCCTTTTACACACCAAAATTACCTAAGATAATCCTAACTTGACGACGGGCGTAGTCGGATTCGACGGGAGGGAGGAGACGGCGGCGGCAAGGGGCGCCCGGCCCCTTGCGCGCCCGGCCCCAGCCCCGTCAGCCCAATTAGCCCGTCCCTGGCTGGCCCAGTTTGGGTCATGACACCTGTATTGCCTACATTGCAGTCACAGATCTTCTGATTGTGCATGCTAATTCCCTCATTCATTTGACATATCTAGTTACCAAAGCTGCGCGATGATGACATCCACACCATTTGTTGTAATGTGGTTTCTACATGGCCTGAAAGACATAATCTGGCAATTCCGGCCAGTCCTTGCAACCTTTTTTTTCCCTGAATAATTCATTCTTTGTGTCCTTTGGGTATTTTCATACATAGGTTTATAACAATTGTTTTTCACTAGCTCTCCCCGCGCATGGCGTGGGGGAACTGGCTAGTTTCACTTTCGACCACCAAACATTGTTAGTTACCATTGACAATCTCCCAAAATAATACGTAGAAAATAAACCAGACCAGAGACTCAGAAAATATTCGCTGACCATTCTAACGCTCTGCAACTAGCAACACTTTAGTGAGAAAACTATTGTTAGTTCACCTGGACATTCTTGACCGTGTTCAGACGCAGCAGAGTTCTGAAGCTATCTGCGTCGTTCTTTATACGGTTATTAGTTATTACTCCAACCATCGTTTTGCTGGTTCTTTAATAAATAGCAAAAAAAAAAAAAAAAACCCAACATCTTATCAGGTTGACTCTAGAATTCGCAAAGAAAATCATGTTGTAACTATCTAGTTTTTTATAAAAAAATAAAAAATAAATAAATGAAGTGCTGGGAGGCATCTACACGTTTGGTGGAGCTGACTCAACTAGCGCCTAGTTTTTTTTAATGTTTTTTGGCACAAAGAGATGATTGGTCCAAGATTTTAATTTGTCTATGTACAGAAGTGAGAGAAATTAAAAAGAAGTAGGAAGATGAACTATGGTAACAGAAAGCGAGATTCGAGAGTACATAGTAATGTTAAACCTTTTGCTGTAAAATGTCATATCCTTTTTATACTTTATTCACGACACAATACTTAAACTCGTGAATAAAAGGGCAACTACCTATTCAATGATCAAAATTTTCTTCTTCTCCTGTGTTTGCCCGCAGATTCATTGGCCACAAGCATGTACTCTGAAGTCACAAAATTAGGCATAGGAACTACCTACCTGCTTTGCTTAACCTTAGAGATGTAGCGTACAACATTTGCTTAGTAATGTCACATCATATTTTGGATAAGAAAACACATATATGCACATGGTAGATATTTTTGGATTTAATTGTGTTGTGGTTTCAGTCGTAGGCTTATATTCTTGTCGACAAAGGAGACGCTTTGTGGTGACTTCGTCAATCTTGAGATGTGTCGACACGTTCTTTGTGAGGTGCTTAGAGGTAGAGTTTTGCGTACATATGTTAGAGGTGAGTGTGCGTGCGTGTTGAGCATTTGCATCTGTACTTGTCTAATTCTCAAAACAAATGCCAACATCAAAATTACATGACAATCCACGACACGTACATGACAAGCCATGTATTCATAAAGGATCAAGATGCCCAAGAAGGAGTGAATTGGGCTAATCTAAAATTTTCTTGCAAATAATAAACCTATCTGTAGCCCATATTTACCCACTTGTGCCTAGAAGCGTTTCTATCAACTACCACACAAAGTTTTTGCACCCCTCGAATTCCAATTCCTACTCTAGCATGACAATTCTAGGAATGTAAAGACAAGAATTGAATTGCTTGAAAGTAAATGCTCGAGTAAAAGAGAGGAAGAAGAACGCTGGCGATGTTTTCCCCGAGGTATCGGAGAGTCGCCACTCCTCACTAATCCTCGTTGGAGCACCCCAGGCAAGGGTATTGCTCTCCCTTGATCCACGCAAGGATCAAGTGCTCTCACGGGCTGATTCCTTGACACTGGTCGCAGTTGAATCGCCCACAACCGCCACACCATGGCTTGATTCATCCACAAGCACCACCGGATGATCTTCAAGCTCGAATCACCACCAAGCCGTCTAGATGATGGCGATCACCAAGAGAAACAAGCATGGACTCTCACTTGACCCAACCAAGCCTAATGAGAAGAGTGGATGCACATTTGTTACCCCTAGCACTAATAAGGTCCTTAGCCTTGGATTATCAAATCTCAAACACCTCACTAGGCTCTTGCTCTCCAATGTGGTGCTTCACTGAACAAATGGGCAAGAGAGATGACATGAAGGAGGTAGGGTTGTATTTATAGGCCCAAGCCAAAAAGACAACAGCTTGCTCCAAAAATCATCTTCGCTTAAGGCCTGAACACGCCAGTACCAACTCGCCGGACGCAGCGTCCGACGCGTTGAAAGATTCAAATCCTCGCCTAGCCATTGCAGACGCGGATCGCCCAAGGCACGTGACACCGACGACGCCCAACACTATGGCCAGCCGCAAGGCTCTCTAGAGAGCGCCCAAGGCGGGCGCCGGACGCGTCGGGCCGGTGATTGACCCGGCGTCCGACGCTCGACGCCTTTGGGACTGCACCAGCCTCCATGGGCGGATGCCGATGTCGCATCCGACGCTCTCTTGACTAGAAGGCCCGACGCATGAATTGAACCTCGTTTCACTTCCAATTCAAACCACTTTGTGAACGGCTTCAACTCCAACCAATTTCATGATCATTTTGTAGCTACGTAGTACCTAGCGCTAAGTTTGACAAGTGTGCACACTCACCTAGGTCAAGCTACCCATTCGCACCCCCTTAATAGTACGGGAAAGGAAAAACAAAGTCCTAACGACTAATCCGATGTCACCCAACACCACCGACAATTGAACTAACCATCCTTAACCTTGTCGTACATCCTTTGAAAACTCGAAACGATTTCCATCGACGAGAGGGCATGCAAACCATTATTGTGACCTAACTCAAATAGTTTCTACAAAACACACATTAGTCACGACAATCTTACGTTGCCATTAATCACCGAAATCCATTAGGGGCCTAGATGACTTCCTGGCCGACTAGTTAGCAGTTCCACAATTTGAGGGTGCAAGAACCACATCACTTGAATAGTTAAGTAATAAGGGTCTTTTGTATATATATGCCATCGGGTTCACACAAAAACAATGGATACACATGAGGCTAATCGGCGCGAGGTTGCCCTAGAATTTTCTAGTGCTAAAGTATCTCTTGAGTTGCATCAAACCCTTTCTCTATAAATTTAGCAGACTATGAGAACACAACAGAGGAATAGCCAAACATCAATAACGCATACATAAAAAAGTGGTTCAAAATTATTGTGAACAGTCCATTCTGATCATAGTAGTGATTATTAGATTATTTCCAATATAGCAATAGTAACCAACTCAAGTTCACGGAATACTATTTGCAATACCTGAATATATGTTTATGATTTTATGTCTAGCATAATTAAACCTAGAATTAGCACAAGGTCAAATTCACACTCTTAGATTTTCTATTTTGCAAGTGCAAAAAGATTTGTATAGTTTTTCCTAAAACTAAGCAGTTCGCAACTAACCCTTTCTTCTTCCTCGAAGAACTTAAACCAAAATAATCTTCTCTTAGCTTCTCAAGTAGCTCAACCTCTTCTCTTTCTCTTATCTTCTCAAGTCAACCTCTTCTTCTTTAGTTAAGTGTCGTCAAAAAACCAATAAAACATAGTTAATAGCTCTAACGAGAAGATTAATCATATATCTTTTATCCATTTGAATTAAAATAAAATAGTTGTTGAAGTTGGTGTTTGGATTTGGTAATGTAGTGATGGATGCATAATAATAACACTCTAGCAACAATCTCTTCACCGTCGCCATGATAATAGGAAGGTTGTTGTGTATGCATTGGTTCCTTTAGAAATATTAATGTGAATTTGAATATCCCACAAAACCATTTCATATAGTTTTTTAAATAAAAAATTATATATACATGAACATTATTACAACTAACATTACACCTATCACGCACAATAACTACAAATTAGTAAGTTTAAAAGATTGTTGTGTAAGATAATGACAATAGCTAAGTAGTAACTATTCCATCAGAAGCTAGGACTCGACGATGGCCATAAAATTTATCTCGACGCTATTCTCGCATGGGCCATACACTATATCTACAAAGGATGCAAAAGATCAAGGGCTTAGCTCCATTGCATGTACTTCTTCTCTGCCACATCTATCCATTTCCCCTCTCCTTCTTATTCCCCTTGTTCCTATGCTTCCAGTTCCTTCTTTTCTGAATCGCTTTCCATTACGGCCGCCAATATATGTCTATTTAAAAACAAAAAAAGGTAGAAAATGACAAATCCAAGGTGGAAAAAAAGATAACATTTGTTCTGGCTATCACAAACATAACATGTCTCAACGAGCCGCCAACCCCAAGTTGCAATGTGGTGTGCCCCATAGGTGCCAAAAAAGTGTCACATTTTCATTTGTGGTGTAGGTAACCAAAACTCCAATCTTTCTAGAACAAAATTGTCCCAAAAAAAGGATTGAGACCATCAATTGGTTGGATTGATTCTCTCAATAGAGAGCAAAAGGCACAATTTCTCGAGAAAAGAAGACAATGCATATAATATAGTAGTAGAAGAAAAAAAGTAAACAATAGCTCAAGGATGAGACACTGATTTAGGTGACAAGTGCTAGGAGGTTGATGATGATACCACAACTATTGGAATCTTGGTGAACAACGCAACTGCTGGAGTTCCAAGCTTCTATGTCTTACTACGCAAAGTTGGATTTCCGATCTCAGCCACATAGTATGGCCAAACCCTATGTTCATACAGACCAGACTAGCACTTATACTATTGGAGGCTAGGAGAGACCAATAGTGTGATAGTTGGGTCCCATTACCACCTCTCAATTATTTAGGAAACCTCAACTTACATATTTGGACAATCAAGATGAGTTGAACCGTTAGCTTTATGTGTTGTCTTAACCTTGAAACTTGCTTCTATTTGCCGCTCAAAGCGCAATTATGCAAGCAATACATTAACATGATTTGTAGACTCGGATGCTTAGCTAAAACAAACAAGATGCCAAGTTCTACGCCTAATCATGTCATGCCGTAACAATTCAGTTTTTGCCCATAGGATATGAGGGGAAATTATCTACCCTATTGCTTGTGTCAAAGGGTGTGTGTTTCTTAGGAATGTCAAAGTGTTGAACGGTGCATAGGGTAGGGATTTTTGCATAACTTTAACTCTGACGCTTGCTAGATGGTGGTTGTGGAAAAAATAGTTGTAGTGAAGTACCCCGGTTGGAGGTATTTGTCAATCACATCAACAGAACCGCTTAACTTTTGCTCACTTCTACCACTACTTATCGCTATTGCTCACTTATATATAATAGTTTTGATGACCCTAAAAGATAACAAGCAAAATACCTTCAAGCTCCTAGTTGATTTGGATAGGAGAGAGATCTAACAATGCGCGATTTGGAGGAGACAGAGCCCCTAGAAGCTAAACGGCTCCTAAATCCTTTGCTATGAATGCCATATCTCCTTTATTCATGGCACAATACATCAATCGGGGAAAAGAACTATAGCCACCTATTCACTTAGTAGAACCTGAATACTTGTTGGTCATATAACCTTTAATTAGATAATTTGTAACTCGTATTTTTAGAAAAGGTTGTATCGACCAATGCATATGATTGTTTCTTATTACGAGACAAGAAGAAATGATCTAAGGAATCTCGAAAACAAAGTTTTGAGCCATTTTATCGAAAAACTATTCCAAAAATTACAACTAAAAAGCAAGTCTATTGCTAAATCAACCATGTCCACACACTACATAGACACAAAATGAGTATGATGGCTCTCCTCTCCCTCTCCTCTCTCGCGCCCTCCGCCACCACCTCCACCGCTCCTCCTCCTCCTCCCTCCGTTGAAAATGTCTCGCTTTTGATCGTGTTCGATCGCGAGTATGGTGGGCCTCTCCGATCCGTGCTTTGATCAGGGGCTTGATCTCCGTAAGCCGGTGAATCGAATCAAAAGAGAGTTTGTCCACTTAGGGTTCTAAGACTAGATTCCATCCGTGGCAAGTTTTGCAAGATCGGCAATTGCTCAATCCGTAATCGCGAAGTCTCATTCTTCAAGCCTGTTTAGGAGGTTGTGCTTCTGAATTTCAAGTTTTGCATCCGGGCCGAATGGATGTTCAAATTCTCTGTCTCGTGCAAACAAGTGGGCATTTACATTTACAAATTGAAAAGCTATTCCGCAAAATTTTCTCTGTGTTTTTCTCTCTTTTGGGGCGATGGGGGCCCAAATTGGAAGAGGGAATTTGATATTTGGAATAAGTTAGAGTTGGATTCCCGGACTACCGTGGGTAATCCAAATCCTCCCAAGGCTAATGCCTTCAAAAATCCTTTGTGGATGTTGTTAAATCAGTAGTCGGGTTCCAAAGAAGGAGTGTCTTTCGTGAGAATTCGGTACCCTTCCGATTACTATGATCATTTTACCAAACCCATTATATTTCATAGTAAACTGGTGCTACCTCCTTTCCCAATTCAAATTCTCTCGAGGTGCGAAAAAGTGGAGAGTTCTTCGGCCATCTTGACCGGTGCTAACGCCATCAAGATCATGGATTAATTCAAATTTGAATTTGCCCTCAAAGCCCACTAAGGAAAGTGACTCGAAAAATGGGCCGGCTCCAGTCTTTTTGTGGCAAGTGTCCGCCCATGGTCATCCTAGCGAATCTTGTGCATCTCGATTCGTTGCCATGCTTGCTTCAACTATGGACACAAACAGCCCAATGTTTTGGGAAATCTCGAGTAAGGCGGCGGATTTATCGGCCGATTTCTATTTCAGCTTCGATAACAAAAAGAATACGAAGGGTCTCAAAGATAAATGCTCAACAGAAAAATCTCGATCCCTCCTCCAATCTGCGCGTCCCCAAACTCATCTACAACGGTGCAAACCCCGAAAAACCCTCTACCTCGCGACAGATGGCAAACTTCGCCGTGGATCTCGTCCCTCACCGCCGGGGGCTTCCAACTTGTTGATCGTCCACCTCGTCCACCCCTCCCGAAGAAAGTTTTTGTTGCCGGGTCGCTACACGCCAAAGAATGAAGACCTCGGGCGATAAGTAAAGATGACTCACGGTTGCCGCCGATGAGTTCGATCCGATGGCTCAAGCTCTCCGCTCCCGGTTCCTTGAGGTACATCAAGTTCATGTTCTTGAGTTTACCCTTGCGCTTTAGGTCAGGCCTACATCAAATTTGCTAGCGCATTTGAAAGAGAAAGGTTTCTTGGCCCCCCGTGTCTTCCGGTTTAGTGGGGAATACGGATGTATTTTGTTAAGCATGATGAATCCGATAATGCTAGAGCGTTCGATCTTGATAGAGAAGCCTGGATCATGCTATTAGGGGTTCAATGAAGATTTACGTAGCATGAGGAACATTGCTACCATCAGATCGGTTTTGGTATTTTGACCACGTGCATCCCTCTAGTAGCTTGGCTCAGATATCTCGCAAAGTGTACCTCAATGATCCGGTGAAGATCCGGCACTGTTAAGGTCAATGCCGGCTTGCCAACTAGGGGTAGATCTTGGACTGCTGCAGTGTTTCTGTTAAAGCTAAACAATTTGGTTGAGTTACCAGATGAGGAAGCATATGTTCTGCATGGTCCTTTCCACCCAGTTCCTCCTCAAGCTCCGGGTTGGATGGGCCCTATCTTGCCAGCAGGTTCCAATGCAGCCCCCATGGGTTCCAACAACATTGACCTGAATCAGATAGGTGGTGGTGAACCTCATGGTGTGCATGATGAAGATTTGTACCAGATGGGAGTTGATGAGGATGCTGTGGTTGATGGTACTGGAGATGGTTCTAATCTGGGTGCTGGTAAGGGTACTGTTGTTGAGGACATTCTGCCCGGTGAGATCCCATTCGCAATTCTCGACATTTGTTCCCTATCCTACACCTATGACCGGTTCAACAGCCTTCTTTCACCGCTGTTTTAGTCAATCATATTACTCCAGGTTCTGTTGTCTCTGGTGTAGCTGGTCCTGTTGAGTCTCTTCTTCCAAGGGATCCTGATGCCAAGAAGATTCCCCGATGTGTCTGGCGAAGATCCAAAGAATCGTAGCAATAGTGTCGATGAGAATGCTTTGGTTTTAAGTTGAGCTCCACCATTCTTTGTTGGTTCCTCTAATGTTGCAAGGGTGCTCTTCCCTCGCCCACCAAAGAAGCCAAAATCCCTTTCTGAGGTCATTCCCAAAGAGGTATGGTGCTTCCTGACAAAAGTTCCACATTCAAGTATTTTCTTTGGTTTATCCTTGTTGGATATTGATCTGAATATCATAGTCCCATCTTATTTTGATGATCCTTGGGCTCTTATTCATCTCATCCGTCTCCTTCCTCCCCGGATCAAGGACCCCATCGGTCTTGATGAAGATGATTTGATGGAAATCATGCCCGGAGCCTTCACCCGAGGAAGAGGAGGGCCGTGAAGCTTTCGTGAGCAACTTGATGATAAATTCCCGCGCCGTAGCAAGAGGCAAAGCCGCAAAGAATGATGGCAAGAAAGCTCCCCGCAGCTCCGTGCATACAGATGGAGAAGGACTTGAGAACCCCACACCCCCGGCTATGATCCTGCCGAGAAGACTCCGTGGCACCCTTCCTCAATGAAGATGTCAGGCGTGGGTATAGCCTCGGTTTTTCCTTCGATTCAACTCGCGGTTGTCTCTCGCCGCCATCTTAGAGAAGGACAACAATGTGGATATTGACTAAAGAAGGAGTTGGTGCGATTTGCAACGTGTTTCCCGATGGCGTTGCTAGTCTTATCCTTAGTAGTTTTCGGTCCATTAAGGTTCGGTACCCACCGTCTTGCGGGTTTAATAAGTTCATTTTGCTTAGTGTGTTGAGAACCTTTGATGTTTCGGATCAGTAGTTTGGCTTAAGGTTGGGATCAAGTTTGTGAACAAGGTTACTTTATCTAAGTTAATCATCTGTGTTTTCCTTTTTATATCCCCTGTTTATCTCGTTGAGCCGCGTTCCTCCTTTCCCCTCGAGGATTTGTTGATGGACGATCACCGTGTGATAAGGTCCTCGCTTTCTTCTTTTCCTATGGTTTCAATGAGTAACAACATTTCATACCATCCTAACTTGGAATGTAAGAGGGATAAATTCACAAGAAAAATGGGATGCAAATGGGGATAAGATCAAAGAGAGTTCTAGTAACTTGATTTGTTTTGCAGAAACTAAAAAGAGATTCATTTGATTTGAGATACCTTAGAAATTTCGTCCCAAGCGCTTGGATAATTTTGCCTTCTTTTCATCGGTTGGTGCTTCGGTGGTTTGCTATGTGTCCGAATAGTAATCTTTATAATTGCTCAGTGGTTGATGTAATTCCTTTGCTATCACTTTGAAAGTCACTTGTCTTCTTGATAACGGCTCATTCCATCTTTCCAACATTTATGGTCCCTCTCATTCAACTGGGAAAATGGCATTCATCACCGGGCTTTTAAATCTAGATACTTCAGATTTTGATGATTGGATTTTAACCGGAGATTTTAATTTATATCGGCCAAGAAGATGTAAATAAACCAGTGGGGAAATCAATCGTAAAATGCAGTTGTTCAATGATACTATTTCAGACTTAAATTTATCGATGTTCCATTTAGTGGGAGGCAAGTAACTTGGAGCAATATGCAACCGATCCTCTCGCTAGTTAAATTGACTGGTCTTTGTCTCGATGGTTGGGGCCTTTCTTATCCAACCACAAACAGTTCAACCTCTTGGCAAACCTGTCTCGCATCATATTCCCTTTGTGATTAATATAAGCAAAGAAGATTCCAAGAGGCAACAAATTCAGGTTTGAAAATTTTTGGGCCAATCATCCGTGCTTTTTGGAGATAGATTTACATTGGAATTCGTGCTTTTTTTTGCAAATGCAGCCAAAAACACTTCCCGGGAAATTCAAACAAGTAAGAGTTGGTTTGAGAAAGTGGAGTAAAAACCTTTCAAATCGAAAAGCTTATCCACAATTGTAATTGGGTTTCTCCTTCTACTGGATGGTCTTGAAGATCAAAGACCTTTGAATGGCCTAGAGAAATCTCTTAGAAATCTGGTCAAAACTCATCTCTCCAAGCTCCTTGAGGATAAAAGAAACCTCTGGAAACAAAGAAACACTATTAGATGGGTAACTTTGGGTGATGAAAAATATCGCCTTCTTTCAAGCCACGCTTCTCATAGCAACATCAAAAGGCATATTGGTAGCTTATTAAATGAAGATGAGGTTTTAATAAGTGATCATAGTCGAAAGCCTGCCTCCTTTGGACCCTCTTATAAAGCTAGAATGGGGGTGTCGATTTTAATGGGATCTCTTATGACTTAAGCAAATCTCATTCGTAATTGTGAAGATGAACTCACACACTTGGTCCGCCGACTTCCGCATGGATCAGATCGGCAATAATCAAAGCACTTCCTATCAATCATGCTCCCGGTCCGGATGGATTTAATGGATTCTTTATTAAAAAATGTTGGTCTATCATTAAAGAAGATTTCACAAGATTCCTAAAGGATTTCTAACGTAATGATACATGGATATTGATTGTTTGAATGATTCTTTTTATCACTCGATTCCAAAGAAATCCAACCCTCGCCAAAGTTGATGATTATAGGCCAATTTCCTTGCTTAATTACTCCCTTAAATGTCTGACTAAGATTCTTTCTGCTAGGCTGCAGAATGTTATCACTTCTTTAGTTCATGCCAATCAGTATGGTTTCATAAGGGGTAGAACTATTCAGGACTGTTTAGCTTGGGCATATCAGTTTCTGCATATTTGCCATCATTCAAAGAAAGAAATAGTTATCCTGAAATTGGATTTTGAGAAGGCATTTGATAAAGTGGAGCATCAATGTATTCTAAACATAATGAAGTCTAAAGGTTTCCCTAATAAATGGATTCAGTGGATAGGAAGGATCCTTAATTCGCATAACCTCTTCCGCCTTGCTTAATGGAGTTCCGTGAAAAGTGTTCAAATGTCTAAGAGGGGTTAGGCAAGGAGATCCTCTTTCTCCTCCTTTTGCCTTGGCTGCTGATCTTTTGCAATCCATCATCAACAAAGCATGGGGGATGGGTTTGATTAAGCATCCAGTCAGTGATAATTTTGGATTTGATTATCCTATAATTCAGTATGCCGATGATACCCTCTTAGTCCTCCTCGGCGATACAAATGTCTTGTTCACCCTCGAAATGTTTGTTGAGATCCTTTTCGACTCAACCGGTTTACATGTTAATTTTAAAAATCCTTTATGGTACCAATCAATGTCGGTGGGGAAAATGTCACATCTGCCAAGAGCTTTTGGTTGCACAAACCCGAAACAATGCCTTTTACTTATTTGGGTCTTCCCTCGAGTATCTACAAACCCTGCATCAAGATTTTGCACCAATCATTCGAGAGAATTGAAGCAAGAACACTTGGGTTGATGTAAGATGCTATCATATCCCGGCAAACTTATTATGGTGAATTCGGTTCTATCGGCAATTCCTACCTACTTTTATGTGTACTCTACTCTTTCCTCCACTGTTATAACTCAAGTGGATAGATACAGGAAACATGGGCTTTGGAGTGGAGGAGACATCAACGAGAAAGGTAAATGCCTTGCGGCTTGGACTCCTCATGATGCAGATCCAAGGAGGAAGGTGGATTAGGTATCATTGACATTGAAACCCGAATAAAGCTTTACTTTATGAAGTTTCTTGACAAATTCTTCAATCATGCCGACATCCTGGGTTAATCTCGACTTGGAGCAAATTATATGCCAACCATAATACTCCACCTCATGCAAGAAGAGCAATTGGATCCTTTTGGTGGAAGGATATACTCAAAACTATGCCCGATTTGAGGAGAATCTCATCTTGTAAACCAGCCTCGGGTATCTCTCTTCTTTTTGGTTAGATATGTGGAGTGACTCTTGTTTAAGTGCCAAGTTTCCAAGGCTTTATTCTTTTGCCAAAAAAAGAAAAAGTGCTCATTCGATTACTTTGTCAATAATGAGCGGGGTGTAAATTTCTTCTTGCCTCTTTCTAGTCGCTCTTGAGGAACTGGATTTGCTTGATGAACTTTCAAATTCTACGGACTATGACCCGGATGAAAAAGGATCAATGGTGGTACAACCGGAACTCTAATCATTATTCATCCAAAAGGCTTATAATATTTTGATGGGTCAAGAAGAAGCCTCCCCCCTTTTTAAATGGATGTGGGCGGGATCCAATGCGGGTAAATGTAAATTCTTCTTTTTGGCTTCTCGCTAAGGATAGGCTAAATACGGAGGAATGCTCAAAAGGAAAAATATGTTTCTTCCCAATTACTCTTGCGCTATATGCAATTCCTCCGGAGATGAAACCTTAGAACATCCGTTCTTTGACTGTCCTTTTAGCCAAGCTTGTTGGATTGTTATTGGTATAAATTGGGATCCTTCTTTGCCTCCTTTAGACATGGTAATTCAAGCCGGGGCTAGAATTGACCAAGTTTTCTTTAGAGAAATTATCATAAGCACTGTTGGTCTATCCGGTGTTTGAGGAATGAGTTGATCTTTGATGGAAAACCCCTGCACCTATGCTAGATGGAGGAGTCACTTCAAGGAGCAAATTGGCTTGATTTGCATCAAGGCCAAGCCGGGACTTGCTGGTCCTTTAAAATCGTGGTTGGAGAATATTCCCGATGTATCTTATTTTTCTTTTTGAGCTACTTGATTGCTCCAAAGCTGTTTAATTTTAGCACCACTCGTGCTCTTGTCTTGAACCTTTATTTTTATCAATGAAAAGATTAAGTGGGGAAATTTCCCCACTGAATCCCTTTTCAAAAAAAAAAAAAATCAACCATGTCCTTGCAAACATCATGACTGTCTCAACGGTTGTACATCGTCTTCATCAAATGACGATCCTCCTCTTGTAGTAGGGACCAAGACTCGGCCCACTAAAGATAACTTGTGAGTGAGATGGTGCTAGGATCTTGTCAAATACAATGTCATTCCAAGTTAAACAAATTTTCCCAACAAATGACACTTGCACCCACAAAAAATTTGAGATTTCGTTATCCTATTTATCCCTTCTTAGGATCTTGTAAATAAGTTGTGTATGTTAGTTGGAGGTATTAGATTAAAGGAAATATGCTCGTATAAAGGAAAACCTTAAAATTTATTGTCATTACTCGCTACAAATCTTGAGATGCCAAACTTGGAATGAGGAAACTAGATACTAGAACTCTCTACCTTACATCTGAAGACAAACCTCTCTCTCTTTTTGGTTTTAAAAATGAGAGAACACACATATTGGTATTCTTTCGTTGTAGCCATTCTCCCATCAGGAATTCATGATCAAAGTTTTCTTGTACTTCTCGGCGGTCTCATGCATCTGAAGTCACAAAATTAGGTATAGCAACTACCTACCGTGCCTAACTCAAACATGGATCCTATCATCCTATCCAAAACGAAACACCCCCAAATGAACCTTCTCCTTTGACTGACTGCTTCCATGTCCAAACACCTTTCTAGAGGACCAGTGGCCTCTGCACGTACTCCTCGGCCGCTGGGCCCACGGGGGATGGGAGCGCCGTGGCTTGCTTGCGGGGCCTGCTCCAACCTGATTTGGATTTGACGGTGGTTCTGTGGCTGTAGTGTCATGCCGAGGGTCGGTTATAGATTTCCTTTTTTCATACTAAATCCAGTCTTATGATAAGTTTCACACCAAGTGTGTAGCTTTGCAATATACTCCCTCTGTCCCTTTTAAGTTGTTTGTTTTTGACTTTTGACTATCAAATTTGACCATTCATTTTATTTAAAAAAAATTTGCAAATAAAAATTAAATAAATAATTATTAAAAGTATCTCTAATAACAAAATAAGTCATAACAAAATAAATAATATTTATATAAAAAATTGAATAATACAAGCGATCAAAAAAAATGACACGGAAACCAAAGTGACATTTTCAAAGGAAGGATAATATATATTCACGATATACATAGTTATGTGATTCATTGACCAAAAAGTACCTTAATAGTGCAAGTTATTAAATGTGTATTTGGTTCTCTCCGATAATTCACTAATTATAGTTCCATGTGGATTCTCGAGCTTATATTAGGCATCCTAGGCATGAGTAATCATAAAATAGAATATAAAAATTGCAAATATTTTAATGTAACCAACCTTTTGAAGTTTGCAAATGCTATATGTTGACACACCTTTGTACTTAACTAGGAGCATGTCAACATATTATGGTTTGACAAAACTTTTTATATTGTACACTATGTTCAATCTTGACTTTGCACATATTCCTTTATACTTATTGTATCGTGTGAACAAACTCAACATTGACTAGAAAAAGGAAGAAATGAAATAGCAAGAACATTCAATGAATGGAATCAAAACGTATTTATAATTTTTAACAACAATCAAACAATTTAAAACAACCTCACGCTTTGAATTTTAATTGTTAGCTATTAGGATCACACAAGTGGTACACAAAGGTCAAAAAAAACACAGAACAAAAATAACCAAAGTGGGCTGTTCGACAGAGGGCTGTTGTGCAAAAAAAAAACGGCCTCTCCCTGAGACTGGGCCTGCCACTCATAAGACCCCTGCCTGCCCCCGTCCGGTCCTCGGCTTGGTCAGTCCCGTCCCGTTTGCCAAATTCCCACGCACGCACGCACGCACGCAGCTGCCCAGCCTGCCCGAATCCTCGCCCTTTACCCCGCCCGCCCCCGCTCTTGCCCCCCCCCATTCACACTCTCGCTGCTCCGCTCCGCACTCGCCATGCCCGCCCACGCGCTCGCCGGAGGCCGCGCGCGGCGGCTTCCCATTCCGCCGCGCTGACGAGGGGGTCTCTCTCAGCGGGGTGTTCATTTGGTTCGGGTCCTCGGGGAAGGGGGAGTGAGTGCGGCGGGCGATGGGGAAGCAGCAGGAGTGCAAGCGGCGCCGCGGGGGAAGGACGGGAAGCGGAAAGGCGCGGGGAAAGCGGCGGCCGCGGTGCTGCCGGAGGATGCGGCGCCAGTGACCGGATGCTGGATCCGCTTCCCGCGCCTCCACGGCTGCATGTCGTCGCGCGCCAAGGTCGACTCCGCCACCTGCGCGCGTGGCGGCGGGGGTAAGAACTGCTGCTGTCGTATTTGCTAGTAGTATCCTGGTACTTGCTTGCTTGCTTGTTTAACTTGTCTGTTTCGCGCTCGCTTCTCTCGCTTGCGCCATCGTGGGATTTCACATGCTCGCTCGCCTGTCTGTGTGCTGTGTGCACACGGGCACGGCTGCCAGGGGAAATCCGTACGGGCGCTGCCGAGGTCAGAGAGATGGTGGAAGCATGGATTTTGCTTTGCCTAGTACTGTATTTCGTTTTGGTTGAGTTGATGTTGATCGGACTATGAGCAGCAGCCAGCAGGTGGATTGCATGATTGGAATTGGATGTGCGTTGGTGGTGTGCACTAATGTCTCGGGTGGGTGGTACAACTTGACCGTGCGACATTGAGAGCTGGACAGAGTGGGTGGTGTCGGGTGGGATTGGTGTGTGTGCCTGGATGACATGGTTCATTCCGTTTTACTTTCCCGCGGTGGTAGATAAGCTGACGTGATGTCTGCTGCCTGCTCTGTGCTCTTGTCTATGAGCTGGAAGGATCGGCCATTGATGGGCATGGGTAAATACGTAGGTGTGAGGTTGCTTCAGGTGGGGGATTGTAAGTGGTTGTACGAACAGCTTGGCTGAAATGATGGGCGCTGATTTAGTTGCTGCAAGATGTGGTGGATGTTGGCACGAGCCAGAGAGAGGTTGAAATTGGGATTAAATTTAACATTTGTCTTTTCCGGTTCGTTTATTTGTAAATGTGTAGAATTGTTGAACTGGTTGATTTGCAGGCACATGTTTTGGCTGTAAATATAAAATAGTTAGGACCCAATTTCAACCTCCTTTGAATGGAGTGTGAAGTGAATGTCGAGTGGTATATCATAGTTGTGGTTGGGAAACCAAAATAGAAAGTACTCTTATTGGTTCGCTAGACAATATACTTTGTAGTTAGGAGTACTGTACTAAGCCACACTGCATAGAGCATTTATGTGATACACACTAAAATTATCAGATGTAACATTAAACTATACTCAGTGCTGATAGTTATGCATATCGAATATCAACTCCAACTGGACTACCAGAGGACAGTAAACTTAAAACTTGCCATGGTGTCTAGTACTGTACTGGGGTGTAGAATCTGTCTCATGAATTATGCATGGGGCTGATTGGTTCCACATTTGCTATCTGTTAATGGAAAACATGCATAGTTATTTTATTATTACTATTTACTGTTTGTTTGGATCTGAGGGTTTGGATTCATATCCTCAGGATTTTGAGATTTGTTTTGAAGAATTAAATTTTTTAAAAATTTCATAACAGCTGTGCTCTTACTCAGCGTTTTCATGTTTGAATCATCCTTAAGTGTTTATCACCTAACAGATAATAATATATCTACATGTGTAGGAACCAAACCAGAGACTGATGATGCTTGCCAGGACCAATCAGTCCCACCAGCCTCTGGTTCCACAACAACCAGTAACACCGGAAGTATCTCGCCTTCTTCCATAGTTGGAGAGGAGCTAAAACTAGCTTTCCAACTGCGTAGATTTACTTTTTAATGAACTGAAGTGTGCCACGAGAAACTTCCGACCTGAGAGTCTTTCTTGGTGAGGGAGGTTTTGGCTGTGTTTTTAAAGGATGGATTGAGGAGAATGGAACTGCTCCTGTCAAGCCAGGCACTGGATTAACTGTTGCTGTCAAGACACTTAACCATGATGGGTTACAGGGGCATAAAAGAGTGGGTGGTACGTTTATGTCTTTCCTTGGTATACTTGGTTGAAGAGAGTATTATTCTGCTCTCTGCTAATGCATCACTAAGCAAATTATCATTGTTTGTCTGCAGGCAGAAGTCGATTTTCTTGGAAACCTTCAGCATCCACATCTAGTGAAATTGGTTGGCTACTGCATTGAAGATGACCAAAGGTTGCTTGTGTACGAATTTATGCCCGTGGAAGTTTGGAGAATCATCTTTTTAGAAGCAAGTATCTTTTAATCTTACCTTTATTAGTTTTGTGCAACATATATGCTATTGTTATATTTTTTCCCCTTTCTATCGGTTAATCCATGTTAGCATTTCTGTTCTTGTGATGATAGATACAGTATGCTATTCTAACACATGTGGTTCAGTTACTTCTATTTTGGTCATCGCATGTGCACAAGCACTTGGTTTTGGTTAACACAAGTGATATGAACACCTTAACTGACCAGGGGATTGTTTGCCACAAAGTTTCCCACTGTGTGAGGGAATAATTTTTGGGTCAACAGAGTACAATTACTAACGTCTTGATCTGGTACTTTTGGCATATAGGAATTCATGAGGAAATGATTAAGGTGTTATGTTGATGCTCGCCTAGTTTATTTTACGCTTTAACGATTAATATGGGCTGTACGTGGTTTTACATGTTTCCCTTTTGCATTTTCTCTTGTTAGAGTGTTACTATTTTTCTTAATCAAAATGATTTGACTGCTATTTATTGGGTTTTGACTTTCTAATAGTTCTGTTACTGAGAATTTTGATTGCTGTTATTGCTGAGGATTTTATTTGCCAAATTTGACCAGTGTTAAGTTGTTTTATTCTTTCATAATTCATCTTGAACCTTCACATACCCCATCTAATAACGTTTGTATAATTTTGTATCAAATAGAGTCATTACCTCTCCCATGGGCCATTAGAATGAAAATTGCTCTTGGTGCTGCCAAAGGCCTTGCTTTTCTTCATGAAGAAGCTGAACGACCAGTAATATATCGGGACTTCAAAACATCCAATATTCTTTTAGATGCGGTAAGCAACTATATTGGAATGTTAACTCTATTCGTTCATACAATTGTATTTGCTAACATATTCTTTTCAGGACTATAACGCAAAACTCTCTGATTTTGGACTTGCTAAAGATGGCCCTGAGGGTGATAAAACGCATGTGTCAACTAGGGTCATGGGAACTTACGGATATGCTGCGCCTGAATATGTAATGACAGGTGAGTTGATAAATTATGATATTTCATAATCTATTTTCATATTTGTAGTAGATATTTCACGTGGATGTTTATTAGGTGTTCTGTAAACATGTCAGCCAGCCCATGAGGAACTTGTGCATTCTAGTACACTGAACTTGTGTATGTGAAACACAGAAACTTTGTGTGCGACACATGTGCATACGATTTGGGGGTAAACTGAAGTTGTGCTCGACATAAAACTTGTTTTGTATGTTGAGGTTGTGTGTCTGTGTATGCATGTGTGTAAGCTTGCTTGCATTCTAGTACTCTGAAGTTGTGCATGTGACACGTAAGAAAATCTGTGTGTGACACACATGCACACACGGTTTTGGAGTAAACTTAAGTTTATTTCTCTTTTTTAGGTGCTAGGTAGGCTAGATACTAAAATGAATTTTTAGTTTTTCTTTGTTCGAATTTATATGTTGTTTTGGCATTTCTAGCTACACAACTTTTTATGTATCTACATATATCATATATCTAGGTGCATAGCAAAATCTTTGTAACTAGAAAACTAAAATGACTTATAATTTGAAACGGAGGGTGGTATTATTTTAGGAGCCTATTAATTTTCTCTGTGTTTCCTACTGCTTATAAGTTCCTTTCTCGTCCAGGTCACCTGACATCAAAGAGTGATGTATATAGCTTTGGTGTGGTACTGCTAGAGATGATGACTGGTAGAAGGTCAATGGACAAGAACAGGCCAAATGGAGAACACAACCTGGTTGAATGGGCACGCCCTTATCTGGGAGAAAGACGCAGATTCTATAAGTTTGTAGATCCTCGTTTGGATGGGAACTTCTCCATAAAAGGTGCTCAGAAGACGGCTCAGCTGGCCCATGCCTGCCTCAGCCGTGATCCCAAGGCTAGGCCTCTGATGAGCCAAGTGGTGGAGGTTCTGAAGCCTCTTCAGAACCTCAAGGATATGGCCAGCTCTTCCTACTTCTTCCAGTCCATGCAACATGAACGTCGCACAGCCCTTGCCAACCCACATGGCAGTCAAAGCATGAAAGCGCAGAGCACCTTTGCGCTGAACGGCAGCAGCCCATGAGGAGCCCTCGTATGGTCCTCATGCTTCCCCGTATCGCCAGTCACCAAGGCTTGACAGCAAGCGGCAATGAGTCATGGTGCTTGTCTGTTGACTATAATATATTGCAAGACTGGAGTTGTAACCAGAACTGGTGTATGAACTCAGCCATCAGCACCTCCATAGCATCTGTGATCTGAGCTCCCTATTATTGTAGATGAAGCAGCAACAATGATTTGAATTTTGCATATCATCTGCGGGTGTGAAATTTTTTTTATTGTTATCGCTTTAGATTTAGCTGTCCTATCTCTACACCTCTAGATACCTTGACTTGAAAGGTGGGACTAAACAGGGTTTTGGTCGGTCTTTGAAACAATGCTCAGGCAGCAGATGCTTAGGATTTGTTCCTTCCTGAAACCATCAGTTGGTAAAGTCTGATAGGTCTGTTTTGTGACTCTGATCTGTTATTTAAATTGTCGGTTGCTTTGTAATTAATTGTCATGTGGAGAAAAGATCATCGGTGTCTACATCATCGTTCCATAATGCATGCTTGATGGCAGTAGCTCATCTGCTCACGGCTCACGCTCAGTTTAAGGCCCTTGCATGTGCCATTGATGTGTGACAGAGCTCGCTTTCGGGGGTGGTGGTACAGATCTGCCAGATCATAATCATGCTTGCTTATGGTTACCATTACTTATCGCATTTACGGTTTGTTTCGACTCTAATTGATGCTGCTAGTGTTATGTGCTGCGGTCATAGTTGGTCACTTGGTCTATTGGTCAGGGCCTGTCAACATGGTAATCAACTGGCTGTGGTCTTGTGGATGCTGAGAAATGCGTGGTCAATGCGTCGTCTGGTACAGTAGTATCTCAGGTTGTTGCTAATCTGGTTCTTTTCTTGGGTAAAACAATCAAAGCCAGGTTCTATACATCATCGTGTTCTAGTCACATTATATTCAGTTTTTATGTATCTAAATTCTATATTTATACATGATAAGAGTAACTCAAAGAGACTCTACTCCTTTCTAATCGTTAGCAATAGAGATTTTGATAGAAAAAATACTCTTAGATTTTGATAGAAAAAAACTCCCCAACATGTTGAAATTTAGTTTGTTTGATCTCCACTTCCGAGTGAGCAGTGCGTTGATTACATTGTCAAGTATGAACTATATATATATATTTTTGAAAGTACTAACTGTTTCAGTGGAGATCAAACAATGACCTGATTATTGAACAAAATCTACAAAATTACCTACTCTAATACCATACAGATAGAAAACCTATAATTTTCATTTTAAATTAGCTAAGTAATGTTGTGGGTGGTTGTGGATGGTTCACCGTGTCAAAAATGATAAAGAATCAACCCAGAGAGCACTTGATCCTTGCATGGATCAAGGAGAAGCTACACCTTTTGCACAGGTGCTACTACAATGACTAGTGGAGAGTGCTACTACCTCAAGAAAACATCTTTTGTTCCTAACCCTTTCTTTACTTTGAGCATTTACATATATACAATTGCTTTCATGTCTTTTACAGTTCTAGAATTGCCATGATAGCTTAGGGTTAGAACTAAGTTGCAAAATTTTTTGTGCAGTAGACTAGAAACATTTTTAGGCTCAATGGGTGAAATGGGATAAGCTATTCATTTTGATTTTGCAAGAAATCCATATAAGCCCAATCCACCCCCACCCCCTATTGGATATCTTCGTCCTTTCACACACAAACCTATGCAACTAGTCAAACAAAAGCACATGAGAGCTCCTACACATAATAGTGAGCAAGAAAAGCACGGAGCACAAGCTACACTCGTACTACTCAATTGGTTACACTACACAAGCATAAGGTTAAGTATATGCATGATATGTCACAATATGACTAGTTACCTAAAAACTATCTAGCTAAACTTCCATCCACGGTGATTGATCCAATATCTTGTACCATTGTTCACTTACTCTATTATCACATAATCCGCTTAGCTTTTCTTAGACGATAGAAGTCGAGAAGGTGATGGGTTTCTCATTTTCGCACATGTAGGCCTTGTTGCCCCACTAATTAAGCAACATATGATGAAGCAATGATCTAAAACTTGACCGAGGTAAGAAAATGGAATCGAGGCCTAGCGAGGAGTTGGACCATGGCAAGACAACAAATGTCTTGAGTGGTGTAGTTTTGCTAGACCGATCGAGGACAATGTATCTATGACGATAGAAAGACATGAACATACTTGAGTGGTGTGGCAAGCCAAGTACCTCGTTGCGGTAGGTTTTCTCATGGATTCAACAATCCTTGGGGGTAGCTAGACTAAGCTAGTACCTTGGCTCATGTTCAAACCGCTCATGGGCACCCTTGGCATACTTGGGAAAGGTTGAGACATCAATGTATCCCTTATGTCTTGATGAGTCGTATGGGTGATATCCTTAGTCTTTTGGTGGAGTTAATGGGTAGAATTTATGCTATAAGTTCTATGCTTCTAGATATGAACTAGTGATGAATAAAGGACTTGTGTAAGATTGAGTTCCACATGCTAATTGCTTCATTCTTAGTAACCATGCTATGATTTCTTAGTTGATAAGATCCATTGTGTTGGACACCCATGGATGTGTGTCAAAACTTATGTTGTGTTTACTAAAAAGAAATCTATGCATACTCTATGTGATTGTGTGATGGATTAAGACTTGAGACAAAGTGTTGTAAACCTAACTACTCTTTTAATGTTGTGTTGAATTTGATGTGAGTTGTAATAATCCTTTTTGATGTGTGAACTTGGTTGAAGGTTGAATATATTTTATACACTATATGAGTGGTGTACCAGGATGGCAAATTAAGTTTATTATGTAACTAATCATATATAATCAATGGAAGACTAATTAGTTTGGTAATATATCGACTCAAGAGGGAGGCTTATCCTAATAGATTTAACTTCCTAGGCTAGAGATAACCTCCTTGCTCTTGCAAGCCTTCCGAAGTTTCTCACTTTTTGTGAAGACAACAGGGCTCGACAATATGCCTCTCCTTAACTTCTCCAAAAAAAAAAAAAACATGGCTTTGACAACATGTCTTTGGTCCCCATTTTCTGAGTGGTTTTGGATGTAACTTCATGGAACCTTTGGGCCATTACCTTGGAAAGCCTGTCTTTGGGGAAACTTGAGTTAGTCCTTAGGGTTCCCTCAAGAACCAACATTTCATTCTATGCCTGATGGTCACACACATATACATACATGAGATTATCCCATGTAATTCACATATATCTAGATCACCTAGTGAGGCTTTTGACCATTGTCAACCGTTAGCACTACAACCATAGTCAATTTGTTCCACATCACTAAATAAATCAACTATCTCCATCTATCCTTATTGTGGGTTTCTATCTTCACCAATGGATGATAGGGTGACCTTGTTCACCTTTGGAGTCTAATTTGTGTATCCTATTGATCAACACCACATGATTCTATGATCTCTTTTACACATGGTGGACGATATAGTGATATTATGCACAAACCTTCTTTATATCATGCGATGATTGACCTTCTGGTGTTTCTTTTTTCTTTGTTGTTTCTAATTGTATCATGGTATTTTTCATCCATATTGTTCCTTATCATCAACATGATCTATATAATCCTATCTAATACATATTTTCAAATTAGTGAAGTCAACTTGCACCATACTGTCGAATAGGCACATTGGCCTTTATTTGCATGGTCATTTTCATCTAGAAAATTAGAATGTTAAGAACACCAAAGCGTAGAGTAGTTAACTATGTATTAGTTATTTTAAAGATAACTTTGAGTGATTGAATGTAAAAAATATTGATCACTTGGTCTAGTAAAATTGTATATGAAAGCCTACAAATTGAAGAAATACCCATACAAAAGAATAGGGTTCTTTTATTAACTATTTAATTCATTCATTACATTCATGACAAACATTTTCTCATTTTATTTGCCTCTACATGTACTAGATATGACAATGACATCACATTAGAAGAATGGTGCACATTGAGGAATTCCCTTGCGCCGGTGACGAGCAATCCTTTGGTGGTGGTTGTTGATATTTCTTAACGACATTACTAGAAATAGATAATAACACATTTTCGTAACGGCACCAGAGATGCTTGTTGGCATTTCATAGTGCAACCTCTAAGAATAAATAATATTCTCAGAGATCACTAGGGGCGGATTTGGGCCTAGGGCCACTAGGGCCGTGGCCCTAGTCGCTGCCCAAAAATTCTTGAGGATGTCTTGTGTTTTTCGGCTGGCCCGAGTTGTTGGCCCAATTTCGTTGGCCTAGGAAGAGAGCTGCAAGCCCCGGGAAGAAACGCCAGAGGAAGTCTCTTCGTATCACGCCGTTCCTCTTCGTCTTTCACGGAACCGCCGCCGCGACCGAAGTCTCTTCGTCTCTCCCGGGCCGCCAGCTTCGCGACACCGCGGCCACCGCTTCTGCGCTGGAGGCGCGGCGCGGATTTGGTTGGAGGTGCGCGGAGCGCTCGGTCTGCACTTCATCGACGGCGCAACGCTGCCGGCCGCCGCCTGAGTGCGCAAGCTTCTTCTTTGGAGGCGCGGCGCTGCTCGATCCCCCCGCATCGCATCGATTTATCGCGCCATCCATCGACGATTCGGACGATGAGGGTCGCGACGGCGGCGCAGGTCACCGACAAGCAAACTATAATCCATCTTTGATCTTTTTGCCCAACCGATTGCCTTCCAATTTTTAATTAGGTTTAATTTCTTGTGCTTGTAGGAATCGAATATGAAGAGGAGCGGGGGACCAGGCAGCAAATTGACAATAAAATCATTTTTTACTCCGGCTCCTACCCAATTATTCACCCGGCGTCCTACAACGCACAATCAACTGCGGAAAGAACCACAATCGAGCAAGTAGCGTGGGAAGGTCGGCCATCGGTTGCATCTGCACAAGTAGAACCACTACTAGAAACCTTAAAGTTATGTATTTATAAACAAGTTTTGTTATCTATCGGTATTAAACCCGGTGCAAAGCGGTATTTGACGGCGAAGCGCTATCGCGTTTTTTGATAGCCGCCCTAGGCGCCAAAAGTTCATAGCTCCGCCAATGGAGATCACGTTAAGAGATATCGGATGATAGATGGATTCATGTGTTTACTTTAGTCAATCCGCAAGCGCACGGATCTATCATTGTAGCATTTCACCCAACGGTATTCGGGTATCGCGGATTTATATTTTTCCCAAGGAAGGCAGGCTTTTGTGGTTAGCTAGCATAATGATGATGATGATCCACAATGTATTTATGAATAACCATTAGTCAATTGCGAGTGGGTAAGAAGAATGATATTCGTGATAGTGACAAACACACATAAGCTACTACACCACTAGGGAGAGAAAAAGGATAAAAGAGAATCTACAATGAGAAGGTAGTTCTAAATATTGTACATGGGTGAACTCTAGTTTTACATGTGAGGAGGCTAAATCATGGTGGGATTACATTATCATATGATGAGGAGATGCCCGCAGCTAGTCTGCTAGCCGATGGACACTTTGTAACTCCAACTCAACATCCGAACGTGGAGGAATACGATGGGCGAACAGGGGCTGTCACCACCGCCTCTACCTCACTACCGTGGGATGCCGATATTTTCGATGATTACTATAAACCCTGACACCACGTCCAAGTGTATAGAAAACTACCTAAATCCCCGGGACTCCGAATTCACGGTCGACAAGCAAGGATAAAGGTAAACCCAAGGTACACCAAACCATCATAATCTACATAAACCCACCACTCTAGCTTAGTGACACATGACTAAGTTAATTTATAATTAGCCAAGTCCTATCTACTAACATGTCAACTAGATCATAGTTCACACATTAATAAGATAACATGAGGGTAACTATACTCTAGTTCGAACGCATTGCAATATGAATATAAAGACTTGAATATTGAAAGGAACTCCATAATAATATTAATATTACCAAAAGATTCTTCCAAGGAGACAATCCTCCTTGAAGCTCAACCTTGCTCAAAACTACAACTAGACTAAAGAAAGTGGGAGTGAAGTGCTCAAGGGGTGTGTGTGTTGTGTGTTGAAGGGGGTGTGGCCTCTTATTTATAGTGATATGAAAGTGATTCTTGGCGGGAGTTTTGGCGCCAAATCCCGAAAAAACACCGCCATGCACGCCCTGACTCCTGAGTCGGACACGGAGACAAGGCGCTGGCGGATCGCAAGTACCGGGCACGGGCGGCCGACACGCCCTCGGGGGTGTCGGCCTGTGTTTGGCCCGCCCCATCCTTTCATGTGGGGGCCGGTGACCCAAAGGTAGGTCTTCTTTTCCGAGGTGTTTCAACCGTTTTGTTTTGGTTACGGCTTCATCACGTTCCCTTTTGGTCAGCCGTATTTCCCGAGTTGCACATTACTCTTTTATTTGGCATGCTCTCACTGTTTTACGTGTTTGTTCCGCAAAACAAATATTCTCTAATACAAGTGGAACTAGGTGAGTAGTAAATGTTTATTTGGCATAAGTGTGTTCTATCTCTCTTAATTAGAGCTAAGTTGGCGGTATAAGATGTATGATAGTGACCGCCAACAAAGGGTTCTTCTTCGCTTTTGTCATTGCAACTATCTTTGATACTAGCAATACTTGAACCACCATTATCATTGCTAGCCATATCGCCCTTTCTTCTATAATCAAGTCCCATGATGACTAGCATATAAATATCCTCTTTTATGCATTTGAGCGACAAAATGTGATAATTTCAAATGTGTGAGTAAAATCTTACTTATGAGCAAAGTACAATAATCGCCAAACTTATTACTTCTTTGTATACCTTAACAAACTTTATATTATAATGAATAATAACTTATGTTGCATCCAAGAGAGCAAAAAGCTTAAATGCGCCAAGTAGAGTACTACCACACATCTCACAATTGTGTGAGGATGATGAAGTTGCTTTACTAATGGAGACACCGAACCATGGAGTTGTGGTCGCTCATTCAAGAATACAACCCTTGCACTATTGATTATGTAAGTTTGCACATCACTTATATCAAGAATGTCCTCAATATCTAAGACCCTAGTGCTCCTTGTAAGCACACCTTGCCCAACCCAAGTTGTTGTGATACATTTGTGTGTGGTAATGCGACACCTAGCAAAAAAATATTCTGAGACCCTAACGCATATCATGGTATGATGATCGCCTTTTACATGAAAGATCCAATAATCGAAAAACTTAAATGCTATCAATATAACATAGTACATGCTCATTTAATCAAATAAGCATAGCCTACAAGTGATCGGAACATGCCAAACATACAACATACTCCCCTCCGGGATGGTATTAGAAGTCGTTTAGGACAGCGACACGGTCTCCCAAAAATACAACTTTGACCTCTTATTATTATAAAAATATTTATGGAGATGTGATATAGGTATACTTTTATCAAATTATCTTTTAAGACAAATCTACTCATATAATTTTTACATTTACAAACCTAACAATTTAAAAAGTTATTGATGATTTATATTCCCTGATGTTTGACCCAAACCTTGTCCAAAAACGACTTCTAATACCATCCCGGAGGGAGTATTTCATTTAAAGTTTTATGCATGTTTCTTGAATACAAGTTGAAGAAAAACAAAGCAATAATAATAAATACATTAGTATAAAAAAAACTATTGAATTGTATGCCATGTCCCATTTGTCAAGTTTCAAACTTTCCTTAATGCTATAATTACAAAATGTCATACCCGATTACACGATGAGTGGAATGGTCACATGAACGCATAATGATAGCAAAGAGTTTGGTGCCACCTCACATTGGGTGCAAAATAGATTGCACTCATTGCGAGTTGGAAGAAAATGGGTTGTGCAAATGGTAAAAGAATTGTGTTACAAGCAACAACTCTAGCCATGAAGGCACTTCCCCTCTATTTTCATTGTTAAATTAATGGTCCGATGTACTTTACGCTTGTTGTTACATGTTTTTGTAAGAGAAGGAAATGTCTATATTTATAGGGAAATGATGGTGAGAAGTTCATTCACTTTTCACACTTCCTCAATTTTCATTGTTAAATTAGTGGCCCGGATGTACTTTTATGCTGTTGCACAGGTTTGTAAGAGAAGAAAATGTTTATATTTATAGGGAAATAATGTGAGAAGTTCATTCACTTTTCCTATAATCTGATGGCATGTCAGTTGATAATTAGAAGTAAATTAACCTTTTCCATAAAATCATTAAATTTTCCCTAAAATAATTAGCTAACAACTAGAACCGCTTAGCATATTAAGAAGTTTGTAATGATTTGTGACTTTAGGAACTAAAACGGCGATTGAAACTAGAAAATAATAATGAAAAGTAAATGCTTAATTTGTGATGCTAATAAGGACTAAGCCCACTAACATAGTGAAAAGTTTATCATAATTTGTGACTTCCGCGACTACAATGTCAACTAAAACTTTTGGAAAACAATAATGACAATTAGTGCACCTTTCCTTGAAAACTGCTAGCACAATATTTTTTTTTTTTTTCATAATTTGTCATTCTAAGAATTAAAATAGTGACTAGAAATATAGGGAAACAACAAAAAAAAAAAAAATCATCCACTTTTTACCAAAATATGATTAGATGTTTGGGTTTACGTGTTATTTTACCTAAATTGTGTGTCTTCCACTTGACCAACACACTTTAGACTAAACCAACCATGGTGATCCCTAATCGAAGAGTTGAGATGGAAAACTAGAGGACGCATGAATAGTCCTTTCTAAAATTAATCGCACTTATAATCAAAACAAAATGCGGAATTAAAACTACAGGGGTCCAGCCAAGACTACACCCTCTATCTATGTTCTCCCACACCTTATGAAAGATCCGAGTTAGGCAACAAAGGTGTCGGGCTTGTTAGAGCACAACTAACCAATTCTAGATGTAAGGTCACACAAAGCTATAGTACTTGAAGCAACGAGGGTGCTCCCACACATACTAGTAAGAAAAAGCACAAAGCTCCTAAGGTCACTAGCAATGCTCAATAACAAGGCTATCAAATTACTTAGCTACACACAAACTGCTGAAGTAACCACAAAGCTACTCAAGCCAATTAGTCACACTCACACAAGTGATTTACATCTATGCTATACAAGCAAGAACGTAAAGTAGAGACTACACAAGCTAAGGAATTACATGGGCAACTACACAAGCACAATATAAATCAATATGAGTACAAGCTCGTGTATGGAGATTTATAAACCATTGGGAAGACACTATGGTGATGTTTATCCTAAGGTTCACTTGTTTGCAAACAAGATAGTCCCCATTGAGACAAGCTCAAGGTTGTCGCAAATCCCCTTGCTAGTCTGACCCATCGGGGTCACACTCTCCCACGTGGAGTTCTCACCATGAGCTCTAACTTTCAATTTGGCGGTTGATGCTCTTCTTCGTGTCTCACTTTACTAGAGTTGCTACCGTGATCCCCACAAGATGAGTAAATGCCCTCACAAGCCTCTCCTGAGCACCACACTATCTTCTTGCATGCTTCGATGGAGCCACATGCCACCAATCCATCTAGGAGGTTGCAAGCCCAAGAGTAACACCAACGGCTTGCAAACCGAACACATAGTGCTATTAGATGCAATGTGGCAAAGCAACACATTAGAATCACTCACTGTAATAGAATCACGCTTGGTAAACTACAAGTGATCAATTTAGAGGGTTCCTAATCAAAAGCACACACACAAGGGAAACACATTTCCAAGGTGCTCAACCAGCCAAATCCTCGAGCTCCAACTCTATTTATAGCCCCCAAGCCAAAAAGAGTCGATTTAGAGCCTTATCACTTTTCTTAGCTTTCCAAAAAGTCCTAGATCATCAAAATCGAGTTTTGAGCCAAGAGTTATGCCTATGCCCAATTTACTTAAAAGGGTGTACTGACTATTTAGCCAGCCATGCCAGCTACCTAGGGTGGTGGTGCCTACTTTTGCCACCATTGGTATGTGATTACTACGCTCTACAATGGTCGTGTGATTTGTCTACGATTTATCTTGCAACTTTTGACCCCTAGACAACCATAACTTTTGCCTTTTTTCTTCTCCTTTACAAAAACCTTTGCAAAATTTTCTAACACCACCAAGTGTCCACCACCATGTGCAAGTGTGTTAGCTTTTACAAACAATTTTACAAAGGATTAGCATTCTTTTCACCATGTCTCTAGATCCTAGCAACCATGCAATGTTAGATTGAGTGGCACTAGGTGACCGATATGCAAACAAGTTTGACCATCTTGATATTATGATCATCTGTCTAAAACCCTCGATCATAAACTTCTCTACTCATGTATGACCAGTAAAATGAAATTCTCTATAGGTTATACCTTTTTTCCTTTGCTCATTCCATTCCATCTCCTCCAATATTGGCGTAAACACATGCACCAACATGATCAACAAATGATATGATCCACTTCATATCATCACATGATCTCACTGGTTCATCAATAATCTTGACTTCACTTGATCTTTTAACCCGTTGCCTTGGTCCATCAAAGCACCAAGTTCTTGCTCAAGCTTCACTGGCATGTGGTCCATTTGTTCAAAAGCCTCCGACTTGCCCTTCACATGTGGACTAATCTCTTGTGTATTTCTCACATAAATACATATTAGGCCCAACCACTTATTAGGTTGTCTTACAGCTTACCAAAACCAAACAAGGACCTTTCACCCACCAGATACTAGGATTTATAAGTAGATTTATGTCCCACCGAGCCAATCGTTAAGAGTTTTCCCCTAACTTTCGATCACCACATATTTTCGAGTTATTTAACAAGTTACATCAGAGTTTATGAAATATAAGAGTAAAAGATTAAAAATATTATCAAAAGGATTCATTCCATATTCTAAGTTTGTTCTCATTCTCTTATCTACTAACATCAAAGTAATGGTACCCCTTTTTTTAGTGATGGATGTCACGTAGCCTACTACACTTCAACTTCACTTGAGATTGGCTCAAATGGTCATCAAGTCCGGTACCAAAGAAAACAACTTATTAAAAGACTGTTAGTACATTTCATACTTAGAGGGCTTATTCCAACTTCGATTTGGGGGACATAAAGGATTAATATGTATTTGTCGTTTGCATAAAAACATGACATTTTTAAGAAATGATATGCTCATGAATCTAACTAAAAGTACATTTACATGTATTGTTTGAGAACAACAATTGATGTGATCAAGTTTATAATTCATCTCATCATCAAGTTCATTCATTTTCACAATACTGAGTCCAACCGAATAATTCTATCGGACTTCAAGCTTTTTGAAAAGATCTTTGTAGAGGTGTACAACTATACCAAAACGAAACCAAGGAAAACCTCTATACTCATGCCCTAATAAGGGTTCCCCTCGAGGGTTTTGACCTTTCCTCAATGTGGATTTTGAATTCATGACCAAGGCACTTACATCCCATGCTACCCAAAGATCACAAACTAAGTCGAATCCGAGCTATATGCATGTCACCACAAAGTACTCGGGCTTACCACTACACATACGCGGACATGCGGTCTATATGGGTGGTTACCAAAACTTATTATCCCATGAATGGTCCTTAGCTACTCATGAGCCACATCACTTGAGATCCAACACTTAGAGTGTTATTATCCTTGCTTGAGTTGAGATTAACATTTGAGCAACTTGAGTAAAACATGAGCCCTTAATATGATTACTTAATCTCCGTGTAGCTCCCATAATACATGAGAGTGAGTCTGCCTACACTTATTATCTACCAAGATACTTTCAACTAAGCACAAGTGTCTAAACAAAATAATTATATGGGCATCATTGTTTGAGTAGTTGGATCTAACTCAAGGATATAAGATTAAGTAGCTAATCATCTTTAATAGGGATGAAGTGACTAAGTATTGAATACATAGATATTATCCAAAGTAGGTGGTACAGTAATGGTGCTCAGCTTGTTATGAAGTCCATATGAGTCATATTTGCACCAACGCTTCGCCATGTGAGGAGGGAAGGGAAATTCCACAAAGGAAAGCAGAAGAAAAGATCCCAAGATTTTGCTACACCACATTCCTCATTAGTTAAAGCTTCAAAATAGCCATTTTATCAAAATACATTTATATGTTGAATATCAATGTTATGAGTGCTCTGAAGTCCACGAAGCTTAGGTGTGCGAAGGACACCCAACTAATGAGCCGGTATATCTTTTTGTGCCTGCCACTTTGCTAGAAATAAAAAAAAATGAGTGGTAGTAATCTAATTTTTGAAGAACTTGTGTAGGACTTCAAAAAAAGATAACATGATGATAGCCAAACTAGTTAGTCAAGAATAACTACCCTACAATCGATAGTAACTTTACTCACTATATATATGCTGAGTTTTTTTCTAGAACTTCTCCCACAATGCAATCCCAATTCTTATTTGTTAATTTCTTATGGGCTTGAAAGAAAATCCGCTCAACTTACACCTGAACAAATTAGAATATTCCTAATAGTCCTTGGCGATTCCACATGTACTAAGCACTTTCTTGAGGTCTTTGGCTTGGGTTATGTCATGATTCATAAAAGGATAGTGTCATCTACATATTGGAGAATAGACAAAACCACCTTCTACTAGATGATGGACAACACCCTTGAATATTCTAAAAAATGAAGGTTGTCAACATATCTGCAACTAAATTAAAAAATGGGTGATAAGGTTCACCCTGTCTAGGCCCGTTGTTAGTTTGAAAGAAATGTCACAACTTCGTCATTGACTTTCACACCAATATTCCCCATCCCCCCTCCTCACACAATTTGATCAATCCATTTTGCACCAAACTGATGAAAAACCTTTCATTCTCAAAGTCTATTGTAAGAATGACCATTTTACCTTATCCTCAAAGTCTAGCTTTTAAGATCACCTCGCCCTCCAGAATATTCTTACCCCTTCAAAAAGCTGATTGTGATGGTTGGATCACCTTTGGAGGCACTAGAGCTATTTAGTTAGTCATCACTTTTGCAAAAAAATTTGAAGCTAACATTCAACAAACAAATGGGCCACAAATTGTTGAATCTATGTAGCACCGGACCACCGGAGCATAACTCACAAACTATTAGATATGAAGTTTTCAAGAGTCATATTGTGTAGCACCGTTTCTGTAACATTAAGGGGGCACAAATAATAGAGGGCCTACAATGCTACTTAGCTAACTACAAGCATGCTGTGACAAAATACCGTAGGATCGATCTCCTTTTCATGACGAGCAGCTGCAGATTAAAAACAATAACACTAAAATCAGATATAAAATAGCACACTAGCATCTATGAACATTCTAGTAGTAGGTTAAATTGATACAGTATTATTATGATAACATCACCTATTCACCACCACATCATACATTATTATTTGTGAACTAAGTGTAGTTGGTTAGGTTTATTGTGGTAGAACACTTCCACCTGATTTAAAAGTAAGGTCTCGATTCGATATGGGTACTCATATTTTTCTAAATTTTTCTCAGAGTTTGAGTGTGCTATTGGTTTGGTGGATTAAGAAAACATACAGTATCATCTAAACTGGGAAGGAAATGTAGGGAAACTGGAACGAACGTGATGGACATGGGTAAAAATAGGGTTAACGAGGATATTGCAACTGATACCACTAGCTAGAGGTTAATTAATTATTGGGTAAGAGAATGACCAGTGATTTTGCTGTGTTCTTATGTGTCACCATCAGTAGACGAATGAAACGGGTCGCGAGGCACGAGTTCACCCGGGGCCGCTTCCCTTTGTATGTATTCTGTGAGCTGATAGTTGAATACCTCTCGTCTCAAAATAGACGTCATTTCCGCGAGAAGTCAACTTTTTAATCGGCCACCTGCCCCAGAAATTAACGCCGAACGATAATTATATATTAGAATACATAAATATTTTTATGTTAAGAATTAATATCATCAAAAAATTTTAAGTCTACGTGAATAATTTATTTGGAGATATAAATGTTACACGTATTTTTCTACAAACCAAGTTAAAGTTGAGAAA
>JADLZK010013292.1:0-62009 GCA_015847255.1 Hyparrhenia diplandra
GCCATTGAGTCCTTTGTCCGCGCTGCCCCGTTTATAGAAATGCGTAGAAGACCTAGCGTTGTTAGCGTGGAATTCCTTTATTAGAGTTCTTCATGACAACCCCTCTTAAGAACAATGTGCAAATGATTTACTTGAAGTGAGAACAAGACCTTCCTAATAGAACTCCTCTCACTAATCTAGTTTTAGCACTCACGGATTTAGCTATACACTTCAACCCTACTCTCTCACCTTCTCCTGTGGATTCGATATTTAAAATACCTATTCGGTGAAGTGCTCCCGCAGGTATCCGTTAAACTGCGGATTATCCATCATAATATTCTGTGGGTTAACAAATACCAACACTCTCTTTTATAATCCTTGCCAAACTCCTCTAAGTACAAACTAAGAAGAGAGGGAAGAAGAAGAAGAAGAAGAAGAAGAAGAAGAAAGGGAGGGAGGCTCTCTTGTGTGGTGTGTGTACAATGAGGGAGAGGGGCCTCCTTTTATAGGTGAGGAGAGGGCTCATTGGAAAATGTCACTCTCCCCATATGGAAGAGCCAGCCAAAGCGACCTGGGAGCACCCTGCCTAATTTGCTAAAGCCCGAGGCCAACCAGCGTCAACACGCGGGATTATGGAAAGGTAACAAACCGCCTCCACGAAGGCTGGGCACGAGCAGCCTCGGCGAGTGCTGACACGCACACCGAGTAGTCTTGTAGCGCACCTGTCTTTGGGCGTTCCGAGGCTGGGCTGTATTTGGCGTCTTTGGGCACATGAAAGGAGTTTGTATGGCGGTGTTTGGTGGGGCTCGGTTAGATGTTTGGTCACATTTCTCCGCTTGGGCTTGATGTTCTTCAAGAATGCGCTTTCGGGGAGGCACGCTTTTGGTACATTTTCCACTTGTTTCTTATATAAATCGCACAACCTAATAGTTTGGACACTACAAAGTGGAAATATGTGAGTTATAAATGTATATATGTGTGTGTAGCAAATAAGGTATAGTTTTCACTGATTGGTAGAGATGTTGGCGTTATGTGTGGGTTAGTGGCCCGAGTCAGCTTAAACTCTAAAGCTTACCATTTGCGGCGTCCTCGGGCAAAAGATAAGTGACTTAGCTGTTGATCGGGGAGTTTGCTACTATGCGATTGTGTCTTTCAAAGTGTCGAGGGTTATAATAAAGATTTTCTACTAGAGTTTGAATAAAACTGGCACACATCTTTTTCTCACCCTTGTTACCTCATGCGTGGCGCTTTTTGAGCTTTTCTCAAAGTCTTGGCGATTGCCGGATAGAAACGGTTATACTTGAGGAAATACTTTTCATTCGATCCTTTTGATCAACTTTCTCATCCGAGATTTATTTATTTAGATTATATTTGTGAGAAAGTATGGGCTTTGTGCTATATATATTTATTTTTATTTTTTTTTTAGAGGTGGGCTCTTCTCGCCCTACAATTTTGTCTTTTATTTCCTCTCTTTCTTTCTCTTTTTTTAGAGATGTGGGCTCTACCTAGCCCCGGACACATGTCCATTTTTCATCTCATATTTTTTAGCATAGCCCATATCATTTCTCTTTTCTTTCAAAGTAAGATTCGGGATGTCCAAGTCTCTCTTTGGAACAAAATCATAGTAAAATCTATTTGTACCATATCATACTTGGCAGCGCCAACTTAGACTAGATAGAGCCTATGCAACCCATGATCGGATCGGGGATGAGTGGACTTTAGCCACTAAAGCCCAAACTTTAGAGAAATTAGAATGCAAACTAGGCAGGTGGAAACATAGATGAGCAACTATTCGTCATTTCAGCGAGGGTAGAACTAAACATTTCTACAACACATATATATGAAATGGAATTAAGTCTCACTCTCTCTCTTTCTTCTCCTCTTTTTCTCTATTCTCATACCTCATCACATTCAGCATAAGATAAGAAAATAAAGCGAATGGAATGTGAGGATCACGGGGTTACCTTTGTGGGAGTCACTCCCCAAGCTAGCTTTTGACACCTTGCGGTTTATGAGCGTTTGCTAGCGCGATGCGCGCTATTAACATCGATGCTTTTACGAGGCGTGCGGAGGCTCCTTATTGGTAGAATATGTTGAGCGTTATGTATTTGTTAGTGGCGAGTGTCAACAAGCATTTAATCTACTAAAGTCATTACATCTACTCTAAAGAGCATCATGTTATCATCTATAGCATAGTAAACTCTGAGATCATGTGTCAGGGCGACTATCAGGAAAATCAAGAAGCCCGAAACAAGATATTCCCCCATAATCAATGTCCACGTGTCTTATAAGCGAGGTGGTTTCAAAAGGACTACAACGGGATGCATCACTCCCACGATCTACCACACGAAGCAGGGCTCTAAGGTGCATTCGCGAGATAAATCATATATAAGCACCAGCAGCTTACATAAATATCTTTACCACCTAACCCACTCAGTATTGAATTAGAGGCGCTCTCTACGAATAGATACATATATCTATACATAAACTACATCTATATCAATCATACTATTAGAATAAAAAGTAAGAACATAGCAAACAAACACTATGTAGTAATAAAGTGCAAAGTCATAGATACAATATAATTCATCACAAAAGTAATACTTGAAGATCGAGAACTTCTGGGTAGGACACGGCTCTAATTATATAAATACGCTAATCAACTTGGATGAACTAGAACTAGATTAACTAGAACTAGAGTAGTAGCTAACTCTAATCTCACGGTGGAGAAACTCTCTTCTAGACTTTGACTTTGGTTGATAATGAATTACAATGAACTAGTATGAGTTAGTTTTAACCCTAGAGGCGAGATGGTCTTCTTATTATAGGCCTTGGCGATGAATGATGACCATTGGATCAAAACCGACCTTCAACAGCGAGTATAGATACAACCACAAAGTCGGTGGTAACCGACCTTGAAATCTGAGGTGACTTCTTGGCCCCACTGCGTAGGTGAATATTTGTGACGCCGCCGGTGGCACTATCTCCCTCTCGTCTCACGGTTCCTTGAGTGTTCTCACGGTACCTTCTAGAATGTTTTAGTTCACTTTTCGGTTGAGTTGCTTCGCGGTCAAGTCTTGTCATCTATGTCTTGTAGATTTGGAACTTTCTCCATCTTTCTGCATTTTATCTATTAAGTCCACGGAAATACATAATTCACAAAACTCAGTGGAATTTATTAGTATAAACCTCTATTCTAAGTATATATTCAATTTATGTCCTTATTTCATCTCTTGTTGACATATAAAAGTATGGAATTAACAAGTGTCAACTTACTTCATGACCAAAGACATGGCTCATTCATCTCATTGTTGATGGAAGAGAGTGTGAGTATGAAATATCATTCACCTTGTCTTTTGCTACAAGTTACCTTTGCCTTGATCCTTATACTAGGTCGCGAGACATATTGTTGTATATCGGACAAGATATTAGAACAGAAATCTATTCTACAAAGATGATATGACCATAACTGTTTCATGGCATAGGTGAGAATCATTTGACGAACTTTTGGTCGCAACTACTTTTCAGTATCTTGTTGTGATTCAGCAATTTAGGTGTCCACATAGATATTTCTTGCAAACTCATCAGTGAAACAAGATCTAGAAAAGTGAATATTCACTCAAAAGAAGTGGAAGGACAAAGCAATAGGCCACAAGAAACATCGAAGTCAGCATTGTTGGTATTTCTTGGCGTAAGCAACAAGTCGCAAAGCGCCGCGGAGAAATATAGTTGTAGCACTTCACCTAAGTATTCAGTGTCAATTTCCACGAGAGGTACGGGCCTTTAAGTTTGTTCTTCCTAACTATCAGGGTCAAGCATAGGAGGTGATGGAAGTGATGTGTTCCTTGACACTTAGACTAAGTCAGGGCTATAACTTTCTATTAGCGAGTATTACTTGAACGCGAGGAGTGCGACGAATACACTTAGCGATCTTGCGACATCGGCTCTACTCCCGCAATTTGGGCGTGGAGATACGATTAGGCCGAATAAGAACATCACCACCTATATCCCTACCTCACTCACGAGTAGTTGCGTGGCAAAGCGAGGTGATTCATAACTTAGACACCGTCTCGTTGCCCGCCACTACTCTATAAGCGTCGATCGGGGTATGCGATGCTATGGGGCCCGGGCCCTCTGCTAGAGCATTCGCAGGAAGGTAAACAGCGATCCGTAATTCCTGACGCGTAATAAATGTGCGCGTGGAACTTAAGAATGAGTAAGCTGAAGGTAGACACGAATATCTTTCGCAAGCGAAGATTACCCTTGAGGTTCAAGGTATGGGCCGAGAACTGACGGTCAGAGCACTCCGGCAGTAGGATGAGCGTCACCATAAATCAACTACGCGCACAAGGCGCGAGTCGCTCTCCTCTCCTCTGCCTTTCATCTCTCACTCCCTTACGGTGTCTTGGCACTCTCTAAACCACCCTATAACTGAGGCGTGGGTGTAATTCCCGAGAAGGAATGTGGCGGTGATGGATCACATGGTGAAGGAATGTGGTGGGTGATCAGCTACATTGAATGATGTGAATGGGCGTTGGTGTCTTTACAAGAGAGGTGAAGGTGCCCTCTTTATATAGGAAAAGAGGGAGAGGAATGGAGGGGAGAAACACTCCATGTTTTCTATCGCATTCGAACTCTTGGGCATGCAACGCGCTAGTCTTAGCGCCAAATTAATTCTCATCACATGCAACCAAGCATTCTTGGCGAGAGCGCCTTCTTCCCGCGCATGCCACCGTCTTCCACCCATGCAACCATCAATGTAAGGAAATGTTTTGGCGGGATTTCTTTGGCGCCATCAGAAAAAGCACTGCGAATGCAACCGCCTTCTCTCCTCGGACCGCGGAGTCAAGGCACCATGCAGCGGCGGGTCGAGCACCCAGAGCCACGGCGGCCACCGCTGCTCAGAGCGGTGGCGGAGGTTTAGTCGCCCTGGCGCCCGTGCCTTTCGCCGTGTGAGCTTAGCAGCTGGCCCATTGTGGGTTCGCGCGTCCCCAAAGGGTGCTTTGGTCCGATTCCGTGGTGTTTTGGCACGAGGTGGCATTCCCCTTGTCAAAGCGTAGTTGACGTGTGTGTGTCTCTCTTCCTTTTTGTGCGTACTTTTACGCTGTTTCCCGCGTTTATGCGCATAAAACATATTTTCTTGAATACAAGTGGAACTAGATTAATAGCAAAGGTTCATGTGGCAAAAAGTACATTATTCACCATGTCCACTTCACAACTAAGTTGGCGGTATAAAGAATGTATGATAAGGACGCCAACAACTCCCCACACTTAGTCTTTACTGGGTCACCGAGAGTAAAGTGCAAGACTCAAATGGGTTAACCTGCGATATGAAATTCAAAGATGCATAAAGATTATTCCAAACTTCACCCTCTTTGCCAGAGAGCATTCAAGGTGTCTACCAAATCATCATGAATAATTGGAACTATGGAACAACATAGATTCCTATCTTTTTACTTCTACTCCTGGCATAGACTTGGTTTTGAGAGTTTTTGAAAAGAATAGCATTGCTCCATGTTAATTCTCACATGAGTCTCTCATATATGTGTGGATTGTTTCCTTACCAAGAGCTATTCTTTTTGTCACTTTCGCACTCATCCCCTAGTATTTATGTAGGGTTACGAGCAGAAGATCTTAAAGTGAGTGACAAGAGTGCATACCCCACCTTGTATATATTGTCCGGGTCGACTCACGGATCTTATAGGAGGGAAAGCGTCATAACGGAGTCGCGAAATGATGCAAGTGTGTGTGGAGGTATGAGGTGTAAAAGCATATTTTGGGTACTCCCATTGCATTTAGATTTTTCCTTTAAGTTGTAATGCCTTTGGAAAGAATATGGGCTATTTGCTAAAAGGAAACAATGCCGGGCTTCTTTGTACGCCATGCTTTTTCCTATTCTCTTGGACACCACGTCCATTTTTCTCTCCCGTGCTTTCTCAGCAGCCCATGGACACTTCAAGCCTAGCACTAGAATCATTTTAGCACCAGCCCCACTATCTATGCTTTGGCATATGAAGAAGGTGAATGGAGATATCATAATGAGAATGCAAAAGGAGGTGAGGATTCTTTTAGGTACTTGGAGTAGGATGGATGCATATTATGCGCAATTTCTTGTAGTATGAGGTTGGCTTTTATTGTTGGTAGGTGTATGCATTGCGTTCGTCTTGAGAGTATAAGAAGCTCTCTCAACAATGATCTCGAGAACACGACAAAGAGCTCAAGTACAGAAGAAGAGAAGTAAGCTAGTACACATACAGTAGGAATCAATTGTGCATGGAGGCTTTTGATAGGATCAATCTAATTTAAACCGGGGAGCATGCTTGTTTTAAATGATCCAAGTCTTATTGCAGGAGAGTAAAGATTTCAAGTCATCTTTTCTATATCTCAAAGCGCAATTATTTAGATAGAGTGGTGTAACACCCGAAAAGATTTGCATTTTCAAAATTAAGGCCATTGATTTAATTAAGCATGTGAGGCGTGGAATTTTAGTAATATAATAAATTTTGTGAAGATAAAATCCAACTATATAAGGGTCTAGCTACATGTATACGCTTTGCACTCATGCTGCTGCATTGATACTTTCGCGGCCATTGTTTGGATTTGATCAACGGTGTAAAAGAAATTCAAATTGATTTGAAAAGGTTTGGAAAAAGGATTTAAATAAAAGAGAAATTTATTTCTTTTCCCTCTCACTCTTTTCTCTCCTTTCAGCGCAAAGCAAGGCCGTATATGGCCCATTTTGTTTTTCCTTACTTGCGAGTGGCATCGTTTGTTCGAGAAGCCTGCAGCCTGCTCGCGTCACTTCTATCTCTGGGGCCGCATTTGCTCTGGCCCACCATGCTATCGAGAGCGGCTTTGCAGCATTGCTGTCTTCTCGTCTCCTTGTTCAGTTGTTACGACTCGAAGACCCGACGCCGGTGTGTAGCTGCCCGTCGTTTCCTGTTCGATAACGCAGCTTAGTAATGGCGCGCGTTTCCCCTTCACCGCGCCTTCTTAAACCCGAGGCAGCCAGCGCTCGCGTGCACGCACTTTTCCATCTCGCGCGCGCTCCCTATCGCAGCAAGCAGCAGCAGCGGCGAACCCCTAGGCTGCTTTCGCGCGGAGAACGGCTGTCGCCATCACATCCGTCTCTGCTGCAGTAAGACCACGGCGTCGAGTTCCGCGCCGTGCGCCGCGAACTTCGCGGTGACTTTCTCTCTCTTTTCTTGAAATGCATTGTGTTGACCGCAGTGGGAAACTTCGCCGCGCGGCTTACACGAGAGGGCAGCAGGCAGCGCGACGGCGGCGTTAGGCGACAGCGGGCAGCGAGCACCGCCAGCGCATTGGCAGCCCAAACCCGATCTAGGGGTCCGGTAGAGTAGCGCGTGAAGCTTCGATGGCGTGGCGAGCACCTCGAGCAGCACCTCAGAAGACCCCGTACGTCCGGAGGGGCGCGATGCGAGGGTGCTCTGCGGACGGCGTGGCGCGCCTAGAGCAGCCCGGCCGACGCGGACCGTCGCATGCGTAGAGACGGCGGGACCAGAGGGTTGAAGGAAGAAGATGACCACCACAGAAGCGGGGCCGGAGATGTGGTTGGCCGATTGGATGTAGGTGGGATCAAATGCATTGCATGAACCTCCTCATGTATATATAGAGGGTGAGTGCTTATGCCCTTAGGAAAGCCCGTCTTGAGATCGTTTCCAATCCTTAAAACTTGCCCAAAAAGACCGATTAAGGAATCACGTGCGGTTCAGAGTGGAAGTCTCCCAACTTCATTTTGGAGGGTAGAGGCGGAAATTTGCGGACACCCAAGACATGTCATGGGGTCGCTGGCTTTGGAGGTGGAGGCGAAAATCGCTGGACACCTAAGACGTAATGTGCACGGGTCTAGTTGAGTTAATCTCCAAATTCATAGGTAATTCATGCGGACTCCAAATAGAGGCAAACCATATATGTTGTTTTTACGATCGGTAGCGGCGAGAGGAATACGGTAGAGTGAGAACGTCCGTTATTGCTTTTGACGAACTTTTATCTGGAGCATTGGCGATGCATGCATGGGCCATTGTTTGGAGAGCACTAGGCCTCTGCCAAACACTGGGAAATATTTTTCAAATACCTCCCCGTTAATTGCCATTTTTGGCGTTCTCCACTCATTGACTCAAGCACATAGGAGTTCCCAAATCTTTGCTTTTGACCACTTTGAAAGGATCTTTCCAATTGGGTGACCACTCTGCAGATTGATTGCTTTTCGACCCTATTCGGTAATATAGTTTGCCAAACTAAATCACCGATTTGGAACGATTTGCTCTTGACTTTCTTGTTGTAGGCTCTTGCAACACGGGCTTTGTCTTTCTCAATTTCCTTTAGAGCTTGTATTCTCTTGTCGGTTACCTCAATGAGTAACACCGACTCTTGACCATACACCAGCTCATAAGGAGTGACTTTAGTTGCATCGTGCCTCGATATGCGATGAGCCCACAAAAAGCTCGACAAGACCTCATGCCACCTTCTTGGATGTTCTCCTATTTTCTTCTTAATAAGCTTGATCAAAATCTTGTTGGTTGATTCCTCTTGACCATTGGCTTGAGCATAATACGAGAGATGAATTAAGCATCTTGATCTTATACGATTCGGCAAAATCCTTTACCTCTTTCGCCATAAATGACGTTCCTTGATCCGTAGTTAATGTCCGAGGAATACCAAATCTATGAATGATGTGCTCAGTGATGAACTCAATTACCTCCTTGCGTGTCATGTTCTTCAATGGAACTGCTTCTGACCATTTAGTGAAGTAGTCGGTAGCAACCAAGATGAACTTATGCCCCTTCGAAGATGGAGGATGAATCTGACCGATGAAGTCCAACCCCCAACCACGGAAAGGCCACGGTTTGATAATAGGATGAAGCATAACAGCCGGCACTAGCTGAATATTCCCAAACCGTTGACACTCTTCACATCCTCTATAGTAGCGAAAACAATCGGCCATCATAGTAGGCCAATAGAAATCAGCCCTTCTCAATAGTCACTTCATCTTCAGAGCCGATTGATGCATACCACAAATGCCTTCATGTACCTCTCCCATTGCTAATCTTGCTTGATCAGCCCCTAGACATTTTAACAACAAGTCTTCGGCAGTCCTCCTATAAAGCTCACCATTATGCAATGTATACTTGAAAGCAAGCCGTCGAATATTTTTGTCAACTTTAGCACTAGGATCCTGCAAGAAAGACAAAAGAGGAGTTCTCCAGTCCTCTAAATCGGTACTACCATTGTCCAAAACAGAAATAGACCGATTTAAAAGAACTTTACATTGCTGTCCCAAATCATTAGTACCATCGGTTTGTCCAATTAACTTTGGTTGAACCGAATTTTACTAGAATCTGAAACAAGCAAACTTTCATGCATCGGCAATTGTTGTAAATGAAAATATTTATCTTTTACCTCAAAGCCGGATGCATATTGAGCAAGCAAGTTTGCTCTTTGCACACTTTTTATATGCAAATATCTAAAAGCACGATTAACACCATTAATCGGCCAAACTTGACAAAGTAAAGGCACGATTGAACAAGCACATATAATCGGCTCGAATATAATTGAACATTAGCTACGATTTCAACATGCAAAAATTCAATCGGTTGAAATTGATAAAAGCATGATTAAATATACACGTGATCGGCTAAGTTTGTCAATCATATTGTTGGGTGAATATTCAACACAACATGTTATTGATGATGATATGGTTTACAAAATGGCCATTCAACATGGCGTTTACAAAGGATCCCAGGGGGTATTTATCGTCCCCCCTGGCTTCGTAGTTATCCAAAAACACTAAGAATTCTAAATTGATCTTCTACAAATTGTTTCTTCTTGGCGAAGATACATCCTTCATCTTCGCGAGGCTTCAAAGGCAATGTTTAGCTTCGCAATGCTTCTTATCCTCTTGTAGCTCTTTCAAGTAACTTCACAAATAAGTCCCCGTGGCCATCTTCGCTCTGATTCTTGACTCATTCTTTCTTATTTTGCCCTTGTTATTCTTTCGCGAAGCCAAAGCCTTGCGAAGTCATCTTCGATGTAGAACTTTGTCTTTGTTCTGCAAGTATCCTGAAATCTTCAAAGTTTGGGACGAAAGTTAAACGAAACCAAAGTTAGATCCCAACAAACCCCTCGTGGGGCGAAGGCCGACTTCAAAAGGCATGAAACCCACTTAATCATAAGTTTTCTCAAAACTTTGTTTCGACCAAAACGTCGTCCCGGACTTTGAAGTTGGACTTTGAATTTTGATTTTGAGTTTGCGGACATCTTCGCTAAGTATAATAATTTTTAATAATTTTTTTAAACGGCTAGTTTGACCATTTGACCGAAGGGGGTCTATAAATAGCGAAGGACCCCCTGTTTTCTTCATCTTTTTCGAAGAGGGGCCACCTTTTTGAATTTTTTTCACAGCGACGCGAAGTCAACTTTTCTTGCGAGTGAGAACTCTTTTCACGAAGTCAATTTTCCCGCTAAGTCGAAGCTTTTTCAGATCTCCTTATTCGGGTGTATTATCCTTCCTAAGTGCATTTTGTTTCTTTCTGTTTGTTATGACTCTAGGTGTTATTTTTCCTTAAGTTTAGAATGGCTCTTGTTGATGATGTCCCGACCGGTTCTCAAGAACAAGAAGTTGACGAAGAGGTGACTTCTCAACAAGAAAATTCGGAGGAAGGGCTTTCGGATGTTCATTTTTAATCGGAGTTGCTACCCGATGATAGGATTTCGTTGACGTTTGGTTGTAGCAAAATGACTGGGGAAGATTTTAAGAAGATGGTTAAAGATGGAATTCTCAGGGAAGGACAGTATAGGCCAGCAGAGCCGAATGAGAAAATTCCTAAGCCGAAGCCTGATGAGTGCATTGTGTTCAAGGATTTGTTTTCTGCAGGCCTTCAAATGCCTCCTCAAAATTTTCTCGAAGAAATTTTCAAGAAATTCAACATTGAGATGCATCATTTGACTCCCAATGCAATAGTTAAGTTGTCTGTTTTTCTCTGGGCCGTGCGAAGTCAAAATGTAAAGCCAGACATAGATGCCTTCTGTTCCTTGTATGAGCTTCATACTCAGTTCCGATCAAAGAAAATTGAGCAGCGTACAGTCAAGTTATACTTTGGATGCTGTAGTTTTAAGACTTTTCGAGACGTAAGCATTTCGCCTGCCTCAAAGAACAAATGGGCAGATGGTTGGTATAACTACTGGTTTTACCATAAAGTTCCTATGATCGAAGAGAACCGTGGAAAGAAGGGAGTTGTTAAGAGTTACCCTTTGGCTTCGCGTATGCATAGGGAACGCTTTGAATGCAAGCTTGAGCCTTCTATGTCCCAATCTTGTTCCGAGTGTCTAAAGGCTTTTAAAAGGGTTGTTTCTCAACAAATCGACTCGAGATCTTGTTGAAGAATATTTGGTCTTTGAGTCCGGCCACTTAGGCTTGGTTGGGATTTTCTTCGCTTTCATACGAAGAAAATTAGAGATAAATATTACATTTTTCCCGGATAGAGATATTGTGATGCCTTCGCGTTTCAAAACCGAAGAGGAATTTGTTGCTGATGTCGAGAAGAGAGCTGTTGATTTGCTTGGAAAATACCTTCATACAGAGAGGAAGCTGATGGATGAAATTATTGGCACGGATTATGTTAGGCTGAATCGTATTTTTGATTTGGCCAACATAACTTATAAGATTCGCCCCCCTCCTGCTTATCCTCGAAAGAAGGATAAAAAAGATAAGAAGGAGGCTGACAAAGATTTAAAGAGGAAACGAAGTGATAAGGAGAAGCCGTCTACTTCTGCGAAGACATCGGTGAAAGCGGTTGTTGATAAGCCTCGGAAGAAGAAGGCGAAGAAGGTGGTGGAAGGTTTGCTTGATAACTTGGATTTGTCTGACAGCGAAGTTAATGGTTCTAACCATGGAACTTCTGCTGAGGATTTGGAGGTTTGACAGATTTGTAAAATTTTTGCTCCTATTGGGTTAACTCCGGCTTTGCTTACTCCTCTTGCGGGGTACTTACAAAATTTTGGGTCCCGCGAGAACTTGGTAGCCGCGGCAATGCCGACGAAGATGCTGCCCGATGCTTCTATGATGGAAGCTTCCCCACCGTCTTGCATCTCCTTCTTCACCTAGACTTAGGGATCCAACTCGACTTTCCAAATGGTTGGTCGCTTCCACTTCTCGCTTTATGTGATGAGCGTGATTGTCTTGACTTAGCTAAGTTAGCCAAAAATATTCATATGAATCACTTGTTAGTGAATCCAGAAAATCCTTCATCGGTTCCTAAAACAGAGGTTCCCGAGAAAATGAAGGTGCGATGATCGCCGCGAAGTCGACAGTCGAGTCCTGCATTTTGAGGAGCCTATTAAGGTCTCTGGCGTTGTTGAGAAAACAATTGGTATGTATGGCTATTGGAGTCTGTTTCATTTCTGTTTTTATTAAATTTTCTTTTTCATATTATGTTATTCTTTTTGAGATTTGTCTTTTGTTCTGTATTTGTAGGCACAAAAATCCTACTCCTTGCGCCGCACACACTGACAAGCCGGAATAGCTGGCTTTACTCTCGCTCGAGCGTCTTGAATCGAAGGCGTGCCGATCAATTTGACTGTTAATTGACAAGGAGGTAAACGTGAGATCTGGAACATGCCCTGGTGAGACCAAGACAGCTTCGCATGTATGGCTCTAAGGCGGATGTAAAGACATATAGCTATGAGAGCTATCTCGTCGACCGGATAATGAATGCATTCGGTAAGCATGAATAAAGATATAACGTAATAACGATTACGAATGATCATAGAAGACATGTTTGAACAAGTAAAGTCGATCATCATGATATGTCATCATAAAGCTCTATTGCATGGATCGAATTAATTGACAACATGGAACAAAAAAGCGTGTAACTCATAAATATAGACCTAATCTAAACAATACATGCATAGGTTTTATCCAACTAGTCCGCCACACGCCTAGCCTTCCTAAACCCGTCAAGTTTAAACCCTTGCAAGCTAATCCACCGCATGATACCACTTGCTACAGATATAAACCACCTACCACGACTAGATCAATCCACCGCATGATACAATCTAACCATGATAAGCTAAAAGCACGCATACATCTAAATAGATCTATAAATACTCATTACTCGTTGAAGTACATATGCGTATGCATAGACCAATAAAGTGCACATGCAAACCTAATCTAAAGCAAAGCCGAGATTCGTCCCGATCAGTCCTAACAAACAATCCACCGCATGATACACCGCAACAAGCTAATCCACCGCTTGATACGGCTTGCCAGACTAGACTCTAACGATAGGTAGACTTACACATGAAAGATACAAGTAAACACATAAGCGTGTTCGGCGGGGTTGCCGAATCCGTGGTCCATGAAGAAGAAACTCACACGTAAAACCTTAGCCCGCCGCACGACTCATGACTAAACGCGCAAGAAGAACCAAAGAACACGTGACAACCTAGATTGATCTAGGCTCGGCTATGACAAAGACGAGATAGATCTAATGACAAGCTTAATGATAAACATTGAAAGTATTGATGACATCAAGATCTAACAAAAAGATAAAGCCGAGCTATATCAATCTAGGTTGGGCAAAGAGTGTGTGCAAACATAAATAAATAAATAGATAATCAAGTAAGAATCATGCACCACTCCAGTAACTTAATGAATTCATTAGGGTGCCAAGCCTAATGAAGCCGATAACTAGCTCTCAGCCAGATCTTAGCCCACCGGATGGCTCATGATCGACAAAAGAACCCTCTTGCCCCCGATAGCTTAAATCCGCTCGACGATACTAAGCGTGAACAAGACTTCTTGCAATAATCTAAATCCGCCCGACGATACTAGACATGGTGCAAGGTTTGCGGGTACTACGGAGGTCGACGGGTCGATGAATCCTCTCGCAGTAGATCGACGACACGACTCGACTCGAAGGGTGGCGGAGCCAAGGCGCGGAGCCGGGTTGGTTGTATTTGATTTGGTAGATTGTTTTACGGTTCTTAGGGGTCTCATATTTATACCACGGGCTTATTGAGTCCCAACTAATTACGAATAATAATAACGAAAATATCTAGCTAAGATACATTGTCCTCCAAGTCTTCTGAGTCGTGGAAATTGCACGTGATGTGGGCCCTCGTCCCCCTCGGATATCTCCCTTGATGCTCCACGCTTGCCGAACCGTCTCTCGCTGGCTCCTTCTCGGACTCGGGTTCCTTAGCCGAATAACGGCGGCTTCGAATGCTTATAGCATTGCAGCTACATTCTTCTTTGGCCGAATGACCTCTTACCAAATCATCGTTTGCCAGCCCATCCGTCATCCAGGCTTTACCAAATTTTGGTGTTAACATGTGCCCCCTCAATTTTAGAGTAAAAGAGGCTCTTTTGCTCTGAAATTGACCACGATCTGCTAAAATCTCGGGCCAAGCCTTTTAATCTGGGCTAAAAATCATTGAGGCCCATTTTTCGGAGACTTCCTCGCAACCTTTGTTTAACCCTTTATTTTTGGGACTCGTGTCACCTGAAACCTCCACCAATGTGAATCGGCAAGCCAAGTTGCTTCCGCTTCTCAAGATCGGACCGAATAGATCTTTTGTTTCTTCACGGCCAATCCAAATCCACCTCTTGGCCTTCCTTCGTATACAAATATAGGGTGAACTCTTTCGGCCAAGAGCAGCCATCTAGATCTCGCCTATATCCTCCAGCTTTTCCTCTTTTCTTCCAAGATTTGAATTATTCGGCTAGCTTCATCTTCTCTATAATGGAGTAAGTTCCTTCCCTGTATGCTTCTGATACTCACTTCATATCGATCCTGACTCTCTTTTTCCGATGATTTTTCAAGTCCTCGTGATGCTGAGATTGCATCACTCCGCCGTCAGCTTGCAATGGCGCAGGAGGCGCTCAGGGCGGAGCGGGAGGCACACGAGCAAACGATCGAAGACATAGAAGATGTAAAAGAGGAATATGACCAGCTTGATGAAGCCCAAGAGCACTATGTGCAAACTAGCAATAGTAAGCCTTACTGCAACCTCTGATGAATTCCCCCTTCCATGGTTTATCTTTCTGAAGCAATCTCCTTTTGTAGGTGTGGCAAGGAGGTTCAACCGCCTGATCGAAGCAACCAGACAGGTGATTGAAGCACGGGATGCACCAGGGCCTAGCCGCACACGAGAGGATGAACGCTGCGTTCGGTCGTCTCAAGGTCGCCCTGACACTCTTAGGAGAATTGTAAAAATAATGTGTGACTCGTATGGCAGTTATGCCCACTTTCAACCATAATTCCATGTTTGCCTCTCTTGTCATGACGTCTGTCACTTATCTTCCCGATGAATTCTCCTTATTATCTATAGGGCTTTCAATCGTAGCACGACATTATATCGCGAATAATGTACTTAGTCTAAATTTGTATATATTTTGTTCTCAAGGAAACATATCATACATATGTTGGCTATTTTCCATCCTTTGGAATATTTTTTCTGCTAGAGGCAATGCTCTCACACATCGGCTATATCGATTTGGTCCTTACCTTTTCGGGCTCCAACCTCAACGCTAGGATAATATTTCTTTAAGAATCTCCCGTTGATTCTTGATTTGAATTCTTGTCCTCGTAAAGATATTTAGATATATGCATTCCTGTGTACACATCTCAATATCCGAAAAGGACCTTCCCAATTTGGAGACCATTTGCCGAATGCTTTCGGACAAGATCTCCTTCGGCAAACTCTTTAACTCTGACTTTCTTGTTGTAATATTTGGCGACACGCATCTTGTTTTTCTCAATATTTTCCAACGCTTTTAGACGAATTTGATGCAAATCTTCTAATCCATCTATCATGAGATTTTTATATTCTTCTTTTCGCCAAATCTTTTACGTAATGTAACCCGTCCGGATCCCGATTGCATCTCCCACGGTAATACTACATGGTGTCCGTATACTAATTCATAAGGCGATGTCTTAGTAGATCCATGACATGCCATCCGGTAAGCCCATAATGCTTCATTAAGAACCAAATGCCATCTTCTAGGCTTCTCTTCGATCTTCTTCTCGAATGATCTTGATCATGATTTTATTAGAAGCTTCACCGACCGTTGGCTTGGACATAGTAAGGGGATGAATTGTACAACTTAATTCCCATATCCTTAGCAAAGTCACAAAATTCAGCAGATATAAACTGACTCCCTTGATCAGTCGTTATGGTTTCAGGAATCCCAAACCTGTAAATGATATGTTCTTTGACAAACTCAACCATATTCTCTCGATGTGACCTTTTTCAATGGGATAGCTTCAACCCACTTAGTAAAATAATCGTGGCCAATAGCACAAACTTATGGCCTTTGCTCGATGGAGGGTGGATCTGGCCAATCAAATCTATACCCCATCCTCTGAATGGCCAAGGCTTAACAATGGGGTTTAATGCTGATGCAGGAGCTCTCTGAATATTACCAAACCTTTGACAATCTTGACACCCTTTGTAATATTCAAAACAATCCTCAAGCATAGTTGGCCAAAAGTATCCTGTCCTCCTGATTACCCACTTCATTCGGTAAGTCGACTGGTGTGCACCACACAACCCTTCATGTACCTCATACATCACTTTCTTAGCTTCCTCTTGACTCAAGCATTTAAGTAGTACCCCATCCAGAGATTTATAATATAACCGATCATCAAGGAGCACAAATTTAATAGCTTTGTACGAGTTTTTCGAGAAACTTTCTTTGAAGGATTTTTAAGGTATTCGGTAATCTCAGTCCTCCAATCGTCATCAGTTTGACTGGTACTTTGATTTCCACTAAGTGCACACAAATCTGCAGCAAGAACTTCTTGATTGTCCTTATATCCGGAAGCACTTTGAGCCGCCTTATTAGCCTCTCCATTACGTTCCCTCGGAATATGATGAAGGACCACAATCTTGAAAGTTCTTAGTATTTTTCGACATTCTTCATAATAATTTCTAAGAATGTCATTCCCGCACTCATACTACCCGATCAGTTGCTTGATTACTAATTGAGAATCTCCAAAGATCTCAACCGCAACGGCCTCCATCTCAACGAGAAGTTGCGATCCTCTCGAGTAAGGCTTCATATTCTGCCTGATTGTTAGTAACAGCGGGATCAATGGGAATAACAAACTCAAAAGATGCCCCCTTCGGTGAGATCAACAAAACACCTGCACCTCCTCCTTTTTCACAAGATGACCCATCAAAGAATAAAGCCCAAGGTGTGATACTAATCATGTCGCCAGAAAGATCACGATGTTGCGTAACAAAATCAGCAATAATTTGACCTTTAATAGGCTTTTGCCGATTCGTACCTTAAATCGAACTCAGATAATGCTAAAACCCATTTACCGATTCTTCCTTTCAAAATCGGCATTGACAACATGTGTTTAATCACATCAAATTTGGAAACTATTGTACATTCGGCATTCAATAAATAGTGCCGAAACTTAGTACATGAGAAGTAAACACATAGACATAACTTCTCTATAGCCGAATACCGTGTTTCGGATCCAAAAGTTTTCAGCTAAGATAGGCCACAACTCGCTCTTTTCCATCTTCTTCTTGCATGAGGGTCGATCCTATGGTTAAATCATCGGCCGCCACGTACAACTTGAATGGCTTATCTAGCTTTGGAGGGACCAAAAGCAGTGGCGTCTTCATATATTCCTTTATTTCATCCAAGGCTTTTCGATGTACGTCACTCCGGATGAATTTTTCGAGCTTTCTTAAATTTTAACAAAGGAGAAAATGGCAAGACCCTTTTTCGATAGATTGGAGATGAACCTTCTTACGAAATTAATTTTGCCAAGTAATGATTTGTAACTCAGTAAGATCGGTAGGAGGAGCAATATTTTCTATAGCTTCCATACTCTTCTTTCCTACTTCAATGCCTCCTTTGTGAACCAAGAACCCTAAGAATTCACCTGCTGTGACTCCAAAAGCACATTTGTTTGGATTCATCTTTAACCCATGTTTCCTAGTGCACTCTAACGTCTTCCTCAAGTCGGCCCGGATGCTTCATGTAGTTCTTCGACTTGACAACCACGTCATCAATGTAGACCTCGACTATTTTGCCGATCAACTCATGGAAAATATAATTCATAGCTCTCTCCGATAAGTTGCACCATCATTTTTAATCCGAATGTCATAACAATCCATTTGAATAAACCAATATGACCGGGACACACGAAAGTAGTTTTTGATATATCCTCAACGGCCATAAAAATCTGATTGTATCCAGCATTCCCATCCATGAAGCTAATAATCTCATACCCGGCAGCAGCATCCACTAATAGATCAGCAACTGGCATGGGATATCCATCCATAGGAGTAGCTTTGTTAAGATCTCTGAAATCTATACAAACCCTCATCTTTCCGTTTTTCTTGTAGGCGGGAACTATCTTTGGAAATCCATTCGCATATCCGCGCGGCCGAATGAAATTTGCATCTAACAATCTTTCGATTTCCTTTTTCACGTCGGGCTAATACCTTCTCTTCATAAATCTTCTAAGGAGGTTGTTTGTAGGGCTGGAACCCCTCTTTGATGGGCAATCGATGTTCGACAATCGAGCGATCTAGCCCAGGCATCTCCGAATAATCCCAAGCGAAGCAATCTTTGAATTCCTTGAGGAGGTCTATTAATTTTTCCCTAAATTCTGGATCAAGTTGAGCACTGATATAAGTCGGTCTTGGCTTGTCACCATTACCAATATCTATCTCTTCCAATTTGTCAGCCGACTTAAAACCATGCCCAAGCTTTCCTTTGTTACCATCAATTGGATTCCCCATTAAAAACTACCGCGAATGCCGACTGCTTGGATCGGCCGTTGATCCTGATGATGAATACTAGCAGGATCTTCTTTTAGTTTTTCCCTCAACGACTCGGTAACTGCAATGTCCTCAGAATCATTTGCTTGAACTATTTCAATCTCATCGTCATCCCACTGGATAAGAATCTGATGCATGGTGGATGGAACACAACAATTAGCATGGATCCAATCTCTCCCAAGAAGCAAGCTATAAGGCCCTTCACCATCGATCACAAAGAAGGTAGTGATCAAAGTTTTTGAGCCGATCGTCAAGTCAACACAAATAGCTCCATGGGTATCCGAAAATTTGCCAGCAAAGTCCCTTAGCTCAATGTCTGTCTCTAGCAAATCCTCATCAATCATCCCTAGCTTTCTGAATGTTGTATATGGCATGAGGTTAATAGCAGCCCCTCCATCAACAAACATATGAGTCAGAGGCTTCCCATTGAGGTACCCTTTTTAAGTAGAGGGGCTTAGGATGATCATGCTTCTTCGGCTTATCAAACCTTTGCTTGCCTTGACAAGGTCAATTGTGCCAAGAGGTCTATCATCTCTCTATTATCGAGATCAGAAAATGCATCACCGTCTGAACAAGCACCTTCCTCCTCTGGGTCTTCAGAGATTTGTTCTTTCGGATTCCCAAATTTTATAGGGATGTAGAAAACCATGCTAACATCTGCCGAACGCCCACTTGCAGAATACTCCTCTGCCGAATGAATGGCCTCCTGAGTTTTCTTCTTTGGGCGCCACACTTGTTTGCGTTCGGCTGTTGCTTCCTTGAGCTCCTTGTTCCTTAGATGTTGCACTCTTCTTTTCTGGCTTTTCCTTAGACTAGGAGGGCACCACTGTCCCTTTTGCCACACATACTCTTGAGGAGAGTCCATGTCATCATCAGAATCCTCCACATCAGCCCATGCTTGATGCGCAATCTTTTTCTCGACGTGAGGTGTATTGTTTTCATTTTTTAAGCGCCGATCATCCTACGGGAAGCGTGCCCCCAGTCTTTCTTGGATGGGACGGCGGTTGACTCATGCCTATATCTGTACCCGTGGTATTGCTCCTTTGCATTCAGGGCAATTGTTCCTAGTAGGCAACTTCAAGCCTTCATTCCAGCAATGCCTAAAGAAAGGACGGTCCCAATGAGACTCCTCTCGCTCTTTCATGTATTCTTCCTGTTCTCGGTGGTACATCTCTTCCTCGTACCTCTGTTTGTTCTCTTGCAAGCCTGCGATCCCTGCGATGCTTGCTTCTCTTCTTTGTCTCTGCCATTTGTTCAGAAGTATACGAGATGTCACCCTTAGTTTGGAGGTTTCTTCTTTCTTTGTTCGGCTATTTGGGAACCGAACACGATGCTGCTGGAGCTCAACACTAGACACCTGCCGACTAGGGTCAACTGAACCACTCTGCTTCGCCCTCTCAGAAGTCAGCACTCTCATTGGGGCTTTCCCCTTAGGATCACTGGCAGAAACCATGCACGAATCAAAAACAACCATGCCTGCAGGGAAGGGCTCCTTATCCACCTTCATGTTGTTGTTGAACTTGAGGAGACCCTGCTGTATGGCCCTTTGAATCTACTGTATAAAGATTCGGCAGTCAGTGATGTTGTGAGTGATCATATCATGGAAGCCACAATATCTGCCAGTCTTGACCCAATCTGGACGCTTCATAGAATGATTCTCTGGTAGCTTGATACGTCCTTCCTTGACTAAAAACTCAAAGAGCTTCTCCGACTTGGAGACGTCGAAGTCGTATGCCCCCTTGAGTGTCTTCATCCAACGCTGATTAACCTGGACAGGCTCCTTTCCCCAAGTAAATTCGGCAGCTGCTACATCTTCCTGGCCATCATCTTCATCTTCTCCCTCTTCCAGGAAGTGGTTGTATGTCTGATAAGACACGTTGCCCCCTTCTGAAAACGGGTGTCCTTGATGCTCTGGAACTGATTGGCCGTGAGTGACGGGCGCCTTGAGAGTTGTCCAAGGTCATCAAACTCCATGCCGGCTAGCCTCCCCACGATGGTGGATGCATTCTCAATGGCTCTTTGCCGGGAAGCGATGGTCGGCAAGCTCAAAGAGTAACAGAATTCTTTATCTCTACGAACCTGCGCAAAAACTCTTGTGGTGTTTCATTGTACTTCTGTGTCAACCCCATCAAGTCAACAAGCTCTTTCTCATTGGAACCGCTGTAGAAGTATGAATGAAACTTATCTTCCAGCTCAGACCTGGTTCCAATAGAATTGGCCGGCAACGTGGCAAACCATGTGAAAGCCGGCCCTGCAAGGGATGATGGGAAGAAGCGAATCCTCCATGCTTCATCATTGGCAAGCTCTCCCAACTGAATCAGATACCGACTAATGTGTTCGGTAGTAGAAGTGTCATCTTGTCCAGAGAACTTGGTCAAGTCGGTTGGAGGCTTCAGTCTTGAAGGAAACGCCACTCTGTTGTACCAATCAGGATATGGAGACTGATACACATAGGGCCGATTCTTGGGCTTGATCCCAAATTGGTGTTGCATCATATCGGCCATCCTCACTAGGAGTATATCCATATTTGAGTTTTGTGGTCCATGAGATTGTCATCGGCCCATCCGGTGGCCTATACCCGGGATTTGGCATAGCATGAAGCGTGGAATAGTCAAGGAACTCTCAGGTAACCGGGGCCAAAGGGATTTCTCGCAACCCACCGGCCATTGGAGCTATCGAATACGTGTTGTATCTTGGAGGGTTCCCGGTGTGTGCCGAATGCCGCTTCTCCATGTGTCTTGGCTCCGGATCCCTCGGTTTTTCTGGTGTCTTGTTCTCTCCTCCGCATTCTTGATTCATAGCTCCTTTCTTTGGTGGTGGCTTAGGCGTTTGTATGTATCTTGGCCACGATAGCTCACCAAGCCGCCGAGCCTCAAAGTGTTGATCAAACTCGGGTCCAAAACTAGCCTTCATGATATCGCGAAAAGTGTTGAAGAGCACCGTGTTGTGATTGGTCATTGCATTCCCAATGGCGGTTGCAACAATCTCCTCCATCCGACCAATTTCTTCGAGGACTTGGTTCTTCATCTTCCTTTCCTGCCCCCTCTTCGTGTCGGAAACTGTTTGAGCATATTCCTTATCACCGGGCATCACTATCTTTGGAAGACTGTCTTTTGGATGATTGAGCCGCTCTTGTTCTTGGAGAAGCATGACATGCACTTTTGCGAGAAGGCTGCGCACATGTCCCTCACCGTGGCCTCCGTGTCGGGGTGGAAGGTCATCCATCCGGAGCTGAATGACATTGTTCTTGTTGACCCGTCGGGCATCGCGTTTTGATCTTGGCGTGTCCCACCGGGGCGTGCCAAAAAAAAGTGTGTAGGCACAAAAATCCTACTCCTTGCGCCGCACACACCGACAAGCCGGAATAGGCGGCTTTACTCTCGCTCGGCGCCTTGAATCGAAGGCGTGCGATCAATTTGACTGTTAATTGACAAGGAGGTAAACGTGAGATCACGGAACATGCACGGTGAGACCAAGGCAGTTCGCATGTATGGCTCTAAGGCCGGATGTAAAGACATATAGCTATGAGAGCTATCGTCGACGAGATAATGAATGCATTCAAGTAAGCATGAATAAAGATGTAACGTATTAACAGTTGCCGAATGATCATAGAAGACATGTTTGAACAAGTCGATCATCATGATATGTCATCATAAAGCTCTATTGCATGGATCGAATTAATTGACAACATGGAACAAAAAGCAGGTAACTCATAAATATAGACCTAATCTAAACAACACATGCATAGGTTTTATCCAACTAGTCTGCCGCACATCTAGCCTTCCTAAACCCGTCAAGTTTAAACCCTTGCAAGCTAATCCACCGCATGATACCACTTTCTGAGATATAAACCACCTACCACGACTAGATCAATCCACCGCATGATACAATCTAACCATGATAAGCTAAAAGCACTCATACATCTAAATAGATCTATAAATACTCATTACTCGTTGAAGCGCGTATGCATAGACCAGTAAAGTGCACATGCAAACCTAATCTAAAGCAAAGCCATAGATTCATGCCGATCAGTCCTAACAACAATCCACCGCATGATACACTTTGCAACAAGCTAATCCACCGCATGATACGGCTTGCCAGACTTAACCGTTCTAAACCCTCTTCGTCCTAACAGCAATCCACCGCATGATACACTGCAACAAGCTAATTCACCGCATGATACGGCTTGCCAGACTAGACTCTAACGATAGGTAGACTTACACATGAAAGATACAAGTAAACACATAACTGTGTTCGGCAGGGTTGCCGAATCCAGGGTCCATGAAGAAGAAACTCACACGTAAAACCTTAGCCTGCCACACAACTCATGACTAAACGCGCAAGAACCCGCAACACGTGACAACCTAGATTGATCTAGGCTCGGCTATGACAAGCCGAGATAGATCTAATGACAAGCTTAATGATAAACATTGAAAGTATTGATGACATCTAGATCTAACAAAAGATAAAGCCGAGCTATATCAATTTAGGTTGGGCAAAAGAGTGTGTGCAAACATAAATAAATAAATAGATAATCAAGTAAGAATCATGCACCACTCGGTAACTTAATGAATTCATTAGGGTGCCAAGCCTAATGAAGCCGATAACTAGCTCGGCCCGGATCTTAGCCCACCGGATGGCTCATGATCGACAAAAGAACCCTCTTGCCCCCGATAGCTTAAATCCGCTGACGATACTAAGCGTGAACAAGACTTCTTGCAATAATCTAAATCCGCGACGATACTAGACATGGTGCAAGGTTGCGGTACTACGGAGGTCGGCCGGTCGATGAATCCCTCATGATAGATCGGCGACACGGCGGACTCGAAGGGTGGCGGAGCCAAGCACGGAGCCGGGTTGGTTGTATTTGATTTGGTAGATTGTTTTACGATTGCCGGGGGGTCTCATATTTATACCCTGGGCTTATTGAGTCCCAACTAATTACGAATAATAATAACAAAAATATCTAGCTAAGATACATTGTCCTCCAAGTCTTCTCGGAGTCGTGGAAATTGCACGTGATGTGGGCCCTCGTCCCTGGATATCTCCCTTGATGCTCCACGCTTGCCGAACCGTCTCTCGCTCAGCTCCTTCTTGGACTCAGGTTCCTTAGCCGAATAACAGCGGCTTCCCGAATGCTTATAGCACTGCAGCTACATTCTTGGCGGCCGAATGACCTCTTACCGAATCATCGTTTGCCGGCCCATCTGTCATCCAGGCTTTACCAAATTTTGGTGTTAACAGTATTGATTTCCCCTTTTTTGTAGAACAATCTTTGAAGGAAAGAGCCCATATTGCTGTTGAAGTTGTAAAGAAAAACTTCAAAAGAAAGGGACCAGGACTGCTAACTTTACTTTTGATGATTTTGATGATGTTGTTGATGAAGAGGCTGAGGCGGACCACAAAAGCCGTTTATCGGAGTCTCGGTTAATGTTGAAGCTCAACAGAAAATTCCTTGCCCTTTGAAGGAGGGTGAAAAGATTGTAAGTTTTTCTTACCTTTGTTTTTGCTAACTTTTGTTTTGAGATTATTTTTGCTAAGTTTCCTCTTGTATTTTTCAGCTCAATATTTTCCTGATGCTTCAACTTCATCCAAAGAGAAGATCGTTGATGTTGGATCCATGAAGGATGTTCTCGGAGATCATCCGACTCCGCAAGTGGCTATCGATACACGAGAGCTTTCTTTGAAGCTGTGTCGAAGTCTCTTGAGAATACTTTGAAGTTTTGCTTTGAAAGCGGAGTCAACCTGGATTCTTATAAGTTTGTTGGAGTTGGGATAGATAAGCTTCGCGTCCTTCCGAAGAAGCCAGAGAAACAATTGTCTAAGTGTATTGATGATGCTTTTTCGGTTCGATCTTGGCTTGAGCTAGCGAAGATGAACCCGCTCGAACTGGCTAATGCCGGTATAAATTTGATGTATAAGGTAAATCTATTTACTTGTGAGTGTATCTTTATTTATGTAGAGTTGATTATAAACTCTTTCTAACTGTTTTGTTTTGTATGTATAGGGTGCTCTTGTCAACCGTGGGCTTAGAAAATCTCTTGAAGATAGCATTACCGCCTTCTTTTGTTCGCGAGAAGTCACTCTTGGGCGAGATTGAGTTTTGAAGGCTCAACTTGCTGAGAAAGAGTTGGAGAGGGGTAAAGCCGTTGATGATTGGCATAATCTTGATAGATTGTATCATGGAGCTTGGGACACTATTAAGGAGAAGGAGAACAAACTTGTCGCCGCGAAGTCTACCATTGATACTCTTAAAAGAGAAAAAAGCATCCCCGGAGAAGAAGAGAACTCAAACCGATGAACTTTTGAAGCAGAGGTTTGACGGGAGACTGGGAGCTGTGTAAAACAAGCTTATGAGAAGTGGGGTGCTATGCCTGAGGATCCTTGCTGGGATCTTGGAGAGTATGACCCATTTTTTAGTTGGCTTTGTAGGCAATATGAGGACCTCGGAGTTATGGTTCAGGCCACCGCAGGTATTCTACCCCGCTCTTCTTCATCTTATGAAGGAGGCTAAAGATCCCTTGTATGATAGCTTTGCTGCGGAGTCCTTCAAGTTCCCCTGAGATGCCGTTAGCAAGATTTCTCCTCGTACGCACTTGTTATGCAAGAAGTTTTTGAACAATATTGGTGCAATCGTGGATGGGAGAACCTTGTCTTGAGAAAATCAAGGAGAAGCCGAGAAGGGTATTTATGCTTTTGTCCTTTTTATTCTTCTAAGTTTTGTCGTATTCACTTGTCTTTATCTTTCCTTATTGTTTCTTCTATCTTTGCTTTTTAATGATTGAACTTGACATCTTACGGAGGAGGAAGAGAATTTGAAGAAATTAAAAGAAGAAGAGGAGAGAAAGGCTCATGAAGTTGAGAAGATGGAGAAGAATAATGTTAGTGAGCGAAGGGACTAGCTGAATTAGTTTTGTATTTTGAGTGTTTTGTGAGGAGTAACAAAATTTGTTTAGCAAGAAAACATGTTGACAAGAAGTGTTTGTAAATTTGTTAAGTTAATAGTTTATTTGGTCTTGTCTACATTTATGGTTTTCGCACCTACTGAGAAGTTATTATTGTGTTTGTGACATTTGTGTTAAATTTTGACTTTGGAATATCCTGCGCAGGATATTGTTCCTGTTTTGCCCCTTATGATCGCGAAGGATAATTTCTTTTTTGAGACCTCGGAATTTTTAGAGGCTTACGGTAGTGCTGCGATATTGGCGGGTTTGTGGATAAATGCCTTGGGAAATCAAAAGCGAAGGATTCTTATAGGATGCCTAGGGTTGTCGATTTTAGTGCTATCGGACGGGGTAATATTTGTGTTGCCCAAGTTTTTTTATTGTTTGTTCTTTCCTTGAGTGTTTTTTTTCCAGTTCTTGAGACACATATTCTTTTTCGGTCATCGTGCTCAAGTCGGCCCCCAAGCTTTATTTTTGGGGATATATTTGAAGATACGGCGGATAAGATAATAAATGAAGTTGTTGAAGATATCTTGAGCGAGGCAAGCAACTAGTGTTGCTTCAAGAATTTTGAGCGTTTTAAGCTTTGTGCATTCGTGTTGTATGCAAACTTGAAAAAATGATTTGTAAAATGTATTAATATTTCTTATGTAAACTTGCTTCTTTGTACCTATGAAGCAAAAATGAGATTTTTACTTGGAGTAATAATTTCTGTTTTTTTTTTTTAAATTTATTTGAAAATGTCGTCCTATTTTTTGTGAAATGGGAGCAAAGACTTTGTTTTGAAGCAAAACATTCTCTTTTGAAAACGTCGTCCCCTTCTTTTTGCGAAGTAGGAGCGAAGACTTCGATTTGAAGCCAAACATTCTCCTTAGAGAATTTTGAAAAACGTCGTCCCCCTTCTTTTTTTTTTTTTTTTGCGAAGTAGGAGCGAAGACTTCGACTGAAGCCAAACATTCTCCTTAGAGAATTTTTTTGAAAACGTCGTCCCCCTTTCTTTTTGCGGTAGGAGCGAAGACTTCAATCTCGAAGCCAAACATTCTCCTTAGAGAATTTTTGAAAACGTCGTCCCCCTTCTTTTTGCGAAGTAGGAGCAAAGACTTCGATTTGAACCCAAACATTCTCCTTAGAGAATTTTTGAAAACGTCGTCCCCTTTCTTTTTTTGCGAAGTAGGAGCGAAGACTTTTGATCTGAAGCCAAACATTCTCCTTAGAGAATTTTTGAAAACGTCGTCCCCTTTCTTTTTTGCGAAGTAGGAGCGAAGACTTTGATTCTAAGCCAAACATTCTCCTTAGAGAATTTTTGAAAACGTCGTCCCCTTCTTTTTTTGCGAAGTAGGAGCAAAGACTTCGATTTGAATCAAACATTCTCCTTAGAGAATTTTTGAAAACGTCGTCCCCTTTCTTTTTTTGCGAAGTAGGAGCGAAGACTTCGATTTGAAGCCAAACATTTCCTTAGAGAATTTTTGAAAACGTCGGCGAAGACTTCGATCTGAAGCCAAACATTCTCCTTAGAGAATTTTTGAAAACGTCGTCTTTCTTTTTTTGCGAAGTAGGAGCGAAGACTTCGATCTCGAAGCCAAACATTCTCCTTAGAGAATTTTGAAAACGTCGTCCCCTTCTTTTTTTGCGAAGTAGGAGCGAAGACTTCGATTTGAAGTCAAACATTCTCCTTAGAGAATTTCGTGAGGTAATAATTTTAGTTACGTACTCAAATTATACCTACTTGCTAATTATTTTGTGAAGACTTTTTGCCGATGTTAAAGCATTTTGCTTTTCGGCCGTAGTAAATGGAAGAATGGTAAAGAATGCACATATTGGGGAAACTACTTTCTCATTTATATTTGATATGAGAATTTACAATAGAGTCCGCCTCGTTAAAAAACCACTCACCCCGCGAAGGGCTTCCCCTGAGTGGAAAAAGAGTGCAGCTCTTGATTGAAATGATAAGAATGCTTCTAAGAAATTGAATCTAACTTGCTTATTTACATAAAACTTGAACAAAGTAAAATCTAGGGATAATACTTGCGAAGATCCTTAATGTTCCAAGTATGGCTTAACTCTTCTCCCTTGAGGTTCTCCAAGTGATAAGATCCTTGTCTATTTGATTTTGTTATAACGAAGGGTCCTTCCCATTTTTCTTTGGAACTTTCCCACGGTGTCTTCGTTCCTTTTCCTCTTGAGCACGAAGTCTCCCCGGTTGTAGTTCTCTTTTCACTACTTTCTTGTTGTATCATTTGCTTGTTTCTTCTTGGTACTTTCTCGAGATTCATCACAGCTTGGTTGGTTTCTTTCTTCTTCAAGAAGGTCTTTGCTTGTCTTTTGATCTTCTTCGCTTGTTATTTCGACATTTGTTCTTGGACCTTGGTGTATTTCTTCGGAGTCATTGCTTCATCTCCATATATGTGGGGTACACACCTACCCTCCTACCCTTTGCCACCGGGGTGATGGGAGGAGGAGTGAGGGTTTTTCCACAGGGGTGGGAATACGAGTGGCCGGGCCCGCGAGTCGGGTCCCCAGGAGCGTGACGTGGACAAAGGCGCTGATCCCAAGAAAATGTCTTTTCGATAGATAGGTCATGAAAGTGCCCACCAACCGTCCTATTCATACGCCCTGTCGGTCCGTATTTATAGGCGCCCCGGTCGGTATTTTCGTAGTTACATATCGGGACAAGGCATGTTTGCCACTTACGTCTAGGGGGCCAGGGGCAAATTGGTACAAACCCCATCGGGGTGGAAAGGTAAAAACACAAGTCGACACGCCAAAGGCTTCATTGAGGGGTTCCACCCTTCTTGCGCCGCCGCTGGCCCGAGTCGCTAGGGCTCTACGCCGCTGCGCCCGCGTAGGTGTCATTCTTCTGGCGCCCCAGCGCGCTGCGGTGTTCCGCCTGTTGCGCCGCCTCCCGCGCTGCGGAGGCATTCTCCTTGGATACGCTGCCCTCCGCGCTGCGGCGTTCCTCTAGACTCGCCGCCCCCCGCTGCGAAGTGTCATCTTTGGCACCGGCTGTCCCCAGCGCTGCGGTGGTGTTGCGTTAGCCTCGCCGCCCCAGCGCGCTGGGGGTGTCATCTTTGGCCTCGTCCCAGCGCTGCGCGGTGTTGCGTTAACCTCGCCGCCCCCAGCGCTGCGGGGTGTCATCTGCAGGCCCGGGAGCTGCCCAGGGGTCCCTTGGCGAGGGTCCCTCCCCAGCGTAGCCCCTCGGGGTTTGGTCGGTGCTGCGGGGCGAGCAACGAACCCTTTGAGGGAAAGGTCCGCAGGGCGGCTGCGGCGTTTGCGGGGCTGACCTCGCCCGACGCCCTAGTTCTTCTTTGGGCGATTGATGACGGTCCTTGGCGCGTGTGGCGTTTTCAGCGGCGTGGCGGTTGCGTTCTTGTGTTGAATCACGGGGCATCGAACGCGAACCGTCGTGGCACGTGGAGGCCGATCTTTGTGCCCTCGGTGTCCGTTCTGGTGGGACTTCGGCTCCTATAAATAGTCGACGCCGTAGCCACGGTGAATTTTGTGCTCTCATTTTACGATCGCTGCCTGCTTTAACCTGTCCATTGCCTCTTCCGCTCTCTTGCTTTGCTACGGTTCCCGTCCGTTCGCGGGGTGCGAGTTTCACCAAGAGCGATTCACGAGGGTTTTGCTAGTACCTCTGTCGGTGATGACGTCGAAGGCTGCTGAGGCTGCGAAGGGCAAGGCTAAGGAGACCTCCCCTACCCTTATGTTTCCCCTGAGCAAAGTCACCGAAGTGGATGCGAAGGAGTACTCGAGCTGGGCTACCTTCGGCGGTGAAGCCCCGACCTCCGTATGGCGACCGTATCAAGCCCACGACAACGAGGTGGTGGTGTTCGCGGAGTTCTTCGTTACCCGGTCTCCGCTTTCCGTCGGCGGAGTTTGTGGTGGAGTTGATGGGCGGCTCGGGCTCCGGTTCCACCGGGTTGAACCCGCATGCTTCACAAAGGCTGTCCATCTTTGTTTGGGCCTGCCGGTCCGCAAGGGCCTGGTGCGGACGTCGACGCCTTCCTCTACAGCCATCGTGTTCACCTGCAACCCAGCGTCCACGGGGGTATCAGACCGGATCGTGCGACCGCTTACCTGATATGCCGTCTACACCTTTGCCTATCGCGGGAGCCGTTATTTGTGCGAGGCACAAGAGCAAATGGTCCGCCGACTGGCTGGCGAGGTGGTTTTTATTATGAGTTGCCGGAGGCGCCTGAGCTGTGCGGGAAGGCTGCGCAACCTCGGCGAGCCCCGGAAGGGCGGTGGGGGCGCGGACCAACGCCCGGCCGGCGAGCAAGCGATCTTGACGAACATGTCCGCTACCCGACGGGCGTGACTGGTGGAGGAGTTCATGGCGGCGAGGGTGGTGCCCCGTCCGCCTCACAGGTGTGCCCGAAAGTTGAAGATGTTGACAAGGCTGGGGGGCCGGATCTGAAGTCTCCGAAGGTGGACTTCGACACTCTACGGGAACACAGATTCGGAGGGGCGGTCTCTCGGGAGCGGCCGTGGAAGCGGGGTGCTCATCGGGGTTGAGACCCGTCTTGAAGAGCTGATTGGTAAGTGCGGGACGCCGAGTACAAGAAAATCCATTTGGCCCTCGGGGTGCGGAGCGCTGAACCGAGTGTTCAATCGGTTCGGGGTCCTCTACTCAAGCGGCCTTCCCCGGAGGGAGGTGGATGCGGCCCCCGCGAAAGCGCGAAGAAAGAGGGCCAGCACGGGTCGATGGCCCCGCGGTCGGCCGCGCAAGGGCGAGGCGGGGCCGGGGGTGAAAGCTGCGAGTTGGAGCGTGGCGGCCGTCGCGGAGCGCGGAGGTTCGTCCGCTGCTCCGGTCTCGGCGACCGCTGGCGGGCGGGGCGGCCGCTCTTGTTCATGATCATCAGCAGCTCCGGTGGGAGCGATGAGGAGGACCCGGGGTGTGTCGACCGGGACCGGGTCCCTACCCGGTCATGGCGGAGACCTCCGCCGCGAGGAGGAGGAGGAGGTGGATTCCCGCGCGCGGTGGAGGGCCAGCGTCGGGCGAGGCGTGCCGGCGCCTTTGTCGGGAGATGTCCGCCCGGTGGCCAAGACGCTATTGTTGACCCGGGAAGTCCGCGCTGGTTGAGGTGCCACCGGGCGCTACGGCTCCGGGAAGTTCTTCCGTGGCGCCTCTCCATGTGGCGCCCCTCCGCTCGCCCTGCGCCCGAGCTTATCGTGCTCGGTGCCACATCCTTGTGGGGGGCCGGGAGATCGGGGAGCTTGGCGGCGGGGGCGTGGCGGGAAGCGGGGCCCACGGTCATTTTGCTGCGCCGCCAACTCCCGGGTTCGCGGAGGAGGTCGCCCCCGTGGGCCAGAGTCCGACCATACACCGGCCCCGACATCGCGGAGTGCCGTTTGAGTCAAATGAAGCGGAGCGGCGCTTTCTTAGCCGCGGTGTTCGGGCGTGTACGGATCCCCGAGGCCGAGCACCGGCTATCCTTTCGCTCCCGCTCGGAGCTTGAAGAGGACATCGCTGTGAAGGCGGTGGAGATCTTGGTTTTGGCGCGGGCTGCGGGGGGCCGCGCGGCGCGTGATGCCAAGGATGACGCGGAGGTCCTGAGGCTGGCGGGCGGGGTGGGCGCGCCGAGGGCGGCGAGGTGGGCGCTTGTCCGCCGAGCTGAAGAAGCGACAGAGGGTTACGATGCCCTTCGAGAAAAAATTCAGAAGGCCCACGGCGATGTGGTGGAGACCGCACAACGCAAGCGTGGACTTGGCCACCGAAGCGCGGGAGGCCAAAGAAAGGGAGGAGTCTGCCCTGAAGAGGGTGGCGGAGCTGGAGAAGAGGCTCTCCTCGCGCGACGAGGCCTGGCTTGCCGAGATGACCTCGGTGAAGGAGACCCTCGATAGCATCCTGGTGGATGCGGGAGCTCAGGCTCGGCCCGCTACCCCCCGTGGAGCCGGCCGTCGCGGAGTGGCTGAAGACGACCTTCTCGGGCGTCACACCACTTGTCCATAACGCCGCCGACTTCGGGCGGCCGTGGGGGTACTCGTGCTGGGGCACACCCTGCCGGTCCATGGGGTGCCTCAACGAGCCCCGCAAACTTAAGTTTCCCAAGAAAGAGGAGATGGCGAGGGTGTGCGAGGATGCCGATCTCCGCTACGGTGCGTAGATTCTTGAAGAAATTCTTTCTTGAGAATGGGCACGATGCCGCCATGGAGGCACAGCCGCGCGGCTCAAGCAGTGCAGGTTCTTTTCGCATGCCCTTTGGTTTTTATTTTGACTCTCTTTTTTTTTTTCTTGGTGGTTGCCCTAACTGCCGCACCCTGGCGTAGGCTCGGCTGCCGTGCTCGAGGCGGGGATGACACGGCCCTTGGCACCAAGGCCGCCGAAATGGTCGAGGACCCCCCCCACCGATGCGGAGGTCATTTCAAGCGATGGAGGCGCCGCGGATGAGGAGGGGCCACCGCCGTGGAAGATGACGGCGGAGCGAGCTCGGAAGGATGCTGAGGTTGCCGCGGACGGGTTGGGGCCTTCCTCGCTCGCCAGGTTGGGGCTTCGCGAAATGAGCTCTCTTAGTCTTTGTGTAGGGGCTCTTTGGTCCCATCGAGGGGTGTCTCAGAAGAATGTTAAGGGTATCTTGTTTAACGAGCGGTCCGATCGGGGATGAGCCATGTTATCTTTGTTTTAAATTATTTGATTGTGTTGTTGGTGTACCCATCCTGCTTGCGACGTTGTGTGATTGTGTCGCGAGGGTGTGTTGGAGTTTTTAGGGGCATTGCTTTCTAACCCTTGCCTTGCCGCAACAGGATCCTGCTCCTGCGCTGAAGTGCTTAACGTCGTCCCACGATGATGAACTATCAAGACATCTTCATCTCGGGAGACTTGGGTTCACGCGGTGTCGAAATACCGAGGGGGCTTGGGCTTCGAGGAGGCTTTTCGGTGGGGTCGTACCGAAAGTATGATGTCAAGAATCAAGCAGCGGGGGCATTTTGGCGTGAGTACGACTGTCGACGCCAAGTCGATCGGGTGATTTTCGGAGCGGGGCCGCCGCGCAGTCGCCCTTGACGAGGACACGGAGGATGAAGAGGTCGCGTGGCGATTGCTTTGGGTGAAGTTACCTTTGAGGTGGACCGCGACGGTGCGGTGTGGTTGTTCCTAAGCCGGGAACTGCGGAGTTGGATGTTCGGGACTTGCGGCGTGTTTACCGGCGGAGAACCCTGCCGGGCGCTCCCTGTCGAGCGGGCTCAGCCCCTGCTTTGCGTGGGGGGCCCTCCTGCCTTGCCGAGGAGACGTTGGTGGGGGGTGGTTGGTCGGGGAGGTGAAGACGGGGTTCGCTCTTTGACATCGAGGTGGTAGGCGTGGCGGAGTTCGTGGAGCGGGTGGCGCGATCCTCGTAGAAGAAGTTTGGAGGGGTTTGTTGAGGAGGTGGCTGACCGGTTCGCGATTAATGGATTTTTGGCTTGGACGGGCCTTTTTTGGCGGGGTTCTTTGTAAGATTGACCCTCTTCGCGGGGGTGGGGGGTGGACTTGTCCTCGTTTTCAGGGTTGTCGTACGGTTGTTCCCCTTTCTCGGGGTTGTTGTAATATGGTCCCTCTTCGCGGGGTTGTTGTAAAACTGTTCCGCTTTCGCGGGGTTGTTGTAATATGGTCCCCCTTAGCGGGGTTGTTGTAAAACTGTTCCCCTTTCGCGGGGTTGTTGTGATATGGTCCCCCTTCGCGGGGTTTTGGTTGCGTGGGTGAAATCGCAGCGATGCGCTCTGCTTCTTTTTAGCGAGGCTCGCTGCCTTTGCGAAGTTTTAGTTGCGTAGATGAAATCGCAGCGACGCCCTCTGCTTCTTTTTAGCGAGGCTCGCTGCCTTTGCGAAGTTTTAGTTGCGTAGATGAAATCGCAGCGACGCCCTCTGCTTCTTTTTAGCGAGGCTCGCTGCCTTTGCGAAGTTTTAGTTGCGTAGATGAAATCGCGTGACGCCCTACTTCTTTTAGCGAGGGCTCGCTGCCTTTAAGTTTTAGTTGCGTAGATGAAATCGCAGCGATGCCCCTGCTTTCTTTTTTTAGCGAGGCTCGCTGCCTTTGCGAAGTTTTAGTTGCGTAGATGAAATCGCAGTGACGCCCTCCGCTTCTTTTTAGCGAGGCTCGCTGCCTTTGCGAAGTTTTAGTTGCGTAGATGAAATCGTAATTTTGACGCGCTCGAAGGTACATGTTTCATGCGAGGCGGATTGGCTTTCCGCAATGCTTTCCCTGCTTGCGGAGAGAGGAAACCGACTAGCTAAGCTTCTCTACTAGATTGCCCAAGGTTACCCTGGGTTTCTAGGTTAAGCAGGGTTGCCTGCTAGGTGGCTTTTCCCGAGGCCTTCTAGTCCTACCTGTGTGGATGCGGGGTTTCTTGTCTGCTCCGGGGCGCCGAGGGTTCTCCGAGTTGGTCGATGTGGTGTCGGGGTGATGGTTTCGAAACTTGTGCTGAATGCCCTTCTTGCAGAGGCCTGGTTGGCGCGGGGTCTCTTGGCTGCGGCGCATCTTTGTCTTGCGCGGGGTCTTCGGGGAGTTCTTGGCCGCTTGGCTGCTGTGTGCGGCGTCCTCTAATAGGTGGGCTTCCCGGTCGCTGCTGCTGGAACTTTGATTCCTTTGGTGCCTTGCCGCTCGGGAGGATGTTACATTTTCCATTGCGGTGCCTGGCCCCGGGGGCTAGGCTCCGCTGAGCGATGGATTCAAGCGCGCGGGGCTGTTGGCTGGCTCTGGTGGTTGTGTGCGTGGGGAGCCCTTGTTGCACTGCTAGTTGCTGCTGCTTTACATTTTCCATTGCGTTGTCGGGGGTGTGATTGCGGCGTTGATTATTGCGAGGTTTGTGGTGGCTCGCCTTTGTAGGGCGATGGGCTTGCTAGTTCTCCCGGGGCATTGCTTTGCTTACGTGCCTCTTCTTGGCTTGTGGGTTTTGTGGTGTCTTTTGGTCAGTGCGGTGGTGGTGCTGGTTTTATAGTGGTGCGGGGTTGTACGGTGGTGGGTAGGCCTTTATTTGACTTGATGGGGTTAGGTGGGTGTCCTTGGCTGCGAGGGTAGTGAAGTGCGGGTAGTGGTCCTTTTGTTGGTGGAACCATTTAATGCGTTAAAAGGGGTGATCTACACCGGTGGTGTCCCCAGTCTTTGTACTTTGGCGTGAATGGAACTTTTGACGTTTTGCGAGCCCCCCGGCATGCTTTGCGGGGGTGCGGCGTCTTTGTACCTCCGCACGGCCCATACTCCGGGGTTCGCGTCGGGGTTTGATTTTTCGCGCCCTCGGCGTTTTGCCGGTGCGCGTCTTTACTAATACCTCCGCGCGGCCCATACTCGGGGTCCGCGTCGGGGGTTTTGTTTTTGCGAGCCCCGGCGGCGTTTTGCCGAAGGTTGGCGTCTTTTTGTACCTCCCGGCGCGGCCCATACTCGGGGTCCGCGTCGGGGTTTGATTTTGCGAGCCCAGGCGCGTTTTGCCCGTGGTGCGTGTCTTTTTGTACCTCCGCCACGGCCCATACTCGGGGTCCGCGTCGGGGGTTTGATTTTTGCGAGCCGGCGCGTTTTGCGTGGTGTGCGTCTTTTTGTACCTCCGCCACGGCCCATACTCGGGGTCCGCGTCGGGTTTTGGTTTTGCGAGCCCCGCGGCGTTTTGCCAAGGTGCGGCGTCTTTTGTGCCTCCGCGGCCCATACTTGGGGTCCGCGTCGGGGATTGATTTTTGCGAGCCTGGCATGTTTGGCCTAGCTGGGGTATTTGGCGGAAGCTAAGCCCTTGGCGGGGCCAATCATCCTTGTCGAGTCTGCCGATGAGGGTGGAGGGGTCACCGCTTCGCCCCTTTCGGCGTTGTGTTTTGAAAACATAGCGGAGACAAGTTTTTTCGGGAAAAATCTGCATATATTGATAAAATGGGGTCTTTGCCTCGTTAAAAACCTCGCGCCCGTTCGCGAGGAAAAAGAGTGCAGCCCGGTTACATGATAGTCTTACAAGAGACTTATAGAGAAGAAAGGAAAACAAAAATGAACAAGGAAATCTTACAGTCGCGAACGCCGAGGTGTGGTGCCGCTATGGGTAGTATTTGGCGAAGGTCGTCTATGTATGTGTGCGTGGTAGGTCGTTTCCATCGAGGTCTTGCGGTGATCTGAGCCGGGTCTTGTCGACTTTGTGACAAGGAAGGGGTCCTAACCACTTGGCTACAAATTTGCTCGCCATTTGAGCATTTTGCTTTTCGATGAGCGAAGTCCCCGATCAAGGAGGTCACGAGGCTTGACCTTCTTGTCACGCCATTTGCAGGTTTTCTTGCCGGGTATGATCGGAGGTTGAGGACGGCGATTGCGGACTTCTTCGACAAGGTCACCGGGCGAGCGAGGGGTTCTCTTTGTTGGCGAGGGTTGTTCTTGGGGAGCCGTGGGTTAGTTCATCTAGGAGCACGGCCTCTTCCCCGAAACGATAGCTTGAATGGGGTGAACTTTGTTGCTCTGTGATTGGAGGTGTTATGTGACGGACCACCGGTGTGAGATGCTCGCCTGTGTACCCCTTGGCTTGCCCACGAATTTTTTGAGCCGATGCCTTGCGGTATTGTGCCGTTGGCCCTCTCCACGAGGCCGTTAGGCGGGGTGTCTCGACGGAGGCGAAGTGTATCTTGGTTCCGATGCAGGAAGGTGTTTGAAGGCCTCGTACGATTGTGTGCCGTTGTCATCGCGGGATTTCTCTTGGGACCCCGGCGGCATATGATTTGTTGCGGAAGAATTTCGCACCGATCGCGAGGTTATTGTTGCTAGGGGGGCGGGCCTCGATCCATTTTGTGAAGTATTCAATAGCTACAAGCTAGCGTAGTGGTGGTTTCACGGTGTTGCCGGGCATTGGCCCGACGAGGTCGATTCCCCATCTCTGGAGGGGCCATGTTGGCGGATTGGTGTGGTTGACGCCCGGGGAGGTTTGAGTGATGGGTCACATTGGTTGGCAACCCTTGCAACGTTTTACAAGATTTTCAGCGTCACTTAATGCGGTGGGCGGCCAATGGAAGCCCTGCTGAACACCTTTCCAACCGGTCTTGGCGGGGTCCATTGTGTGAGCCGCAGATGCCCTTTGTGCGCCGCGAGGATTGCTCCTCCCTCGGAAGCCGTCACGCACTTGAGCCATGGCGCTGTGGATCGATGCCTTGTAGAGCCGCTCGCCCGATCATCAGTATCCCCACCTTCAAGGCTATCCTTTTTTCCTCTTCCTTGACTCGGGTTCGAGGTGGCCTTTGATGTATGCTATTAGCGGGGCCCTCAATCTTCTTTGCTATGGCGTTCACAAACTTGGGTCTTTGGCGGGGACCCTTCGACGGCCGGGCATTGTTAGGACTTCGTAGAACACGCCGGGGGTAGCGGGTTTTGCATTGCCGCTGCCTTTGCTAGCTCGTCGGCCTCACCGTTGTCCCTCCTCGCTATGGTTTTGTTGTGATGCCGAGGAAAAAAGGCCTCCGTTTTCAGGACCCCGAGGAGGTACTTCGTAGTTACGGGTTCCGGGCTTTGCGGCTTTCCTCAACATGGCGGAGATGACTTCGAGTCGTTCTCGATGATGGCCCTTCTTGCCGATAGAGCCCGAAGCTTGTTTAGGGCCGCAGACATGGCTTGCCTCGTGATACGTGATGTTGTTGGTGCATGGGAACTCCAACCTCGGCTGCGTAAGCGGAGCTTTACACCGGATGGTGAGATGAGGATGGCTGCAATCCCCATCCCCCGCGGAGCCCCAAGCTCCATCGGTGTCGCCGTCCATATTGGGTCCAACTTCCGCGACGATTATATCGTCGGGGGTCCAATCGGCCATGAAGTCCGGGCGAGGGCTTGGGACTTAATTGCTACATTACGCCCACGAACTTGATCGCGTGATCGCCCGATTCATTGCCCGGCGGCTATCCTTCCCTTGACTCGGGGTTTTGAAAATGTTCTCTAGCGGGAAGCAAGGCGGCACCGTGATCTCATGTGGACCAAATAATGTTTAAGCTTTCTTGCGGCCATGACTCACGGCGTAGGCTGCCTTCTCTAGCTCGATTGTAGTTGCTTTTGGGGCCCTCGGGGAGTTCGACACGTAGTAGATGGGGAGCGTGGCCGCACTTGATGTTGTTCGGTGACTTCCTTAGCGAGGAGGGCGCTTACCGCGTGCGGGAGGGCCACATAGAGTAGGGCCCTCGCCCTCGCCTGCTGGTGTTGTGAGGTTGTCGGGTTGAGGAGGTAATGCTTGAGGTCGTCGAAGGCTGGCTGTTGTCTTTGGACCCCGGTTGAAAGGCTCCGATGCTCGTGATGGAAGAAAGGGGGCCCCGCCTCTCGCGGACCTTGAGATGAATACGCTCGGGAGGCCATGCGACTGCGGGCATTGTGCCAATTTCCGTTTGTCGGGGGTTCCATTTGAGTGATTGTGAATCTTGGTTGGGTTTGCTTTCGATGCCCCTTGCGGAGACTAGGCATCCGAGCAACTTACCCTTGTCGACTCAAAACGCACTTTGCGGGGTTTAATTTGAGCCCGGCCCCGCGGAGTTTTGAGAATGCCCTTTCGAGGTCGGCTATGTGGTCCGTTACGAGCTTGCTCGTACAACAATGTCGTCAACGTAGGCGGAGATTGCCTTGTCGTCTGCGGAGGACTTCCGCGGTCATTCTCGCGAAGGTGGACCGCATTTCGAGGCCTTCGCCATTCTTCTCGAAAACAATATGTGCGGTAGGTGTAATGATGCCGGTCTTCTCCTCATCCTCTTTGTTCATCTAGATTTGGTGGTACCCGAGAAGCAATCGGCGGTGATAGCATTTCACACCCCCGGTGCGTCTGGCGGCGTGGCGACGCGAGGTAAGGGGAAATCATCCTTCCGGACATGCTTTGTTGAGACTTGTGAAGTCCACGCACATTCTCCACCTTGGGGGTTCGCCTTGTCTTTTTGAGAGGCTTGCCTTTTTGACGGGACCACGTTGGATAGCCGGGTTGGATACTTTCTTGGTCTTATCACTTTGGCGTCTAGGAGGCGATTGACCTCCACCTTTGCTTGCTTTCTCTCCTCGGACATTTGGCGGAGCTTTTGCTTGCAAGGGGTTGCTCCCCTCCCGATATTAAGCTTGTGCTCGATTATCTAACGGCCGACGCCCGGAGGTCCCTCGGCCGACCAGGAAACGTCGCGATGGTCGCGAGGAAATGGGTGAGGTTAAGCCAAGTCGAGGGGTCCAACATTGCGGAGATAGTCACTACCTTGGTTTCATCGTTAGGGAAGAGCGATTTGTTTGGTTTCCTCCATTGGTTGGCGCGGGGGTTTGTAGTGGTCCTCATCGGGGTCCCCTTTTTCTTTCTTTTCCTTCTCCTCTTTGTCTTCCCTGTCTTGCTTTCGAGGGCGTGCACGTTTGTCTGGGGCAACTGCTGCCCCCTCGCGCTCCTTGCGAGGTCTGGTCTCCGAAGCTATGACACGGTTATCGATGGCATTTTCATACGAGAAGCGGGGTGCATTCTTGAACGCAGCGTTGATGATGCCCCTTCCAGAAGATCGCATTGTAGTTGTAGTGCATATCGACCACGTCCGAAGGTTATGTTTTCGGTCGAGGATGGGAGCGGTCCCCCGAAAGTGACCGGGGCGGGGAAATCTTCCCTATTGCTCGACTTGGCGGCCTCGGCCAAAGAGAGGGTTTTCTGGGCTCCGGGAGGTTACGATCGAGTCTCATGCGGTCATAGGTGGAGGTGAGCAGAGAATATCTGTGGAGCTTCTGTGTCGACCAAGATTTTGTTTACGATCCATCCTGCGACGGTTGTTTTAATTACCATCGCGCCCCGTGTCTTGGTAGTCCTTGAGCCTCATGGGTTCGCCGCATTGAATGTGATTGGAACATGGGACCATTGGTTGTTCTTGTGAGGGGCCCTCGGTGGCCCGCGTGATGTACCCCGCGGTAGTGCTCCTTCCTCCGCCTTTTGTTACCATGATCTTCATTTGACCCCGAGATAGCTAGGATCTCGCCGTAGCGGAGGTAGGATTATTTAGCGTGGTCGGCATTTCTTGCTTTACGGTGGTGGGGGGGGTGGTGGTGGTGGCAAAGTTGGAAGTGGCGGGGGTGATGGCAATGCGGGTAAAGTGATCTTGGCCGGGATCTCTGGGGGGTGAGTATTTGTGTAGGCTTGGGCGATCGCCGGGGTTGGTGTGTGGGTGGTGATGGAATGGAGGTTTGGTTGAATTTGGATAAATCGAAACTTGGTACGGAGGGGGTTCCATAGTTCGAGGGGGAGTAAGAGTAATGGTCTTGCGCATGGGAATTTCTTATTTGGTCTACGGTGTGATTAATTTGGAGGTTGGTTTCTTTGGGAGGCTAGGTGGCTGTCCATGAACTCTTTCCCTTTACGGTATGGACACTTTGTTTGGTGTAGTGACCCTTGTCTACCCCCTTAATAGTGGCGATAGGGTTGCTTTTGTTGGGGACGGGCCCTGGTCGTCGTCGCTAGTTGTGCGGCCGTTGGTCCTTTTGGTGATAGGTTGGTTTAGCGGGGTGGTTTGCTCTCTGCTTTCGGTGCGGGGCGCGGTGTCTCATCGCTGCGACGACCACGGCGTGACTCCGGTAAGCGATGTGTTCGACCTTGGCGGTCTTTCTTTGTGGGGTTGACTCTTTGGGGTTGCGGTAGGGAGGCCTCGAGGGCCGCTTTGTGGCTGGTGTCGGCTCTGCAATATTTCTCCATTATCACATGAAGCTCCGCTAGGGTCTTTGGTGGCTCCTCTCGATTTTGGAATGGTAGGGGCCAGGCCTTATCTTGAGGACAAGACCGCCATGATGGCGCTTTGGTCGGTCACGCCCTCGATCCTAGCCTTGGTATGGAGGAACCCTCGCCACCAATCTTCAGGGGTTCGGTTGGTTTTACGTATGACGACGGAGGAGCTCGGTGGAGTTGGCCATGGCGAGTCTACCCCTTTGAAATTTGTTTGCGGTGCCGGCCCAGAGCTCGACGACCATTCTTGATGGAGGCGGGGGCAAAGTTGAGTACCGGGGCGGCGATGTCCCTAGCGACTATGACGAAAGACTTCGCCATAGTGGACTCGTCTCCTCGACGGTACGCCACGGTAGCCTCATATGACATGATGAACTGTCGGGGGTAGGGTCTGCCTGTATACCTTGGTAGGTGGTGGGGATTTGTATGAAGCGGGCCACTCCGCCCGGTTGGAGCGAATGAGTGGGGATGCGCGGGGTCGTAGTGGGGGTTCGTGGTGGGTTGTTCGGCGACTTCGGCGGTTTTCGATGGGTGGTGGAGGGTTTGGTGGAGCATGGCCGCGAGGAGCGTGCGTGTTTTCGGCTGCGGTGGGGTGTTTAGCCGGCGGCGGAATGGGTTGGGTATTGGTAGGCGGCGGGGGTGGTGGAGGTGGATGTTGAGGCCGGGCGTGTGCCCGCCCGGGCCGAGGTACGGGCCCCATGCGGCGTGTATCTTCCGGGCGGCCGCCATTCCGCCGGCTCGCCCAATCGGTACGCCCCCCGGCCGCCTCGGCCCGGGTCCCCGATGGTGGCAGGCGCCTTGATCGGGGTTTCGCCCCGGCTAACGTTTTTGGCGATTTGTGCTGCGGCGCTTCAAGGGCTGGCCCCCCGCTTCCTCGTCCTCGTCGATCCTCGATTAGCCCCTCGGCGAACCCCGGAAGCCCCAGGGATGTCCCCGCATCTTGGGGTGGTTGGCGTGGTAGTTCTTGCACCACCGAGCCCGACCCTCACGGGACCTCCGTGATGGCCGGGTCCCGGGGCTCCGGTGGCCTCGGACACGTCGATCGGGGGCCGCTGGCCCCGCGGCGGAGGAGGGATTGGGCCCCTAATCCGGGCGGTAGGCGCGGGGGCTCGGCTCGAGGTTGGTAGAGTCCGGGCGGCCGGCGGTCGGACCGGGCGGGGGTGGTGGATGGCCCCAATCGGCGGGTGCCCGGCCCTCGCATTGCCGGTGTTTGGCATGGCTTTTCGTGTCGGGCCCCCACGGACGGCGCCAACGTGGGGTACACACCTACCCTCCTACCCTTTGCCACGGGGTGATGGGAGGAGGAGTGAGGGTTTTCACGGGGGTGGGAATACAGTGGCCGGGCCCGCGAGTCGGGTCCCGGGGGCGTGGCGTGGACAAAGCGGCGATCCCAAGAAAATGTCTTTTCGATAGATAGGTCATGAAAGTGCCCACCAACCGTCCTATTCATACGTCTGTCGGTCCGTATTTATAGGCGTCCGGTCGGTATTTCTTGTAGTTACATATCGGGACAAGGCATGTTTGCCACTTACGTCTAGGGCCCGCGTAGGGGCAAATTGGTACAAACCCCATCGGGGTGGAAAGGTAAAAACACAAGTCGACACGCCTAAGGCTTCATTAGGGTTCCACCCTTCTTGCCGCGCTGGCCCCGAGTCCGCTAGGGGCTCTACCGCCGCTGGCGCCGCGGAGGTGTCCCTCTTCTGCTGTTGCCCAGCGCTGCGGGGCGTTCTCCTTGGATCTGCGCCCTCCGCGCGCTGGGCGTTCCTCTTGGACTCGCCGCCCAGCGCTGCTGGTGGTGTTGGCCCCGTATCCGCGCCGCCTCGCGCCCAGCGCTGGGGGGTGTCATCTTTGGCCTCATTGTCCCCCGCGCTGCGGGGTGTTGCGTTAACCTCGCCGCCCGGCGCTGGTGGTGTCATCTTTGGGCCCGGGAGCTGCTGGGGGGTCCCTTGGCGAGGGTCCCTCCCCAACAATATAATAGCTTGAAAGGCGTAAACTTTGTTGATCTTGTTGTGGTTGTATTGTGACTCCAAACAATCCTTGGTAATTTTTCAACCCATTTTCTTTTGGAAGTCCCACTAAATTTTTGATATTCCCACACATATTATGCCATTTGCTCTTTCAACGACTCAGTTTGATTGTGGGTATCTAGCGGACGCGAAGCAAAGTTGTATCCCCGAACTTACACAATAGTTTACGAAGTCTTATTTGTCAAATTGGGTTCCATTGTCTAAAGTTGTGTGCCTTGGGACTCGAATCTGCAGATTATGTTTTGCCAAAGAAACTTCTTCATTGTCGTTGATGACATGTTTGTGATTGACTTCGCTTCTATCCATTTTGTGAAATACTCAAGCTGCGACAATTTGCATATTGATGATTGCCTTGAGTTGGGGGAGTTTCCCAATTATGTCTATTCCCCATCTTGCAAGTGGCCAAGTTGGTTCAATGTCTTTGAATTGGATTAGCTGGGGCATTTGACTTGCTTGCTGAAATTTGGCAATTGTGACAAGTTTTCACTTTGTTTCCTTACTATCTTTTTGAGTTGTTGGCCAATAGAACCCTTGTCTAAATGCTTTTTCTGCTATGGCTCTTGGGCTGCATGATTTCCACATGTTCCACTATGTATTTCTTGTAGCAATTCTTTGCCTTCTTCGCTTGAAATGCATTTGAGTAATGGTTCACAAATGCCATGCTTGAAAAGATGATTATTGACAAAGCTTGTAATTTCTTATTTTGTGCTTCATTCTTGTTTCTTGGCTTCACTTTTTACGGTTCGTAGAATCCTCTTAGAAAGGCTATTATTTCGATCTCCAATCTTTGCTTTCAATGATGTGGATATACTTTGGTTCTTCAATTTTTGCTTTTATTGAAGATTACGAGAGTACTTGGTAAAACACATCGGTGGCAATTTTACTTTTTGGCTTTGCCTTTGCGATTTCATACGCTTCTTCGTTGTTTGTTCTTGAGATGCCGTCTTTGTGAATCCTTCGAAGTGTTTTTCTTGATCTCTAACGCTTTGCAAATACTTTGCTAGTTCAGGGATCTTTTGCCTTGTAATTTTTCTCAACGTGGCACGCAACAACACGAGAATCTATTTTGATCGGGATTTTTTGTACTCCCATTGCTCTTGCCTTGCGAAGCCCAAAGAATGATTGCTTCATATTCAGCGATGTTGTTTGTGCATCGAAATTCTAGTCTTCTTTGCATATTTCATCTTGATGTCGGATGGCGAAGTTATTATTCTTTGCTACACCGGCTCCTACGGAGACCCCATGCTCCATCACAATTCATTGTCCATTCTTGACAAGACAAAGTCCACTCTTGATGATCTTTTTGATCTTCGTAACTTTTTCTTTGGTGTCAATCGAAATAAAATCCGCCAATACTTGTGACTTTATTCTTTGTTCTCTTCTCAAATTCGATGAAATCTTGTGTGATTTTTATTTTGCCCATTTGCCAAGTCTTCGAGAAGATTTACAACTTTGGAGTACATCTTTGAGTGGTTGGTTTGTTGGGATTCTTACTTTGTGTGCCAAGAAATAGTGCTTCAACTTTCTTGTTGCCATGAGTCTTGCATATGCTATTTTTTCAATTTACGAGTAGAACATTTTTGAGCGAGAAAGGGCTTCGGAGACAAAGTATATTGGTTCTTGTACCAAGACGCACTTACTGACTTTCTCGGATCTTTGAGATGTACAAAAGTAATTCTTTATCGGTGTTTGGTGTTGTTAATGTTGAAGGATTTGAGAGATACTTCTTTATTTCTTCAAAAGCTTTTTGTTGCTCTTCTCCCCATGTGAAGTTTGTCTTCGCTCCTTTGAGTGCTTGAAAAATTGGGAAGCTTTTTTCGCGACTTTGATATGAATCTATTCAGTGAAGCCAATCTTCTGTTACCTTTTGGATGTCTTTGATGTTCTTTGGAACTTCTGTTTGCATGATTGCTTTTTTATCTTCTCTACGGATTTGGGTCAATGCCTTTTCTTTGAAACTATACATCGAGGATCTTTCCCTTCTACACCGAAGGTACATTTCTCGGGATTGAGTTTGAGATTTGATTTTCTCAAATTTTTGAATGTTTGCTTCAAATCTTTTATGTGGTCTTGGCGTTTCTTGCTTTTTACTATTATGTCGTCAACATATGCCCGCAGATTGTCTCGATTTGATCTTTAAGTGCTACCAAAGTCATTACGATGAAGCTTGACCCGGCATTGCGAGGCCCCCTCGCCATTCTTTGGAAGCAATAAGTTCCAAATGGTGTGATGAAACTTGTCTTTTCTTCATCTTCTTTCTTCATGTAAATTTGGTGATATCACGAGAAACAATCAAAGGAAACTTAGCATCTCGCTTCTGCTGGCTTGATCGACAAGTGTGTCGATTCTTGGTAAAGGGAAGTTATCTTTAGGGCACGCTTTGTTTAGATACGTGAAGTCTATGCACATTCTCCATTTTCCATTGCTTTTCTTCACCATCACAATATTTGCTAGCCAAGTTGTGAATTGGACTTGTCTTATGACCTTGGCGTCAAGCAATCTCGTACTTCGACCTTGCGACTATTGTTCTATCTTGAGGAGATCTTTCGTAACTTTTGTTTCTTTGGTTTGTAACTTGGGTCGATGTTTAGGCGATGCTTTCGATAATGTCTCTGTGACTCCTTCCAAGTCTTTTGCCGACCATGCGAAGACATCATGATTGCTTCTTAGAAAACTTATCAATTGTTCTTCTTCTTGTTTTGCTAGATTGGCTCCTATGATGACTTTCTTATCTGTTATCATTGGATCTAACAAAACTTCTTTGGTTTTCGCCTTGGAACATGTCTTCGCTTTCTTTTTGTGACTTAGCGTTTCTGTTATTTTTTTTTCTTCTTGATTTCTTCTATGGCCAAGACATTTCTTTGAGCTGGAGTTGAATCTTTTCAATGTTTCTAGCCTCCGTTTGATTTCTATGGATTGATATTGGTCCATTGATTCTTTTGGAACTTTCATGCATAAGTAGGAGTAGTTTATCACGCGCCGAACATGTTCGGGCTTCCTCTTAGAATATTGCATTGTGCGGCTATGCATTTCAACAACATCAAATGCTACTTGTTCTGTTCTTGCATTGTTTTGCGTTTTGAAGGATACGGGCAGCACAATTCTTCCAATTGAGTTTATCCTCTTACGCGAAGCCAACCAATGGATATTACGCTCTTCTCGGGTTTTGTCTTTTGATTTGCATTGCATCCGGTGTTGATGCGAAGAGTATGTCTAAGAGCTTCCTCCATCCACTAGGATTTTGTAACATCCATCCATCAATGTTTGCTTCTATGACCATGGCTTCCATGTGTGGATAGTCTTTAAGTTTCATGTCTTGTTACGTGAAGATTATTGGTTGATGCGACCATCTTGTTTTCTTGTAAGGTCCCTCCATTGTTATTGCGTTGACTCTTGAAAATAGTTTCTTTCTCGTTGTTGGTTGCATGCTCTATCTTTGTTCCCTCCACAAATTGTCATTATTCTTACTCGCTTCTTTGTTGAAGCGGTGGTGAGCCGTTGTTTTGAACATTTGGGGTGTTGTTTGCCATAGAAGCTTCGGGTTGTAAGTTTTGTGTTTGTCCCCAATGTGGGCGGAGCTATTGCTAGTGGTTGGCAATTGTATATTGGGGGTGGTCTGGTAGCACTTGTTGGTTGTAACTTGGATTGAAGTATGCTTGATTATGCGAAGTGCTTGCTTGAGACAAAAAGTTTATTGATCTTTGATTTTCCATCAATTTGCCTTCTTGTTGTAATTGCTCTATGCTCTTCTTCACCATTGGGCACATCTTCGATGTGTGGCGCCCTTTGCCATGAATGATGCAATACATTTCTTCGGGCTTTAGAATCCTTCTTTCTCCGAATCTTTGATTGAAACCTCCTCTTTGGCTGTTATTGAAGTTTCTATTGTTGTCTTGCTTATTTGGTTATTTTGTGCTGGATGTTGTCTTCGCTCGCTTTCGTTGTTAATTTGGTTCACCTTGAAGCACGGGTTGATATTGATGGTGGTATGGTCTTCGCTCGAAATTTTGTGGTTTGAGGCGATTGTTTGATTTTTGCTTGATTTCTTTGTGCATTCTCTTCCTCGGTTTTCTTTCGGAAATCATCGTCGATCTTGCATATTTTTGAAATTCTTCATACAATTGCACTTGCGGTTGTTGGTCTTTCCCTCTTGAGGTGCGAAGATAATTGTCAGGCTCACGAGGCCTTTGATTGCGGCAATGATGATGACCGTGCGATATACGGAATTTGGGTCTTCATTTGAATGAACCTCTTGTAATATTGGATTATTGGCTCTTTTGGGTATTGCTTGATGTCAAACAAGTCATCACTTGTCGATCTGTGTGTTGAAATCCTTGGAAATCAACTAGTAGAGTTGTTACGAGTTGTTCCCAATTTTTGAGGGATCTTGGCTTGGCGGGCGTACCATTTTCGAGATGGCCCTTTCATTGCCATTATAAGTGCCTTCGCTAGTGTTTTATCATCGCCTCCTCGATTCAACGGTTTGCTTGAAGCTCATCAAAAATTGTCTTGGATCTGTCAAACCTTCGTAAGTTGGTATGGCGTTGAATTTGAAAGCCTTTTGGCCATTTTGCCATTTGTAAGTCGCGATAATGGGGAATCGGGTTGATTGTGACTATTGCCTTTCGTTGTTACGATTTATTTTGACTTCGTTTGTGATGATGACTTCACGGTCTTGATCATTGAGCTCTTCATTCAATCTTTTTAACTTTGCTTGAGCTTCCTCTATTCTTTGTTTCATTGTCTTTTCTCACGGTTACGGCTTTGCAAGCCTCAAGCTCTTTTGTTTCTTGATCGGTTCTTCTTCTAATTCTTGTAACTTTCTTGCTTCTTCACTCGACTTTCTTGAGGAGTGATTTCTTTGGAGATATTGTCTTCGCTTGTTCTTGGTACTTCATTCTCATTTGTTGTTGTTTCCTCGGCAAGCGCTTGCCGAGGCTTGTTCTTGGGAGGTCTTCCCATGATTTCTTGATGGCCGTGGGATAGATCGTTGCTCACACAAGCGGTGGGCGCCAAGATATTGGGTGAATATTCAACACAACATGTTATTGATGATGATATGGTTTACAAAATGGCCATTCAACATGGCGTTTACAAAGGATCGGGGGGTATTTATAGTCCCCGGCCGTAGTTATCCAAAAACACTAAGAATTCTAAATTGATCTTCTACAAATTGTTTCTTCTTGGCGAAGATACATCCTTCATCTTCGCGAGGCTTCAAAGGCAATGTTTAGCCGCAATGCTTCTTATCCTCTTGTAGCTATTTGTTAACCCAGCGGCAAAGTCCCGTGGCCATCTTCGCTCGGATTCTTGACTCATTCTTTCTTATTTTGCTCTTGTTATTCTTTCCACGAAGCCAAAGCCTTGCGAAGTCATCTTGAGATGTTGGGTGAATATTCAACACAACATGTTATTGATGATGATATGGTTTACAAAATGGCCATTCAACATGGCGTTTTACAAAAGGATCGGGGGTATTTATAGTCCCCCCCGGCTTCATAGTTATCCAAAAACACTAAGAATTCTAAATTGATCTTCTACAAATTGTTTCTTCTTGGCGAAGATACATCCTTCATCTTCGCGAGGCTTCAAAGGCAATGTTTAGCTTCGCAATGCTTCTTATCCTCTTGTATTTGTTTTTAACCCCTCGTGTGAAGTCCCGTGGCCATCTTCGCTCGGATTCTTGACTCATTCTTTCTTATTTTGCTCTTGTTATTCTTTCGTGAAGCCAAAGCCTTCTTGAAGTCATCTTCGATGTAGAACTTTGACTTTGTTACGCAAGTATCTGAAATCTTCAAAGTTTGGGGCCGAAAGTTAAGCGAAAACCAAAGTTAGATCCCAACACATATATATATCTTCTTCTTGCCCCCAGGGCCTTAAGTTACCAAGTAAAATTCTCTAGGGGGGGCTTCTTCAAATATACGATGGTTGTAAATATTCATCGGCTATATTGCATGCTTTCGGGCGATAACAAAGTATCGGCCATACAAAGTCACATACGCAGTATGCATGGCGAAACAAAATATTTCGGTTCTTGATCATTGATAAGTATAATAATCACGGTGATCCTCCATAATATAAAGACCCATACCAGGGTCAACATAAGAATATGAGGGATAACCATGCATACAAGTGAGATGAATTCCACATATGCACGAGGCGAGAGAAAATGGATGATGCCATGACCAAAGATTTTGATGATTTGGTGCAAACCTCCAACTTGGCAATTGTGTCTTGAACCTTTTCCTTTGATTCTTTGTTTGTGATGCACCACTTGCTTGATCATCATCCTTTCAATTTTTAATGCTTCCTTTAAGGACCCATGCTAAGCCCCTTTCTCTTAGCTTCTTCGTCTTTGAGCTTACGCAATTCTTTTTCTGCCTCCTTGGTAGCCCGATTGAGCACGTTGGTTTTGTCTTCATTGTGGACAATGACAATTCTTTCTTGTTCTTAGATACTTTTATCTTCTTTTGTTCAGATTTAGTACCTACAATATAAATGGCTGAATTTTTAACTTGTTTACCATCAATAGCGATTTTTCAACAATGTAATCGGCTTTTCAATGGTGTCATTCAGATCTGAATTTTTCTTTTTCCGTCCATCATATTTCACGCGGTAAACTTGCTTTACCACCATCCCTCTTGGCGCGACTACGGACCGATTTTGATCAAATCGGTCTTTGTAAGATGATGACTCTTTCAAGCGTTTGAGCTGCATACTCCACATGTTGTGGCTCAAAATATGTGGAACATTCACCTTTCTTTGCCAATATTGTTTTTGAGGCTTATGCTTTGGAGGCAAGCTGTGATGCTTGGATTTTCTTCAATAGATTCTCTTTCCCTATCTTTGTATATTTGGCTAAGAGCTCCTCGAAGCTAAGCTTTGGCCTCCTATTGCCTTTTTCCTTGCCATGTTCCTTGCCTCCATTAACTTTATGAGCATCCTCCTTTTCTTCACCTTGATGGTCATGCTCCAAAGAAGGATCTCCGGCCGATTCCCCTTGCTCAATGGAATCAATCGGCTTTTGGTGGAGATGGAGAGATTTTTTTATTTGCCCCGGTGTCTTCTAACATTGGAGCAACTTTGTTATCCTTTGAAACATTTTCAATTTTAATTTCATGGACAACAATCATGTCTTCACTTGAGGGTCTTCCATCTCTCTCTTGGCGTTGGAGCTTTGGGCTTCAAGTGAATTGTCTAGTAGTGTAGGCGATTCAAAACCTGTTTACCATTAGGCGGATTGAATCTACTTAGGTCCACTTGTTGAGCCTCGAAAACCTCAATCGGTCATTATCGATGTCGATTGGATCTCATGATGAAATACATTGCAATTATGAGTATTATGATCAAATGAATTACACAACTTGCAATATATAAGCTCTTCCAAGTTCTGAATTGATGGCAAAGCATTGTGATCAATATGTCTAATAAATTTACTTTTCGACAACATGTTAAAGGCGTGATCACGATAGATAGAACCAAGGTGAGCATTAAATTTGTAAGCAAATTTCTTGTAGAAGACTAAAATTGACATCAATCCATTCGGCCACACCTTTACAATAATCTTTCATGCGAGAATTAAATGTAGAACAAGCATCGGCATGAGCAATATTCTTCAATCTTAGCCCCGAATCATAAAACCCAAAGTAATTGCAAAACTTATATCTCATTCGAGGACCAAGTATGAATTGAATTTAAAATAAGTAAAGCAATCCACATATATGTATAATTCACATTAAGCATTGGGAAAAGCTTTAACTTCAACAACACATTATCATCGGCCTTCAATTGAAGACAACATGTAGGCGATGTAATCTTTGCCTACCTTAGTGACGAAAGATGTAGCAACCAAGGTTACGCTCTTGATGGTCTCATCATTAGCAATACCTTTGGAAAGAGTTTGTGTGCTCTCTCTAGCGTCGATTTTTCTCCTCGGGCTCTTCTTGCATCTCGATGCCCATCATAGTAGTGGAGAAACTTTTCGGCGCGCTGTGGAAAAATCTACAACAACAAGAATCGGCTTAGCCGGCTTCGGAAGTCGTCAATGCCGATTCATGCTCAATGACGACAACCTTAGCTAGCTCGGCTGCCTGCGGGGTTGGCTTAGCCATCTCAAGTAAGGTAGTTGGCCTAGCCGACTTAGTTGGCTCTTTCTTATCGAAGCACGATTGGCTATGGCTCAATCGGCTCACGAGATAAGTATTGCTGCCCATTGTGAGTTTAAGCTAGCACACTCTCTCCTTTGGTGAAGATCTTGACACATTATTGGCGAAGAACCAATACTCCACATTTATATGTGTGCTGCACTTTTTGCTTATAAATAGCTTGACCGATTTGAGCAATCGGTCTTGCTGATTTTACGTCCACTAGTTCTAAACTTGTTTTGGCCAACTTTTTAGAATTGATTCGGCAATGCTTTTTTGGGCGATGACACTAGTGGTTGACCTCTTCTTGTGAATGGGAACACGAGTTTGCCCAGAGCCCGAAGACTTGATGGTGATCTTGAGACTTTCCCGATTGTCACTAGATTTTTCTAACACCACCTCACGATCAGAGATTTGCTTTCTCTTCTTAGGCTCTCTAGGCTCGCCCGATTATAACATTTTTTCCAATAGTGGAATTGGCTTGCCGGTCGAATTAAAATGGCGGGATTATTTTTTCTCGAATTTCGGCCATCGAAGGTGTCTTCATGCAAGGTAAAGAATGTTCATCCTCTCCTAAATTGGTCTTATCGGTTTCGGATGCGAAGAGACCAATTTGGATTGATACCCGAGGCAATCGGCTTAGCCGGCGAAAAGTCGGCTTGGCCGATTCAAAGGCGGGTAGTTGTTTCACATAAGGTAAAAATCGTCTTGGTGGACTTTAAAGCGGTTTAGCCGATTCTAAGGGAGCATGCAACTTTTCTCTCTTTTCGTATCTACGAGGTATTTTTGTGCAAAGTCCTCATTTTGCTTTTTCTAGCATTTTTTACGAAACTTCGACATTACCTCATCAAAATCGGTTTCGAATAGAGTATACCTTGCCAAACTTTCTTTGAATCGGCTATCATGGGAATTATGAGAAGCCGAATCATGAATAGGGGCATTGATATGAGGCGCTAAATTTGTATTGATTCGGCTATGGTTATTAGTAACATGTGTAGCCGAATCATGAGCATAGTTCCTGCATATGATATTGATTTTGGAGAGCAATTTATTTTTTGTCATGCATCGGCATATCACGTTGTGAACTTATAGCCGATGAGCGTACATGTGGCATGTTGCTACAAGAATTATAACTCAATAAATTTTCAGCATACATCGGCTCTTTATCATGATATACATAATTATGATGTGAAGGAAAATTATCAACATAAGTAGCCGATGAAACATATCTAGCACTATGATAACTAGCAACACCATCATGAGAATTAACGGTACTTGCAAAAGAATTATTATAATCATGTAATTTATTTGCATGTACCTTAGGAAGCAGTGTAATAATATTGCGAATCAACACTCACGATGCGCCCCCATGTGTATCAGCAGACTTTTTGGTGTTTCTTGAGGGCAGCGAGATAGCAGATTTTCTCTTTCTTTGTAGATGAAGACACTGGGTAAAACTTCAGGTGACCTCCGTGAAAACTTCTCGAAGGTTGCTTCAATGCTTCAAGTATATGTATATTGTATATATTAATTCGATACACCACAACAGCCTTGAAACAAAGCGTTGCTTGAATGTTATCTCTGATTTGACCAAATAACCACAACACACACAATCGGCCTTGCGGGGCCTGATTTGTCGTCGGGCTTGTAGCAACAAAATTCCAGTTGACCTTGAAGTAGGAAAAATAATGGCGATCACGTCAAATAGATACCGATTGATTAAGAATAATGGCTAGGGTAGATAGATTCGGCGGCAAAGTAGAGCGAAACAATTCTTCTTCGGAGTTGCCAAAAAGTGTGTTGACACGAAACTAGGGCTTCGCACCAACACGAGAGGGCCTTGGACTCCCACGAAGGCGCGATCGACCTTGGAGCAGCGAGCACCGCGGCGTGACAGCCCAAACCGATCTAGGGAGCGGTAGGGGCGCGTGAAGCTTCGGTGACGGTGAAAAGAACCTCGAAACGCACCTCGGGAAGACCCGTCGGGAGGGCGCACGTGAGGGTGCTCTAGGACCAGCATGGCCGCCTAGAGCGCCGATGAAGACGCCGGGGTTCGCCGCCCGAGCAACAGGATAGAGGGTTGAAGGAAGAAGATGACCTACAAGCGGGGACGGGGAGATAGATTGGTTGTCGATTGGATGTAGATGGGATCAAATTGGCCATGAACCTCTCATTATATAGAGGGGTGGTCTTCTCCCCTTAGGAAACCATCTTGAATCGTTTCCAATCATAAAACTTGCCCAAAAACCGATTAAGAATCAAATCGGTTCGGAATTAGAGTCTCCCAACTTCTTTGGAGGGTAGAGGCGGAAATTTACGGACACCCAAGACATGTGCGGGGTCGCTCTTTGGAGGGTGGAGGAAAATCATTTGGACACCTAAGACATGTCTAGGGTCTAGTTGATTAATCTCCCAAAATTCATAATTAATTCATCCAGGACTCCAAATGAGGCAAACCATATATGTTTTTTTCGATCAGCGGCCGAGAGAGGAATGCAATGGTGAAATGCGTTATTACTTTTGAGGAACTTTTTATCCCGACATTTTTGGGTGTCAACCGCGTTGCTCATACGGCGTCGCCCGGATTTTTGCAAAAATCGCGTCCGTTCGCCCTTCCAAGCAACGAGTGATAGACCTACCGTCTCCCGCCGTTTTTGCCCTCGGTGAGGCGCCCTCTTTCCCCTCTTTTCGTTTGGTACGGTTTCGTCCATTTTGGTGACGGAATCGTCGGTTCGGAATCGCCGGCGGAGTTTCCTCGTCGCCGGCCATGGCAATTGCTGTGTGTGGCTGTTCTTCTACGGTGAGAACACCATCGCATCTTCGAGATTTAATCTGGCGTCCATCGCAAATCCGGCCGGATCTCATCAAATGATACCCCTTCGGCTCGGGAGTTTTACTAAAGAGACCCTCGGGTCTGTCATTTTCGCCCGAAGTCCACGGCTGTATAGAAAGCCCAAATTTGTTTTATTTTAAATAGAAAATCAGTTCAGCCTATTTACAAGTTTACCACTGACCTTGTTTTAATCATAAAATCTCTGTTTTAAACCCAATTCGAACCGTTCAAGTTGCGTTAGAATCGTAGTCTCGTCATTTATATGTTTAACTCACTTTGTTAGTCAGGTTTTAAACTTTTTAATTTTCGATTTTGCATTAGCTTTTTATTATTTTGTTAATTGTTAACCTTATAAATTCCATATCTCCGCCGTTTTAGATCGAATTCGGTGAATTTGACGTCTATGTGATTGTAGCGGCGTAAACTAGTGTTTTAAAGCATTTTCAATTTATTTATTTGCTGATGGTGTACTGTTCTCATAATATGTCTTTGTTTTTCTTTGTGTATGATTGTGTGGGCGATTGAATGTTCTTTGCGTGATAATTGCTATAGACGGTGAGCTATACATTGCGGAATCGAGCTTCTCGGTAATCTTGAGCGTCGGGAGTTCTCCAATCAAGGCAAGTATAGCATGGGAAATTCCTTGTTGTCCTATTCACCTTAATAATTACGTTCATTATGCATGTGTCGCCTTGATCGACATTAAGGATTTCTAGCTATTGTTAACTTGTACCTTGCCACCTATGGGTTTGCATTTGGGTAGTAATTTTGCTAGTGCTCTACCTACACCAAATTTTGTTCTTGTTTAATGGTTAATGCAAAGAATCATGATTTATGATGTTGTTGGTAATATTGATCATAGAGGCGAAAGAGCATGTGTTTTATTTATTTATGGTGCTCTTAGCTCTCGTAAGGACTTATTTTATGTGATCATCGGGACATCTGATGCGGCTATGGGGGTCACGTGGCTCTAGCTCTAGTTGATCAAAGGATCTTGTCTAACTATTTGTTGGGGTTAGGGTTAGGAGATATCTGAGGGTTTGTACCTGTGGGCCGCGACATGTTAGACAACCCTTTGAAAGGCTTTATCACGATTTTCATTGGCCGTGGAAATCATAACCCATAGTGAAAGTGTACACCTCTGTAGCGAGTAAAAACTAATATATCGGCCGTGTTCGCGGTTATGAGCGACCTTGGAGACACTTACAAAATAGATGATCATTGTTTAATATCTGTTTTATGATTTATTATTATTCATACTTGTTCGTTCATATGATTATGGGTTGATGGGAAGTTCTTGATGCTAATGCTTAAAACTTTGACAACTAAAAGCAAAATGCGATTTAACGATTGTCTATCCTTTTTGAGCCTCATATACACCCATGTTATATTTGTTGAGTCACGACATGTACTTAAGCTTGTTTTACATTCAATATTTGGAAAATCCGGATGGGTAGCAGACTTTGGAGATGAAGATGTGTTTCAAGGAGATCTCTTGGCTTGATGTCAACCGGTTGGCAATCCCTGTGGATTTTAGAGCAGCACCTTTGGAGTGCTAGTCGTTTACTTCGCTTTGTTAGACCTTGCTTTTATTCATGTAATGAATATTAAGCGTTATGTAATAAGCTTTGGATATGATACTCCGGTGATTTGTCTTGCATATGTGTGATTGATCTCGGGGCACATATGTAATCCTTGTATTCGTTTTTGTTCCTTAAATCTGGGGTATGACAAATTGGTATCATTTCACTCCGTGGTAATTTGTAGGGCCATAAGCCTAGGTAGAAATTGTTGGCTTAAGGTCTTGAAATTGTTTCAACCCCTTGTTCATGTCTCAACTCCTTGATTTGACATCTTTGTTAGAATCATCTCTAACCACATTCTTGCGACATCGAAGAATAGTTTTAAGATCTTTGCCCTTAACATGAAAACCATGATAGTATCATAAGATTTAGTTAATGTTTGAAGTGTGAACATTTATTGTTATGTTGCTTTGTCATTATGCATATGCTTGATTTGAATTTTTTGTAATGAGTCTTTGGAGCTTTGTTGGCATGTCCACAAGTTCCCTAGTTAAGAATATTAAGGTTATAGCTAATATATGCATAATGGGCTTGGCTATCGTGTTTCTATCCTTCTTGTCTTCCTAGAAGTCTATCACAAGTTGAAGTTTCTATTTATGCGGAATTCATTAAGGCTTACATATATGTGGTGTTGACTTCGAGATGGTTGCTCGTGGAGGAAGAGGTGGTCGAGGCCGTGGTAGGGGCGGGGGTGCGCTAACCCCCTCCCTCTTTGATGGCAGGTTGAGGAGTTGATGACAATGCAAGGGCAACTCATGCAAACAATGATGCAATTCATGCGAGAATAATCAAAAGGTCGGGGAGGAGGGGTGGAGGACAGCGAGCATCCACCCAGAGACAAAGCGTGGAGATTTCTTAAAGGGGCATCCTCCATATTTCTCTCTGCGCGAAATCCTCTTGAGGCGATATTTGGCTGCGAACTATAGAGAAGCAGCTCAACATTGTGCGATGCGATGATGCTCGAGAAGGTGCTATATGCTAGCGGGGGAAGTTGCAAGGGGCTGCACTAGATTGGTGGGAGTCATACCTTTATGGGCGTCCCAACAATGCTCCTCGATCACTTGGCGAGGAGTTTTGCGAGAGACTTGAGCTAGCCAAATTCGATGGTGCGATAGCTGGCGAAGCGGCGGAGTTCGGATCTACGAGGCAAGGTTCCATGGCGGTAATAGAATGCACGTGACCCGGTTCATCCAGCTCTCTCGCTATGCTCCCGATGATGTCGGGGATGATGCAAATAAGCAACGCCTATTTCTCCAAGGGTTGTATGATTCTCTTAGGCTTCAGCTCATGTCCAACTCTTATGCAAACTTCCAGGAGTTGGTGAACCGCGCTATTATTATAGATAATGAGCACAATGTGATTGACAAGAAGAGGAAGGGAAATAGAGAAGCCTCGGGAAGTAACACCCGTCCTCGTTTTGGTTCTCAGTAGAGGTACCATGGGCCGACCAGCAGTCACTAGAATCAGCCACGTCCTCAGTACCCACAAAATAATCAGTATCAGCAGCGTCCTCAGAATTATCAACAGGGTGGACCTCAAACACCGCATCAAGGAAATCCCAATTCCACTCAATGAAGAACATCCCCAGTACTCTGTTAAATGTTATTCTTTGTGGTGATTTGGGACATTATGCTAGCAGGTGTACCAAGGTTGAACCCAAAAACACCCGAAGCGAACGATAGCAATCGAAGCCGTCTTCTTACTTTGGGCCAGGCGAATAATGTGTCGTTGATGCGTGCGGGAAGCGCTGGAGATTATGATGGAATACGTTCAACATCAACTCTATCTGCCCGCAGTTCTTTTTGATTACGGGCTTCGCATACATTTATTTCCCAAACATTTGTTAGAAACAATAGCATATCTATGATATCCATGAAAAGCAACATTTTAGTAAACTCAGGGTGGAACTTTGCAAGCTATGTGTCGTTGCCCCTCTGTCACTCTCTCTTTAAGGGGGTAGACTTTATAGTTAGTCGATTGTCTTGAGAACATCGGTATTGACATGATTCAGGATTGAATTGGTTGGGGGAAATATCAAGCTAATATTCGAGTGCCAGAGAAGATGGTAGAATAGCGCACCTAAATGGAACAGTCGGTGTTGAAGTAGCGGTGCAACCACCACCTACGAGGCATAGTGAACCGACTTCATGATGATAGCCACCCAGCGAGGACTATATTGTGGATGAGTTTCAGGATGTCTTCCGCGATGATTTGCGGATATGCCACGGCCAGAGACATTGAGTTTATTATTGAGTTATTACACAGTATTGCACCTATTGCTAAGCGTCCATATATAATGGGGGTAAGGAATTAGAAGAACTCAAGAAACAGTTAAAAGGAGTTGCGGGGAGAAAGGTTTCATTCGTCCTAGCTCTTCACCTTAGGGGTGCACCCGTGATCTTTGTTGACAAGAAGGATGAATGCCGGCGTATGTGTGTGGATTATCGTTCTCTTAATGAAGTTACTATCAGAATAAGTATCCATTGCCTAGAATTGATGACTTATTTGATCGGTTGAAGGTGCTTGTGTGTTTTTCTAAGATAGATCTTCGTTACGGTTTACCATCAGTTGAAGATTCAAAGTTTAGATATTGCCCAAGATAGCATTTACTACGAGGTATGGGTTGTATGAGTACCGCGATTATGTCTTTTGGTTTGACCAATGCTCCTGTATACTTTATGTACATGATGAATAAAGTGTTTATGGGTATCTTGACATGTTTGTGGTGGTATTTATTGATGATATATTGGTGTTCTCAAAAGGCGAAGAAGAAGAACATCTTTGAGAACATCTCAGATTGATTGTTCTGAAACTTAGAGAGCATCGGTTATATGCTAAGAGGAGTAAATGTGAGTTTTGGTTGAAGGAAGTTTCTTTCTTAGGTCATGTTGTCTCTAATGGTGGAATATCGGTGGATCAAGTAAAAAGTGAAGGATGAGTTGAATTGGAAGCCACCTACAGATGTAAAAGTGAAATTCGTAGCTTTTCTTGGATTGGTAGGATTTACTATAGGAGGTTCATTGAAGGGTTTTCTAAACTTGCTAAACCAATGGCTTTCTACATTGAGAAGAATGTCAAGTTTGTGTGGTCGGACAAGTGTCAATCTAGTTTTGAAGAGTTCAAGGAAAGGTTGACTACGACTCTGTGTTAGTATTGCACGATCTAAGTAAGAAGTTCTCTATTTATTGTGATGCATCTCGTCTTGGTTTTGGGTTGTGTTTCTTATGCAAGTGGGCAAAGTTGTTGCATATGCATCTAGATAGTTGAAAGCATGAACTTAATTATCCTACTCATGATCTAGAGTTAGCGAGTGGTTCATCGTTGAAGATGCGGAGGCACTATCTAGTGGGCATAAAGTGATATATATACCAATCATAAGAGCTTGAAGTATATCTTTACTTAGTCGACTTGAACTTGAGACAACATCGTTGGTTGGAGTTGATCAAGGATTATGATCTTGATGTGCACTATCATCTGGTAAAACAAGCGTTGTGGCGATGCATAGCGGGAAGAGGTATGCCAATGAGTTTAGGGCGCACCTAAGACTAAGGAGTTATGTGCGGAGTTTGAGCATCTCAACTTGGGAATGCGTCTACAATGTTGTGGAGATAGAAGTGACACCCACCTTGGAGGAAGAAATCCATAAAGGTCAATTAGTGGATGGCGAAAGAGATAACAAAACGTAATGCTTGGCAAAGCACACGGGTTTCATATTGATGATAATGGTACTTTATGGTTTGGGAAAAGGATGCGTATTGCACGAAGTGAAGTCTATTCATGATGCAATATTGAGGCACATGGAGTCGACTTATTCTATACATCTGGTAGTACTAAGATGTATCTTGATCTTAAAAGAGGTATTGGTGGTATGGTTTGAAGAGGGATGTAGCGAGAAAATGTGGCCTTGTGTGATGCTTGTCAGCGTGTGGCGAGTGAAGGCATCGGAGACCGGTTGGATTGTTACAACCAATGAGGATTCTGAGTGGAAGTGGGAAGAAGTTGGTATGGATTTCAGTGGGATTGTTACGCACGAGAAAGGTTACGATTCTATTTGGGTAATAGTGGACCCGGATTGACAAAAGGTTGCTCACTTTTTGCCCGGTCAAGACTACCTATAGAGAGGACCCAGTTAGTTGAGTTGTATATGGAGAGGATAGTATGCTTACATGGAGTCCCAAAGAAGATTGTGTCGGATAGAGGTGCCCAATTCACGTCTCACTTTTGGGAGAAAGGTACATGAGTCTTTGGGAACCAAGTTGAATTTTAGTACAACCTTCCATCCACGAGGCCCGATGGGCCCAGGAGACGGAGAGGGAGTGTCGGATCTTTGAGGATATGTTGAGAGCTTGTGCACTACAATATGGTACTAGTTGGGATAAAGAGTTTGCCATATGCTGAATTCTCTTATAACAATAGTTACCCATGAGTCTCAAGATGGCACCGTTTGAAGCATTGTATGGGCATAAGTGTAGAACACCATTGTTACGGAATCGGAGGGAGAGAGTCAAGTGTTTGGAGCAGGATGTGCTTAGAAATCTTGAAGAGTAGGTAGAAAGATCCGGAGAGAACACGAGGGTGGCACAAACCCGTCCCGGAAAGAGTTATCTTAGATACTAGAAGGAAGGATTTGAGTTTCAATGTGGCGAATACGTTTATTTGAAAGTATCACCTATGAGGGAATGTTAAGAGGTTTAACATGAAAGGAAAAGGATTAGCACCAAGGTATGTTGGTCCTTTCAAAATTCTAGCAAGGCGTGGTGAAGTGGCTTATCAATTGGAATTGCCTCCTAGTTTGTGCAGTGTGCACAATGTGTTTCATGTGTCTCAACTTAAAGAGATGTTTGCGAGTACACGAAGAGCAAATACCATTGGAAGACCTTCTGCGGTAGGAGGATCTCACATATGAGGAATTTTAAGGATCTCGAGACAAGCGAAGAAGTCTAGAAATTAGGGTTATTAAAATGTGCAAGATTCAATGGAATCGGTATTCAAAGGCGGAGGCTACATGGGAAAAGAGGAAGGTGAGAAAGACATATCCATACGACTTTTTGAGTAAAGCGCGGCTAAAATCTCGGGACAAGATTTTCTTTAAGGGGGTAGAGTTGTACCACGAAAATTTCATTTTCAAAAATTAGGCCAAATTGATTTAATTAAGCATTTTTTTTTTTGTGAGCATTGGAATTTAGTAACATAATAAATTTTGTGAAGATAAAATCAACTATAAGGTCTAGCTACATGTATGTGCACTCATCTTTCTTTGCATTGATACTTTTGTATTGTTTGGATTTGATCAGCGATTGCAAAAGAAATTCAGAATGATTTGAAAAGGTTTGGAAAAAGGATTTAAATAAAAGAAAATTTATTTCTTTTTCCCTCTCCTCTTTTCTCTCCTTTCGGCCCAACCGGGCCGTATGGCCATCTTGTTTCCCCAGTGGCATTTTCATTTGTTAGGCTGCGACCACCTTTCGTCACTTCTATCTCTCGGGCGCATTTGCTGGCCTAGCATGCTATCGAGCAGCTTTGCTGCATCATCGTCTTCTCGTCTCCTTGTTCGATTCGACTCGAGGCAAGCGCGGTGTGTGTAGGCGCCGTCGTTTCTGTTCGACTCTTGCAGCCGATGTGGCGACGCGTTTCCCTTCACAGCGCCTTCTTAAACCCCGGCGACCAACAGCGCGATACTTTTCCATCTCTCGCGCCTCCTATCGCGGCAGCCGGCGGCCGAACCCCTGGGCGCGCCCCGCCCAGAAGACCCGGCGTCGCCAGCGTCTGGTCTCTGCTTGATGAACCGGCGTTGAGTTCATCGTCGTCCGCGAACTTCAGCCGGTGACTTTTCTCTCTTTTTTCTTGAAATGGGTTGCTCATGCGGCGTCGCCGGGTTTTGCCAGTGTTGCATTTCTTAAGCGCGATCACTAAGCAGTTTTAGAACCCATCTCTAATAACGCGCTAAATGCTTGTTGACATTTCTTAAACGCAATCACCAAAAGGCGATCAGCTTAGATATGTGTTGTTGGTGATGATACGCGTTCTGAGAACAAGTCCGCCTTGCGAAATACCGTTGTAGCATTTCACCGGAAGTATTCGAGGTATCGTTATTTATATTTTTCCCAAGGAAGGCAAAAGTCTCTATTGGGACATGGTCAAGATGACACGAATGTATAATAGACCAATGCTCATAATAGGGGTAAAACAAGATAGGTAGTAGGATAACTTGACACACACACTCAAGCCAATCTCAAGGATAAAAGGTAAAAAAGAATGAATAAAGAATAAGTCTAACATGGAGGCGGGGGCATATCCTAGATAGTCATGTCAAGATAGAGATACACACATGTTTTTCTTTGTTAGAGATTCTAAGTCCAAGATAGCCAAGGTCTCTAATGGATGCCGGGGCGCAGGCAATCGCCCAAGCGGGAGGATGGAGACCCGGCAATTGCAGCTGCGCCACACCGAGCGTGGGGGGGATTACAAGGGACGGACAAAGGCTGTCACAGCCCGGTAGCCTACCCCCTCAAGTGGGATGTGCCATAAAAGATAGGCAACCCCTAGCCCGGACATCACGTCTACACTAGTGATTATCACTCTAAGCGTGTTAACAAGGCTTACCCAGTCCACAGGGGTCCTTCTACTAGGCGCCGCCCGAAGACGCGACTATCAATCCCGCAACCCATAACATCAACTAAGTCTAATTCTAGGTAGAACTCATCATATCGATCTAGCTCTTGGTCCTAAGCTTTTATGTATGTATGATAGATTAAGCACGCGATGTTCTATAAGACAAGATCATGATATAGGAACTATAGACTAGTTCATCAATCAGATTATATCAAAGAACTTTGCTCTAATTCAAGAACTCACCATGACTATATTGATAAAATAAGAGCAAGAACAAAATGGAACTCTTGATATTATTCATGCGAAAAGATACAAGATGCCCAAGCTCTCCAAGAATAGTCGTGCTTTTTCTCCTTTATTCTACTATACGAACCTACAAAGAAGAAGAAGAAAGAAGAAGAGGAAGAGGAAAAGTAGCTCTCTTGTGTGGTG
>JADLZK010013294.1:0-87679 GCA_015847255.1 Hyparrhenia diplandra
CCTGGCCGGCGGTATCCGAGTCCGAGTCGCGCCGTCTCCTGTCCGTCCGGCCGTCCCGGTATTGGGCTGGGCCGCCATTCTCAGCAAACGCCGAGTTCTGCGCCACGGTACCGTGCAGCGCAAGGGAGCATGGCGGAGCCGTTACGCGACGGCACGGGCACGGGGGCACAGCGTGGTAAACCTGCCTTGCCCGGTGCGATGGGCAGAGATCACGGCGCGCGCGGCCGTGGGGTCCTGCCACGCTCGACTGCGGTGGATGGATGCTGCCATCGGCGTGCGGAGCGGCGGGCAGCAAGGACGGCCGTGCTCGTGCTGGCTGCATGCCGAAGTGCCGATCGACGCTGCTATGATCAGTTCTCTCCGTTGGCCGAACCAGAGGCGCGGCGTGCGTTTTATTTCCATTTCCCAAATTTCAAACTGTATCAACAATACAACACGCTTCGCCTGCCTGTTTGCGTTTCCTGACGCGATTCCGCTCACGACAGCGTCCACATGAAGAAGGCGGACCAGATGGTGACGGCGACGGAGGCGAGCGCGTACACCCACACGAAGATCACCGAGCACTCGCTCTCCCCGACGCCAAACAGCTGCATTATAGTCCCTGATCAAGAAACAAAACACAGCACCCACTTCGTCACTTGCTACGACGACCTTTTTTCTTATCATCATCATCTCCAACACGCATACTCAATAAATAGCATAGCTGCCAAAGTAAAATGACTTCACTATATATTACCAATGTTCATGGCGGGCGGCACGGCGTACTGCAGATGCAGGATGAACTGGTACAGGGGGTCTGGCTGGATGAGGCCCAGCCGGACAGCTCCCTTCACCAGCGCGGTGCCGAGCAGAGGGAGCAGAATGTATCTGACAACTATGACGCCGGCTATCACCGACGGTGGAACACTCGCCCCGCCTGATCGTACTCCTGGCAAGAGTCATCAGATACGGTTTGCTTTGTCATAATATGACAGTTAAAAGATGACACAACATTATATGCATGCATGACACTGTTGTTTGTGATCAGAGGCCCAAGGGTTACCGTTCAGAAGGTTTGCTCCCATTATCAATGTGACAGATGGAATTGCTCCTCCACTGAACAAGGCATAACCCATGAAAATGATTAGATATATGCATACTATAACCAGAGGCAAGAGGGTAAGGCAGCAAATGAACACAATAGGATTGACACAAATAGATAACAAAGTTAACAAAGTGTAGAACTATATGTACCCTATCAATTCAGACGATTCCTGCAGGACACGGAGTGGGGCGGTGTCGCCGATTATAGCTTTTCGAATCAGAGGTGTTCCTCCAATTATGAAGCCAACAATCTACACAAGGTTGATAGATGGCCTCATTATGTTGAAATCGGTAGAGGCAAGAGATGAAATAAATGGTCTTCTTTTGTGATTTCAAGGTTGCAGAGATATCTTGCAGATGTGTAGCATGCTGAATCGCTGATTGCAGCAATTATCAGTTTCAATGGAAAAAAAAATGATACTAGTAGCTCATCAAACCAGTGTACCACTGCAATGGTTGAAGGAGTAAAGAGCTTCTTTAAGTCCACTGCTCCAGAAGTTGATGATAAAACCTTCCGTGCTCTCTCCAACATCGAATCCTACACAGTTTTAAATCTTATAGTACCTCAAGCAATCAAGTAAAACTGTAGAACATATAGAGCAGCGCAACTTGTGGAAGAAAGATCTTTCAGCATTGATAAACCTTATCTTTAGCTGGACGTATGCTCGTCGATATCAAAGGGAGTGTACATTCATTGTTGCAATCATTTGAGGTGGAGCACTTCTCTTCGGCAACAAATCCTTTAGCAGTTCCTGAATTTAACACATTCCTTTCATTTGTTTGAGCGTTGTCATCTCCTTCCGTCAGATTTGATGTGACACGAACAATATTATATGTAATCGACCACACAAAAACAGCACCGATCTGTGGCAAGCCATTCACTTTAGTGACTTGAGTCTTGCAACTGATTACAAGCACAGGCAGGCTTCCAAGAACTGGAAATTAATATTAAATACTCCGGCAGCATTTGACTTACGGCCATTGAGAGTGAAGAATATGCTAGTCCAATATCCTGACAAACATCAGCTGCTCCAAACGGGCTCCCCTTCTCTTGGCAAAGAGCTGGAATGATGATGAGAAAAATATTGCCCAAATTGCCTGCATTCAACCAGCAAGTTGACAACCAGTAATAAACTAGCTCGTTTTGTCTCCTAGATTGTAGCATCAAAGGTCGACATGTACAATATACTACTAATCGCATTCCAAATTATAAGACGTTTGACTTTTTTGACTCAAAGTTTGACCACTCATCTTATTCAAAAAATTATAGAATATGTCAAATCTTTTTATTGTGGTTTACTTTATTAATAAAAGTTCTTCAAAAAATGATTTAAGTTTGACAATGTTTGTACGAATTTTCTGAATAAGATGGGTTAAACTTGAGTAAAAACAAGTCAAACATCTTATAAATTGGAATGGAGTATTTGTGAAACTAAACATGCATAACATTTAGCCGGTCACTACCACAATGTATAAACTATGAACTATAAAGACAGTGAGACAAATATTTTAGTGGTTGTTGCTTTTGATTTGGTTACTACTAACTAGTGTTTGGAAGCTTGTATCTAACAGTAAAACATAACTTCTTTTTTTTTCAACGAATCTTGATTCTTCATTTGTCCTTTTCACTTGTACTTGATTCTTGATTCCTTGCTTGACTATTTACTGGTATCATTCCGACTTGCTTAAAATTGAAGTCTAAAACATTTTCAAATGAATAAAGTGGATAAAGAATGTATATTTTTGAAGTAAATTCTGTTCTGCACAGCCAACCTCAATTATGCCCTTCAAATACTAAAGCCACGAGAACAATTTCTCCTTCACAAAGCACCAAAATCTAGAGGAAATCGACATGCATATATAGCCTATCTGAGATAGCAATAAATATTTGAAGGTTCTACACTATGTTTATATCTGAAATTTGAAGTTTAATTATTATTTCCTGATTGCAAAAAAAAAAAAAAAAAAAAAATGTGTATGAGTACATGTAGTTACCAGTGGAACAACAACCCAAAATGAGGCCTCTTAGCTTGGCAGGTGCTCTTGTAACTTTTAGCACAATCCATCCAAAGAATAAACCAAAGGTAAAAGCAAAAAGAATATTTACCGGCATAAACCACCTGAGTCAGGGAACAGAAGTAATCCTCTTATACATTTCTCATTAACAATTATAATGATACACTAGATAGTCAGAGTAGCACTTAGCCACTTAATTGTCATTATTGAATACTCACAATTTAGCCAAGCTTTCCATGGTGATGGTTTTTGCCAAATAGATTGCAACAAAGGGAGGGACTGAATACATAAAATACTATCTGAAGATAAAAAGAGATATAAATTTTTAGAAAAGGATGTTGTGATCCGTGGCTAGTATTAATAAGATAAAATTATGACACGATATGTTAAAACTCTTGTCGTAGATCTGTTAGTAAAATTACTGCTTTCGTGCAGCCTTTTGGATTACTTACATTGTTTAGATGTTTTCTTGCTTCTTTGCTTAGTATGCCAGCAAAATCGGTTGCCAAAAACAACCCAACACCGGTTACCAGAAGCATGTTAAAGACTGGGACGCATGCTGTGATGAAGAGTTCTACGAGATCCATATTTGGCTTTGTGGATTCAAATTATGCACTGCTTCTTATCCTGAAATTAATCATAAAATTTGTGTGAACTAATTGATGCTTAATTATAATAGGCAGAAGTACTAACCAACATAGTAATCTTCAAGTTTGATGTGAGCATTTGGTTAGAAAAATAGAGATAGTTTCAGAGAGAGAGGAGAGAAAGAGAGAGAGTTCTCCACTCTCTTTTTGTCACAAACTTAAAATTTCGTCTCCCTCACAATCAAGAAAAGAAGAAACACCAGAGACTTTCAAACGTTGGAGCCATCCAAATGAAGACGGGTTCCTAGATAGCACTTGGGGGAGGGGGGGTGGGGTTAGGACTGCTATAGAATTTTGTGGAACTCTGCTCCTCTTTAGGTGGTCTTAAAAACTCCACATTTTTTTCTCGAATAGTTGAGCTAAAACTCTTTGGCTAAAAAAAAATGTGGGCGAAGGCCCCCCCTATGTCAAACAACTACGAAAGCTGGAAACAACCTTTTTATTAATGCTTCTCCCTCATTTTTTTTAAGATCACGTCGAAGCACGTATTTAATTAAGCAGATAGAGTTTTACAATGCAATGTAAATGCTCGGTAACCCTGAGTTACAAGTTCAACATAACAACTACCGAATGTTATAGCAATAAATGTTAGGGTACATGCCAAGACTCCATGAGAAGGCATGAAGACCCAGCGGCCCAGGAAGCCAAACCTGTGCGTCATTGGCCCAAATGAAACCAATAGGACTTAGCCCAGCTCAGCTGTCTCGGGGGCGAGAGAGAGCGCTATTTAGGAAAGAGGGGAAGCAAAATGAAACTTGTCTTGGTTGTTGCCTGATAGCATAGGCGGCGAGCTGCGGCTCGAGATTTGGCCGGCGGCAACCTTGATCGCCGGAGTTTGTAACTCCAGTTACCAGTTCTAACAAATCCATCATAGTATTGTAGCCACACCTAGTGTTGTTACATACATTTGATCGAATTCTACTCCGAGGACAAAGATGACACTCAGGCTCTTGCTAACAAAGGCGCGAAGCTCCTGATGGCCGCAGAACGCTTCTCCCTCATGAAAGATTCCTTCCATGAAGAGTACGAAGGAGACAAAGGTCTTAATCTGAGAAGCTCAGCTAGTGCTGACTTGCTCTGTGCTAGCTTCTTACGAGAAGCGCAAATATTAAGAAAACAGGTCGAGCCGTGGGGTTTCAGTTCAGTAATAATGGCTACGCTAACATCCTGCGTTGAAGAGCACACTGGCCCAGAGAGACGTGCCCGCATTAAATCCCGCAAAGACTGTAGAAAATCCCGATGATTGAACGAAAATGAACAAGGAGTGTACGAGATTTCAACAACCTAGCGGGGATCCTCTGGACCAGCTGAACATGGCTGGCATCCTGTGGACCAGCTGATACTGGTAGAGAGAGGAGGGGAAATAAGAGCGCTCAAGAACAGCTAGCGTCGGAGTTCGTAACGCTATCCCGGACGTACCTCGGCAACCACCTCGCCGAGCTAGACGACGATGTCCAACGTGGAGAAGGGCCAAGGGAGCGCTCCGTCCCTCCCTCTTCTGGTCGGAATTGCGTTGCCGAGGCTGTGATGATGGAGATATGAAGCTGGTGGCTGGTTCCGCTTCCGTGGCCGCCTTTGCCACGGTTTTTGTCCATGGTGCGTCACTGGCCGCCTTTTCTTGCTCCTGTCGCAGCCTCGCGGGTTTGTTTTTTTGTTGAAAGAAGAAAGAACCTGGCAGGTCCGTTGTTTGTTTGTTGATGTGGACTGTGGTGGGTCAATTTAATAAGTGGACTTCCCGCGCGCGGAAGCGGAATGCCATCTGCCCGGTTCAATGTTACTCTTTTATAGTCTCCACTTAGTCGTCACGCAAATATAATTTTTATTCGTTATTGTGAGTGTGCAGCTCCAATTACTGGGATTGGACTTGTTTGCAACAACTCAGAAACTTGAGGGACTCTTTAACAATTTTTCCAAACCAGCCCAAAGTCCATCGTGCTCCCCTTCTCCCTAGTACAGTGCTTTTATTTGCTTCTTCCTGTGTTGAGAGAAAGAACAGAGAGAAAAGAGAAGAGAGAGCTAGGGTTAGGGAGAGTTGAGGAGAGGCTTTGATCTACCAAATCCACCACTAAAAAGAGAGAGATTTGGGGATTTGGAGCCTCCCCACATTTGTTGGCTCCCACCTCTTGTACTTGCTTCATCTCATAGTGGATCGTCTCGCGTCGCCCGTGGTTTTTCCATAAAGAGGTTTCCACGTAAATCTTGGTGTCTCCTCTTGATTTGGTATTTTTCTTTGCCATATGTGTTGATTAAGTCACCATCTTGCTTGCTATTGCTCCATATGTGAAGTGGTCTATTATTCGGGTATCTTTGGCACGCGATGAATATTGTGTTCTTTGATATATTGATGAAGATGATGGGGATTGGTATTCTAGTGAACTGATTATTGCAAGTATATTATTGTTGAATTTTTTTTAGACCTATTGTTGGTCACATTCATGGTTAGGGGCTGTTTCAGTTTGTACACACAAGGTGTTCGATGATATGCTTGTGAGATATTAGTTTGCTAAATTTGATTATTCCGCTGCCCCTCTGTTGTCACAGTTATATATGGTTCCACGCAAGCCAAAGGACAAAGCCTGTTACCTATGTGCATGTTGACGAAGAATCGATCATCATCTACAATGGTGGTCTCAAGCATGTGACATGCCTGCCCGGTTCAATGTTGATTTATAATCGTCGACAGGAACGCGTTGGACCCGAGAGTCTACACCACGACGAAGATCACGGAGCGTGTCTGCTTACCAATGTTCATCGCAGACGGGACAGCGTACTCGTACTTGAGCAGCTGGATGAACTGGTACACGGATGGACGAGGCCGAGGTGACAGCACAACCCGACCCTCCGCGCCTGCGTCTCCATGCGGCCTAGAGGGAGGGGATGGCACGGGACGGCAAGGCCCTGCCGCTGCCTGCAACTGCTGGGTGCTTGCGGCCGTGCTTGCTGCTGATGGACGCAGCTAGTTTCTCTCGTGGTCAAACCCAGAGGAGTTTTTTTTTTTTTTCTGAGATTAAGTTTTAATTCCATTTCCCACTAAATTTCTACTAGGTTCTAACAACTGTATCGACAATACAACACATTTCTGGCGTCGCTGTGTCCTGACTCGATCGAGCTCACGACAGCGTCCACATGAAGAAGGCGGACCAGATGGTGACGGCGACGGAGGCCAGCGCGTACATCCACACAAAGATCACCGAGCACTCGCTCTCCCCGACGCCAAACAGCTGCATTATAGTTCCTGATGAAAAAAACAAAACAAAACACAACACCCACATTACTTGTGACCTGTTCTTTTCTCTCCTCCGAACACGCATAGTAATGACTGAAAACAAAATGATGTACGCAGGGGGGCCAAGGGGTGCGTTGTTTTACCTATGTTCATCGCGGGTGGCACGGCGTACTGCAGAAGGAGTATGAATTGGTACAGAGGGTCAGGCTGGATGAGGCCCAGCCGGACAGCTCCCTTCACCAGCGCGGTGCCGAGCAGCGGGAGCAGAATGTATCTGACAACTATGACGCCGGCTATCACCGACGGTGGAACACTTGCCCCGCCTCGTACTCCTGCTAAGAGTTTAACCCATCATCCATCATGCATGTGCTCATCAGATTAAAGATCATGAAGACACAACATTATATATATGCGTGCATGATACAGCAAAGCAAAGTTACCGTTCAGAAGGTTTGCTCCCATTATCAATGTGACAGATGGAATTGCTCCTCCACTGTTGTACAAGGCATAACCCATGAAAATGATCAGATATGCAGACTAAGCTAGAGGCAAGAGGTAAGGCAACCTCAAATGAACACAACTGGATCGACAAAAAAAGGACAAAAAAAAGTAAATGATCAAGAGGACCAGGTATGTGACAAAGTTAAGAAAGTGTAGAACTGTATATACCCTATCAATTCAGATGATTCCTGCAGGACACGAAGTGGGGCGCTGTCGCCAATTATAGCATTTCTAATCAGAGGTGTTCCTCCAATTATCAAGCCGACAATCTGCAGAAGGTCGATAGAGGTCTCATTATGTTGAAATTGGTAGAGACAAGCGATCAAACAAAATGGTCGTCTTTTGCGATTTTAAGGTTGCAGAGATATCTTGCGGATATAGTGATCGCAGCAACCATCGGGTTTCAGTTAAGAAAAAATTAAATAAACATGATAGCTCATCAAACCAGTGTACCACTGCAGTGGTCGAAGGAGCAAAGAGCTTCTTCAAGTCAACTGTTTCAGAAATTGATGACAAAACCTTCCGTGCTCTCTCCAACATTGAAACCTACAAATTTTAAATCTTATAGTGCATAAGCAAGCAAAACATAGTAGATGACATAAAGAGCAGCACGACTGTAAGAGAAAGATCTTTCAGCAATGACAAACCTTATTTTCATCTGGAAGTATTCTCTTGGATATCAAAGGGAGTGTACATTCATGGGTGCAGTCATTTGAGGTGCAGCAGTTCTCTTCTGCAACAGTTCCTGTAGCAGTTCCTAAATTTAACACTTTCGTTTCATTTGTTTGAGGATTGTCATCTCCTTCCGTCACGTTTGATGCGACGCGAACAATATTGTACACAATTGACCATAGGAAAACAGCACCGAGCTGCAGCAAGCCACCACGTTATCGTTTGTGACCGAGTCTTGCCTGCAACTGAATACAAACAAGAACTGGAAATTATACTAAATACTCAAGCAGCAATTGACTTACAGCCAGTGAGAGTGAAGAATACGCTAGTCCAGTATCCTGACAAACATCAGGTGCTCCAAACGGGCTTCCTTTCTCTTTGCAAAAGAGCTGGAATGATGATGAGAAAAATATTGCCCAAATTGCCTGCATTCGACCAGCAATTCGACAGCAGTATTTGAAAAAAAGATGAGAAAATGACAAAATATGGGCTGTACTAAATCGGTCCTATTTCACTGTTAATGAGCAGTTGATTTCTATCTATAATCAGGGTTAAATATCTTAATAACATTATATAGATAAGAGCATACTAAATATTCAAAGAAAGAGCCTTATAATTGCTGATCCGGTGATAAAATAGCTCCTTTTGGCTTCTAGATTCAAGTAATGAAGGTTGTCTTGACATGTACAAGATACTACTAATTCTGACACTAAACTTGCATCAGCTTTGGCTATCAGGCTTTCGGTAGTGGTTGGCCCTTACCATACTGTATAAACTATATATAAAGATGGTGACATTTGTAAGATGATAAAAATATATTTTGTGAAATTAAACTTGCATTGGCTTTGGATATCAGGTTTTCCATTAGTGGCTGGTCCCTGCCGCACTAAACTATAAAGATGGCGTTCTTGTTGTGAAAGCAATTAAACTTGCATCAGCTTTGGCTATCAAGATTTCCAGTAGTGGCTAGTCCTGCGCATAAGACTATAAAGACGGTGACTTATGTAAAGGTAACAAGAAAATTTTAATTGCTGTTGCTTTCTATTTGGTTTTGCTCCCTCTATTCCAATTTTCAAGACATTAATTTTGGCTTTTCTAAATACATTGTTATATATAATTTATAACTAAGTTCATAGCAAAATCTACAAAAAGCCAAAACGTCTTAAAATTGGAATAGGGGAGTACTAGTTTTCGAAGGAATAAACTTGGTAATTAAAGAATGTATATTTCTGAAGTAAGTTCTGCTCTATATCCAATCTGAACTAGAGCCATTCCCTTTAATATGAACTAGAGCCATGGGAATAATTGCTCCTTCACAAAGCACCAAAATCTAGAACAAGTAGACATGCATCTAGCCTATCTGACATAGCAATAATAAGCATTTGAAGGTTCTGTGCTATGTTTATCTAAAAACTAAACTTTAATCATTATTTACTAATAAATGCAAAGGTGTATAAGTACACTTATTAGTTACCAGCAGAACAACAGCCCAAAATGAGGCCTCTTAGCTTGGAAGGTGCTCTTGTTACTTTCACCACAATCCATCCAAAGAATAAACCAAAGGTAAAACCAAGAAGAACATTTACTGGCATAAACCACCTGAATTAGATAAAATAAGTAATCCTCTTATTTAATTTTCATTAACAATTATAATAATACACAAAAATATTTGGAAGTGTCAGATAGTTAGGGTAGCATTTATCCACTTAACTGCTATTATTGAATACTCACAGTTTAGCCAACCTTTCCATGGTGATTGTTTTTGCCAAATAGATTGCAATAAGGGAGGGATTGAATACATAGAATACTATCTGAAGATAAAAAGATATACAAAACTTTAGAAAGTGATGTTGTGGACAGTAATAATAAGATAAAATTATGACACAATATGTTAAAACTCTTTGTTGTAGATAAATAAATTAGTAAAATTATTGCTTCTTTCATGCAAAATTTATTGCTGTTGCCAAATAGAGTACAGTACTTACATTGTTTAAATGTTTTCTTGCTTCTTTGCTTAGTATGCCAGCTTAAAAATCAGTTGCTAAAAACGATCCAACACCGGTTACCAAAAGCATGTTAAAGACTGGGACACATGCCGTGACGAAAGAGTTCTACGAGACCCATAATCCACTTTGAGGGTTTAAAATTATGCAATGCTTCTTATCCTGAAATGAATCATAAAGTTTCTGTAAAAAGTACTTGATGTGTAATTATAGTAGGTAGAAGCATCAACCATAATAATCTTTAAGTTCGATGCGAACATTTAATTAAATTAGTAACATTTTGATGAACTTTTAACTGTACAGAGCTAAAACGGTTTGAAAGATGGTATTTTATCAACAAACAGACCATACAAACAAATACGAACAAAACAATGAACATATGTGAAAAGTTGTAAAAGTGAATCTGAGAGGCTTACGAGAAGCGCAAATTTTACACCCAAAAAAAAACTGCAAATATTAAAACCATAAAGCTGTCTGACATCAAAAGAAGAAAATATAAAAACCATAAAAGCACCCATCCAGATCGAGCCTTGGCCTTTCACGGTTTCAGTTCAGTACTGGCTGCGCTAAACAAGCTCACACTGGCCCAGAGAGAGAGAGAGGCGCCCGCAATGAATCTAGCACAATAAACTGTCAAAAATCCCCATGTGTGAACCAAACTGAACGATCGAGGTACCGATCGAGATTCCAAGAACATAGCTGGGATCCTCTGACCATTCTCTGAACATAGGTGATAGGTGTGAGATCCTTTGGACCAGCTGATACTGATAGAGGGAAAGCGAGAGAGTGCTCAAGAACAGCATCAGAGTTGGTAAGTCGTAACGCGATCCAGGACGTACCTCAACAGGCGCCGCGCCGAGCTAGACGACGTCCGTCTAATGGGGAGAAGAGAAGGGCGAAGGCCGCGGAGCGCTCCCTCTCCCTCTCCGTCTCTGGCTTGCTCCCTCTCCCTCTCCGTCTCTGGCTCTCCTCTCCCTCTTAGTGGAGTGGACTGTGGACAGGACTCTACTCCTCTGATCGAGATATAAAGCTGGTGGCGGCCGCGACGGTGGGCCAATGGGTGATTCTTGGGTGATTCGTTGTTGCCTGCGGCGGGCTGGCTGGTTCCGTGGCCGCCTTTGCCTCGGTTTGTGGTCGATCGCCACACTCCCTGCGTCGTCACTGCGTGCTCTTGTGTGTGGACTCTGAATTTTCTTGCCTCTGTTATTTCGGGCTCCCTCGCCTTTGGACCAGCTGATAATCAAATAGGAATACAGTATCTTTTTTTAACCACCCTATTACATGTGTGTCCCATGTAAAATACAAGCAACAACTTCAACCGCTCTCCAAATGGAGTGTACCACATGATTGTTAAAGAACATGTGTTGGGTGGCCTATTTGCTACACACTAGGTTCCAAATTTACTTTACTTCTTGGTCCTACGCCTAACTTCGCTAATTTTGAATTAATAAAAGTACACTACATTTCAATATATGTATAATGTAAAATTAGTTTCATTAAAGTATTCTTAAAATTTAACGTAAATTAGAAATGTTTGGCTTTTTAAAAAAGGTAAGTGAACTACAATTCAAAAACCGATGAAGTAAAAAGCAACAATTTATTTGTTTTTTAGCTAGAGGCTGCAATTTTTAGTTCTATTTGTTGGAGTGTACAATTCATGCAAAGTTTGAAATAAAAACTTTCCTTTTCTAAAATGTCTAATAGAAGTATATAAGAGGTATAACACTGAGTCTCTTATGGGATGTTTATCGAATGTATAGAAATTAAGGATCCCCAAATATATAGGGCAGTATCGAATTATAATATAACAATCTCTCCCTATAATCGGCTTCCGATAGTAATAAAAAGGAGGGCCATTGTATTGCTTGTTTCCTTAATTAATACAGGTATGCTTTATAAAAAAAAAAACAATCACTTTTTTAATTAAGAGTGAATCTATGTTTTTATGAGTGGAACCAATCAATGTTTTTGTGTTCTCTCGTTCTTGTACCCTCTTCAACGCTCCACATTTTCTTTTGGTAAAAAAAAATCTCCTTATTTCTTATCAAAATTTTGAGGGAAACTCTCCTCGTTCTTGTGCCCTCGCCAATAGAACCCCCGGGCCTGGTGCGCCTCTCCAACTCTCTCGAGTAGCTAGGCAACTTGAGTGCGTGAGGTCCTCTCCGATGGATCTTTCTCTCGACCTTTCCCCGCTACGAGTTGAGAAAGGCGGAAAGGAGGCGACGAGTGTTTCCGGCGATTCAGTCCCCCTTTCCTCTCCGGCTCCGTTTATTTGGAGAGGGATGGCCGGGGAACCGTCGTCTTGGATGTAGATAGGCTAGGTAGATGTCATCCTAGGTCTAGGTTGTTCTCGCCATCGGTTCTCGGCGGTGGAGTTAGGGTTTGCGGGTGGAAATCTTCCCTCTCGCGGCTTCGTCTTTCCGGCGTCGGTGGAGGCGGTGGTGGTGGCGTCGCGACCTCTTCCTCGCCCCTTTGATGTCTTCCTCCGGCATCATTGGCGATTTTGGGGAGGAGGGGATCTGGTGTATCCCCTTGTTTGGAGTCCGAGGTGAGTTTACGCCTTCGTTCGATGGCGTTCTTCTTTGGCCTCCCTTTTGTTCAAGGTTGCGGAGCGGTTTGTTGGTTTCGTGGTTGATGGCGGCCGGATGCGGTTCTTCTCCCCTTGGCGGTGGCCATCACGGCGAACTTCGGATCCGGGGAAATTTGGTGAGGTTGGGGCGCCGGCCCCGATTCGATGGTTGTTCGTCGTTGGCTTCTTCTTTTGCGATCGCAACAAAAGCATGTGTCGCGATGCGGCTTCTCCGGCTCATGGTGGTCTTGAGTTCTTCCATGGCGGTGGTGGCGGCGAGGAGCTCAATTGCGGTGGTTTCGGGGAAGGATCCGGGGATCTCCTTGTATTTTTTTCTTTAGGGCCCTTTCGATATTTGGTTGGGACAGTTCACCCTGTACGCCGTGCGTGTTTGTATTCGCTTGTCATGTATGTTTTCCTTACTGCTTAATACAGATATGTATTATAAAAAAAACTCTCTCTCTGAGTGAAATGGAAGCCACCACCGGAGGAGCAATACAAGTTAAATGTAGATGCAGCTTTCGCAGGTATAACAAGAAAGGGAGGATGGGGCTGTGTGGGTGGTTGTGCTGGACATCGGAGGAGGCAATATCCAACGAGCAGGTAGTGCTCTCCATGCCGAAGCTTTGACTGCTCTAAATCTATACCTACTAATAAAGTTAGAAAGTTTCTTGTCCACCTCCTTTTTCCGTCTGCCCTCCCCCTCCCGTATCCGTATACTCGGTCTCGGGCTGTAATCACCGTACGCCCGTACCTGCGAAACAATCCTAGGGCCGGTTTTCCGACTTGGGACCGAGCCATATCTGTACGCAATAGATGTGTGTAGAGCCAACCAGAAAGGGAATTCGACCCCGATACGAGTCCAATATTACTCATGTTCAGGCTACATACTATGCTACTTACCTCTGCCCAATTTCGCGTGTGCTGTCGTTTTGGGTCAAAAAAAGCACACGAGAATAAATCAATCTTGTCACGGCAGGGGTCTACCGGACGAGACGCCGGCGCCGGGTCCCTCACGAGTTGCCCCGGCGACCACCGAGCTGCACCTGCACCCGTACTGGTACACGGTGCCGCCGCCCGCATCCACGACACTAGCGTCGAGACCCTGTTGTCATCACGGTACTGCGCTGCTCAGGGAATACCTCCACGTCGAGTACAAATTTATTGTACTAACTAATCTCTCGTATGTTCGTCGAAGCACGATATTATCCAAAAAAAAAAACTAAAAGTCTTAATAACTTTAATGTAAAAAATGGCATATATAAATACACATAACAAATTAAATAATTTAATATTTACCCAGAAGAACATACGAGCACGTTTCCTAGTGGACTAAAAAGGGCGAAACGGTTGGGAATGGCAAGAGTAATCTTGGAGGCAGATGCTTCAAACTTGGGAAAGGCTCGACAACAAGTCTTTTGGATGATAGCCCGGAAGGGCTGTTTAAACAATTAGGGACACAATGTCTAAAGCTTTTGTTTAAGTATTTCCATTTCAATACATCCTAGATCATGTAATAGAGTGGCTGATTGTATGGCTAGCCATGGTGTAGCCGCCATTCTTGATGGAGGGCGAGCTTTCTGGTGCGAGGCACCACTTTGTAAACGATATTGTCTGCGGCGATCTGCCTGTTGCTTTTGGGTTTATAAAGTGCTGTGATGTTAAAAACACTCTCTCTCTCTCTTTGAGAATGTGGTGGGCTGGAATTACTAAAAAGCAAAGTCCAGTCCATTTCATGCTGGGCCAACATGGGCTTCACGAGCCGTCATAGGCATCTCTGTAGAAGGTTCTAGTAACCACTAGTGTTACCAATCAGGACCGTCCGATTGAAAACTAGCGGCCGGATGAAGCTCCATTCACAGCCCTTAATTATCTGCGCTTCTGGACGCGATGGGAAGCATCCACCAAATCCATCGGGTCCGTACTCCTCTGTTTCCCCTCCGGCTCCGGGCTCCGGCTACGGCGGCGCCGCTCTCTGGCTGCTAACTGGTAAACCTCCTCTCCCTTATCTGTGGCGCGACGTATTCGAGATGTCTGGATGCACGCGCATATTGGGTTTAGGATCGGATTGCGCCTGCTGCGACGTAGCATACCGTGTTATTTTGTTTCCCTTCCTGGATTGATACTTTCTCTGTCGGTTCTTATCAGGTCGGAAGATGTTGGATCTTCCGCTACAAATCGACAAGGATTCAGATTAGTTTTGTTTACGTCTTTTTTACTCGGTGTAGTTCTGTGCATTTATTTATTAATTAATTTCGCCTGGATTGGATTTAAGCTGCTGCTATTTTGAAGGTTTCTTCTCCGGGGAAATCCAGATCCCTCCTGATGTTAGCGAGTTCTTGGGCTCACAAGTTGTTGGATTGTTAATCCTGGCTGTTGCATATTGTGTGCCTGACCACAGAAATCTCTAGAGACGAATCGAATCGAATCGAATCAAGGAGCAATCATCAGGCATCCATGGCTGAGCATCTGGCGTCCATCTTTGGCACGGAGAAGGACCGCGTGAACTGCCCCCTTCTACTTCAAGATCGGCGCGTGCCGGCACGGCGACCGGTGCTCCCGCCTCCACAACAAGCCGTCCATCTCCCCGACGCTGCTGCTGTGCAACATGTACCAGCGGCCGGACATGATCACCCGGGCGTGGACGCGCAGGGGAACCCCATCGACCCGGAGCGGATCCAGGAGGACTTCGAGGACTTTTACGAGGACATCTTCGAGGAGCTGAGCAAGCACGGCGATATCGAGAGCCTCCACGTGTGCGACAACCTCGCCGACCACATGATCGGGAACGTCTACGTGCAGTTCCGCGAGGAGGAGCAGGCGGCGCGCGCCCTGCAGGCGCTGCAGGGCCGCTACTACTCGGGCCGACCCATCATCGCCGAGTTCTCGCCGGTGACGGACTTCCGGGAGGCCACGTGCCGCCAGTTCGAGGAGCACAGCTGCAACCGCGGCGGATACTGCAACTTCATGCACGTCAAGCAGGTCGGCGGGGACCTGCGCCGGAAGCTGTTCGGCCACCTGCATCGCTCGCACCGCAGCCACAGCCGCGGCAGCCGCAGCCCGAGCCCGTACCGCCGCCGCGGCAGCTCGTCCAGGTCCAGGGACCGCGTCGACGACCACGACTATTACTACCAGTACCGTAGCGGCAGTAGCGGCCGCAGGAGCAGCGAGAGACACCGCAGCCACGACAGCGACGGGGGCCGCCGTCGACGCGGGCGGTCCAGGAGCCGGAGCCCGGTGAGGGGAAGGCAGCGAGGAGCGGAGGGCAAAGATTGAGCAGTGGAACCGCGAGCGGGAGGCAGCGCAGGCGGTGTGAGCAGGTTCCCTCTGCTGGCTGCAGCTGCCTCTGCCTCTGCTGCGGTGTTGGCTGCTTGCTAGTTTTGCCAGGTTACTGAAGCTGTAATAATGTATTTTTAGTTATGTATTGTTGTTAGTAGTATGGAATTCAGGATCAGGTCGTAAATTGAACTTGAAAATTGGATCTTGCTGTGGACTGGTTGTCATTCAACTTTGATTTGGATGTTCTGAAAATAATCATGTACTTGCTGCTCGTAATGTTTGAGTCTTGTTTACCTGTTTTCAAGAGATAAACTAGATAATCTAACATCAGTGTGTGTGATCTCTGATTTTGGTGGCAATGGATTTTTTGCTTTCGAGTTATCACAGCCAACTGTTTAATAATCTGACTAATCTTGTCACCAGAAAATGGTCTCAACACCCTTCAATATGCTTATCACCAGCGTCAGCTGTACTCTCTCTCTTCTTTTTTTTTTTTTTTGAACGCAAAGTTTGGATATCTCATTGTGGCCAATTTTTCTATAGTTCTCACTTTTTTGATGTGCTGATGGAACATAGGAACTTGTTATCTCCAGCAACGAGCCATTGTAATTGTAGTGGAGCTCAGGGGAAACAGTTCTGTCAGAGACTACTTCAAGGTCACCGTTTCTAACTCTGCACAAGGTCTCCAATAGCTGCTGAATTTTCATGGACTTCTGTGAAGACCGACCTAATATTCTTTTAATTTCTTCTAAACTGAAAATTCTGTCGTTTTGTTTTTCTAGATGGTCCAGATTACCATCAGCGTAAAGAGTGGTTAGTTGCATTTCCGGCGATTGTCAGTTCGAACCAGCTTTGAGTGTCGAGCTCTAGTTTCTAGTTTGCAGGATTCAGGATGTGGCCTTTGCTCCAGCACCTCATTTTCTTTGCTCCAGCAGCTCATTTTCTTCCAAACTTCTTTATTGAAAGGGCATTCAACAAAAAGGGTAGCACTATCTTCCATGTTCCTTCTGCATAGCCGTTTTTTTTTAATAATATATATATGAAGCTGGAGGGGCGCAAACCCCTACAGAATTTATTGATAAAAGCAATAAAGGTCTTACAGGAGAAGCCAAACAAAAGGAGGAAAACAGATTACAAAATTACAAGAGGAGCCTTCAGGAAACATAAAAAGAGATGAAAAAAAAGACAAATTACAACAGATTTTGTCTCCATAAATCAAAGAAAGCTTGAAACTTTACCTTGACCCTCAGGGAAAGGATTTTGAGTTCTCTCTAAAAGATTTATCTGGCTTTCATCAAAGTGGCTGGGATGCTTTTTAAAATCAGGTCACTTCACACTGACTAGATTGCCCAACACATGAGAATGACCATATTCATGAAAAAACTTGAGTTTACTTGTCCCCTGATGATGTCAATCACCTGAAAATGACTGAATGGGGTTCTGTATATCAACTCCAATTTGATTCCAGCACTGAGTTGTAGGTTAGGAATAGATGTTGAACTGTTTCTTCTTCATTACTTTGGCAGAGGACACAGCTGTAGGACTGAAATTGCATTGTTTTCTTTTGCAACATGTTTCTGGTGCTTAATCTGTCTTTGAGAAGTAGCCAAAAGAAAACTTTGTGTTTTTGGCTGACAGCTGCTTTTCCATAACCACTTGAATGCTTGAGGTGGGGTTTTCATTGCCCATAATGAATCTCTAGGCTTTAGAGGTTGAGAAAGGGTAGTCCAGACATCTTTTTGCTCTAGTAGGGCAAGCCTTCTTTTGTTTCTTCAAGGGTTAAAAATTGCTGATAGGCTTATCACGAGAGTGGCAAATTGAATAGCTCAACTAAGTTCTGATGAGAGACCCAATGGTTCTTTGTTAGCGCTTTATTTTTTTGCAAAGGAGAATAGCTCTGGAAATGCATTTGCTTTAGGTTGAGCATCCCAATTATCCAACCATAGTAAACATGTGGATCCATCTTGGGCTTGAACAGTTGCAAAATCTTTGTAGATGTTGAGTAGCTTGAAATATCTCTCCACCAAAAGATCCCTTCTTAATGTGATTTGGGAGCTTCCCATTTGAAAAATATTCCTAGATTAAAGATGCCCAAGGGATGTCTTTCTTGTTGTAAAATTTATCAAGGTTCTTCAACAGTAAGGCTTCATTGTGTTTTTTTTGATATCAAAGACACCAAGCCCTCCTTCATCCTTTTCTTTTTACATACCATTTGCCATGCTGTTTTTGGCTTTTTTTTGAGAGTTAACATCAGACCCTCTCCACAAGCAGTGTTTTCTGAACTTATCAATTTGTTTGATAGAATCGATACGGAATTTAGAAACGACGAAACTTATCGTGACGCGGATCGATATCGGAGTCAGATCCTCATGTGAGTTTAGCGAAGGGTTAAAAATTCATATGCATGATACGGAAGAGCTAAACATCGATCGATGGACACCCCGGCCCGCCGGGTTTTCAAAATGCTAACATGGTCGATTTATCTTGGTGTTCTTAAACGAGAGTCCGAATTTGCTTCACCCCTAAGGATTCCCGGTGGTCCATTACCAAGGCCACATTTCGTGGGTGGTTGCATTTATAAGTCCCTTGCTTTGTTTCGTAAAGGGAATTATTGGGCTTGCAAGCTAGATTTCTCGAATCAAAGGAGATGAGTCCTATTCTAAATTGTGAGATCAATTCTTGAGAGAAAATTCGATCCAAGTGCATTTGCAAAGTTCTTGCAAGGAGCACATTGGGATCGGACAGAGCCGGTGAGTGCTTCGACCTTTAAAGATGGACCAACGGTGGATTTGCAAGGGCAGGTCTGTTTCTTAAGAAATCCTCAACTTTGATCCGGAAGACACCGTCCGGAAATTGTCACTTTCTTGAACCACATTTGTGGTGTGGCCAGCAAATTTTGCCTCTCTCTAATAATTCCAGACAAGCTTGTCAACCAGAAAATGGTCTCATTCTTGATTGTTCATTGTCTCAAAGAGTGATTGCATTTGTTCTTGCATCTAGAGGTGATTTGGGGATCGGTCACCTCTTGGAGACACGGCTCCTTTGCTTTTGATTTGGTGGAGTTGTTTTGAGTAGAGAGCTTTTTTTTTTTTCGCTGAAGACAAAGTGCAAGGAGGTTTGCTCACATTTGGCCATTTTTGACATAGTTCTCAAAGAATATATTTCGGTATAATTGAGACTAGAGGCTTGGAACATAGCTTAAACTTGTTCTTTCCATCATACCTTCGGTTTGTTTAGTTTACAGAAAATTTTTGGAGCTATCGGTATACCAACAGTTCCTCCAGACCTTACAAGAGCTAGCATTGCCTTGTGCTTGCACAGCATAAGGATGAAAAGTTTGGGCAGGGGTTCTAAGTGACATGTAGTCCATTAATGATTTTTTAGCAGCTTGAGAGAGGACTCTGAGGAGGTGCTGACAAAACATTTTATTAGAAATTTTTGGAGGTATTAACAACCTTTTAGCCTGGGAGACTGTTGGAGGCCCATATGTGAAAGGAATGATCAATTACAATCAGCCAAAAAGGAGGAGGTGTATTACAACAGATTTAATCCAGCCTTTAGCCTGGTGATACCTAGGGACCAGTTTGAAAGTGTTGAGCCTAGGCTCTAGTTACAAAGTAGAAGAAGGGCTAGGGCTGCCTTTGCATCTCCTTCAAGGATGACTAGGGTATCATCAACATACTGGATGATTGAGAAATCAGGTGAGGATTCTATGAGAATAGGAGTTTCAAGAGGCCATCAGTTTTCAACTTTACTAGGATTCCCAGAATTGCCAAGGGATATTGTTGAATAATGGAATTGTAATCACTAAGAAATGATTTAAAAGTACATACTCAGTTATAAACATTTTTTTTTTATGTTTAAACTCCAAGCTGAACCAATATCACCATAACGAATAGGAATAAAAGAGACGGGTGACAAGTTTTGGTAATGTAATAAAACATATATAATAATTTATTTGATGGAATCCTTGGCAGATGAAAGATCACTTTAACTTTGTCGTTCAGCAGTATTTTGAGATGAACTTTGAAAGCTACCTGCATTAAGAGATTGTACAATATAAATTTGGAGTCTAATTAGAAATAATCAATGCTGCAAAAAAAAAAAAAAGAGTAGCAAGTCCACAACTTTCATTTAAACCTTGATCAGGAAAGATTGAGAAGAGAGAGTGCAAGGAATCAGGCACATATAAACATTTTAAAAGTAACATTCTCAAAAATTTCAGGTTTATAAAAACTCATACTTTATGCATCACTGGAAAACAATCTGCATAACTATGAGCACTGATTAATTAGTTCAAAACTTGTCACGATTGACCTTAAATCCAGTATTAAATCAGTAAAAGATTGTCGGCAATCAAGTTTCCGTTATGGTTTGACAGTGACAATAAAGAAAACTTTCATCACTTTGAGGCATGATTGAGAGCAATGTCTGCTTCAGGCAAGGGAGATGCAGTCCTGCAGCAGGGAACTTACATTCTGTTGCATTATGTTCAAGGATGACCAACCATTTGTTCATGATCTCTAAAAGAAGTAGTTAGTAGTATGGCAGTACTGAGTTTAGGTGCTAACTCCATAACCAAAAAAAGAAGTGCTCATCACAGAGTTCAAGAATGAGGTTCTCCCATCATTTCCCTATTTCAGTGTTTTCTCATGATCCTGAGGCCGTCAAAGGGTTTCCAGCAAATGAGCCATCCAGCATATGGCCCATCATATAAAACAATTATTTCAAAAAGTAGATACCTGAGTAAATATAAGATAATCTGTTACCTGACAAGATACTCAGAAACAGCACTACCTCCCAGCCAAAAAAGTTGTAGAAACTGAAGACAGAGTGAGATAGTTGTATCGACAGTTACCTGCAACAATTCCTATTTGTGCTAGATTATTAAGAACCGTGATTCCAGATCCGATGCCAACAACGCATATTGCAAAGAGAAGCCAGAAATTAGCCTTCAATATTAGCTTCAGGAAACCTGAAATCTTCTCCTTCTTGGTCTTCTTCTATTTGGATTCATAGCACTTTCACCCTCAGTAGAAGAATATCAATGTCAGAGGACTCATCTTCAAGATTACCAAGGTTTGATTCAGAGGAAGAAGGCAAAAGTGATTCTGTGTGATCATTATCATTTGTTGGAAAATGCTAATCTGATGGGCGTTTTTCAGGAATAAAGTCATCTTCAATGGCATTTGGGGAGCAAAATGAGAAGAACCATAATGACAAGCAGAGAATAGTTCATAATGTCATTGAGATTCAATGACATGGTCCAAATATTTAGCACCAACCAGATAAAAGCCAAGCCCTCTTCTACAATGGATGGTCTTGCCAGAGACCCCATTAAGAAGGACTTTGGAGGTACTAGAGCCTAGGGTATCCTTAATCTAGTTGAGCCATTTTAAACCAAAACCCTTAGCCTGAAAGAGATCAATAATTGCCTTGTGCTCTATTTTATCAAATGCCTTTTCAAAGTCAAGTTTAAGGATGGCAATTTCCTTTTTTGAGTGGTGGCAAAGGTGAAGATTCTCAAAGGACCAGGCAAGACAGTCATAGATTGTTCTGGATTTTGAAGAAGTCATATTGGTTTTTGTAGATCACGGGAATGATGACATTCTGAGTCTGTTGGCAAGCAACTTTGTGATAATTTTCATAAAGCAGTTTTGGGGAGAGAAATGGACCTAAAATCAGAAATGTTGGCATGGTTTTGGATTTTTGGGATTAGGGTTATGTAGGATGAGTTGATGCTTTTGAGGCAAACATTAGCATCTTGAAAATCTCTAAGCGTAGCTTATAAAAATCATCTTTGATTGTAGGCCAACATGTTTTTTAATAAACTTATTATTGAAATCATCTGGTCTAGGAGATTTGTCAATGGTAAGTTTTCAGATGGCATTATTAATTTCTTTCTTGAAGGGCTCTTCAAGGAGACAAAGATCTTTTGTCTTTGAATGGGGTCCTGTAAGTCAAAAATCATTTCATTGGAGTTGCTTTGGCCTAATCTCTCTTTGAAGGAATCCCGGATCAATTGCTCTTTGTCTCTATGAGAAGTAAAGGTGACATCCATGTCGTTTGTGAGTGAAGTGATAAAATCCCCTCTGTGTATTATTGTAGCATTAGCATGGAAATTTTTTGTTCCCGCACCTCCCAAAGTTGCCCACTTTATTGCGCCTCTCTGTTTTCGGTAGATTCTCTGTTGCTCAAGGAGATTGAGTAGCTTTTCTTTCAAAATAGCTCTAAAGTTTCATTCTTCAAGACTTAGATCTCTAAGCTCTTCCAATGCTTCCATGAAAAACAGGGTGGTTGAAATGTTATCAATTATCGTTTTGAGGTTGGATAGTTTGAGACTCCAAACTCTGAGGACACTTCTCAAGTTTTTGAGCTTATTTGTCAGTACTTTTACAGCATCAGTGACATGGTCTGCGGCAAATCAATTATCAAGAGGAACCTGCTGGAAATCATCTCTCATCAACCAATAATTTTCAAATCGAAAGACATTTGCTTTGGGAGTAGCAATGGAAATGGTGACTACTAGATGAGTCTGGTTAGAGACTTCTATTGTGAGAACACTGCAGGTTGTTTCAGGGTAGGATAGCGTCCAATTGTTGCTTGTAAAGACCCAGTCAAGCTTTTCCAGAAGGGGATGGTTTTGCATGTTTGACCAAGTATATTAAAATTCTTTGCCGAGCTCCTCTTGCAAAAACCGGCTATCTAACATCGGTGTTTTGACCAGCGGTGGCCCTTTTGCTTTCCATATCAGCTTTGGGAACGATGATTAGTGTGGTCCGCTGAATTTGTGGGCTGAGCGTGCGGAGTATTCACCTCTGGTTTCAATAGTCCAGGTAATAATCTCATTATCCTAGTGCATCTTCTGGATTGAACATGATGCTGCAATAGATGACAAGACTCACAACAAAGTTATAATACTGTAACCGCGTTGCAACAATTTTATGTACATCTTGACAGTGGCCGTTTTGAGGCGTCTAACAATCTGGTACTTAAGTTTCTTACGAGAGCTGGCCCATTGCTCTTGTGTAACAAAAATACCTGATTTGTGCCGTACAGAGAAGCGTTACTGTTATTCAATTAGAGAGGACTTGGTCACTATGATATAGATACGGCAATGGGAGGATGCCTCGTAGGACGCCTTGGCGTTTCCTGCGTTCACAACATTGTGTTAGCCGAGGTCACTCTGCTTTTAGCCTGCTGCCAAGTGCCAACAACCAGTTCCAAAGCACATCTCTGAGCGGCAGCAGGCAGCAGAGACATCCGTCTGCCATGGCCTGGTCTTCACGGCTCCTTCTCATCTCATGCCTTCGGGCCGCGTGGGTGCTCGCCGCCGCGGTGTGGAGGATGCGCAACGAGGTACGGCGACCTCGACGTCCCGTGCCCGTTCGTGCCAGTTTTGGCTCAATCACAAATAGAAAAACAAGGAAAAGGAATTCCACCAAGAAAACAGGGGAGATTATTTTTTATCAATTACACGTAAAAGGCTTACGCGTTTTTAATATTATTGAAAATAAGGTTGTTTTTAGATTACAAACGCCCGGGTGCCCTAAAGGTAAGCCATCCGGACACGCCCCGCTTGGAGCTTAATCCCCATGATGAAAAACAGGGGAGATGATTAGATGATGCAGAGTACATTGTAGTAGATGACGGAATCACAAGATAAATCTCTGATCAAAGTATAATACTGGTACATTCGATAAAAAAAAAAAATATAATAATGGTACTGCCTTGTCACTGTTTTTTTATACAACCTGACACTTGCCATTTTGAGATATATTTTATTGTGACAAAGATATATCTGATTGTGCCGTTTGGAGTGGTGAAGATAGAACAAATTAGAGAGGGTGCTTTTGCCCCTTAGGTACACATATACATGCCACATGTGGCATAAGGGTGCACATACAGTGAAAGCTTGGACAAAAACATTTTTTAGCATTTTATGGGGTGCATTTGCACCCACTAATCTCAATGTAGCTTTGCCATATTTTTTAACAATTAATATATAAAAGAATATTAATATTTATAATATATAATTAATATCATTAGATAAATTATCAAATATACTTTCATAATAATATACTTATTCAGATATATAAATATTGCACATATTCTATAACTCTAGTCAAAGTTAAGAAAATCACACATCTCTCATAACTACTTTTGTATTATGGGACGAGAGTATACGGAAGAAGAACGGGTCCGGTCAGTGTACCCTTGTTTCTTGCGTCGACAACACATCGTGTTAACCGGAAGTCGCTCTGCTTTTATCTTGCTGCCAAGTGCCAGCAACCAGGTCCGAAGGACATCAGAGCGGCAGCAGGCAGACATCGTCTCCGATGGACTGGTCCTCACGGCTCCTTCTCATCTCATGCCTTCCGGCCGTGTGGGTCGCCGCCGCGGCACGGAGTCCCGGCTGCGCAACGAGGTGCGGCGACATCGACGTCCCGTACCCGTTCGGCCTGGAGCCGCAGTGCGCCATCAACAGCGACTTCCTGCTCAACTGCACCACCACCGTCGGCCGCACCACCAAGCTGTTTTACTTCGACGTGGAGGTGACCAACATCTCCTTGGAGGATGGCAAGGTCAGGGTCAAGAATTTCATCTCTCGGCAGTGCTACAACCAGACCTCCGGCGAGATGTTCTACAACAACGCCGGGGTCAACTACGTCAACACGCCCTATGTGCTATCGGCAGATGATAACACAATCGTCGTCCTTGGGTGCAATAGTATGGCATACATGCGGAGCGACTCTGTAAGTATATATATACACTCTCAATTGACATTACCATGGTGTTCTTGAGCTCTCTGTGTGTTGTGTTTTTATGTTCATGTGCAGTACATAATCGGCTAGCTGATATGTGAATTGTGCTTGTACATGTGCAGTACATAGTCGGCTGCATGTCGACGTGTGACGACCCACTCAAGAACGGCTCGTGCTCCGGCACGGCTGGCTGCTGCCAGGCGGAGCTCCCGAGAGGGGTTCAGTATTACCAGGGCTTCTTCAACGAGCTGTACAACACCACCAAGATATGGAGGAAGACCCCTGCAACTACATCACGGTGATGGAGAGCGCGGCCTTCAACTTCAGCACCACCTACCTCACCTCGACGGCGTTCTACGACTCCGGCGACCAAACGACCCCGGTGGTGATGGAATGGGGATTGCAAGACAGACATGTGAAGAAGCCAGAGCCAACGAGACTGCATACGCGTGCGTTAGCGACCATAGCGACTGTGTGCATAGTGATGCCGCCGGCTACCGCTGTAGGTGCTCTGACGGATTCGAAGGCAACCCATACATCGCAGATGGATGCAAAGGTACGTTCGTCCCTTTTTGCCCAGGGCACATCGTTTTTTCATCCAGATTTCAAACGATGCATTATTTTTTTGGGTGTGATTTCAGATATTAACGAGTGCTTGGACAATGTTACTTACCCCTGCGCTGGAATATGCGAAAATACAATCGGGAATTTCACATGTTCGTGCCCACGAGGAGAAAACATGATCAATGGCGTTTGCGTCAAAAGTCAGAGATCAGCTTGATGCTGCCGGTCGTTGGTACGTCGCATCACATCCCATCACATCAAATCACATCCCATCATATCCTATCACATCGAAACAATAAATGCCGAAGTATGAAATATAGATAAAAAAATAAACTAATTATACAGTTTAGATGTACATTAGACGATTTTTTTAAGCCTAGTTACCACATGGTAGGATAATATTACCACAAATAAACGAAACGTACTACAATCTTTTCATTTTCGCTACCGTGCCAAATTTTGGCTAGAATTGTCAAAGTTTGCCCAAATGTTTGGGCTCTAAACAGTCAGTTCCCGTATTTTTTTTTTCCCGATAGTTAGCAAAACACGTCACGGCGTCAGTCTGAACCATGCATTCATTTCGAATTCTGATGCTGCAGGTGCAAGCGTTGGACTGGTGACTCTTGTGATCGGCGTCACTTGCGCGTACCTTGTCCGAGAACGGCGAAAGCTGCACCGCATCAAGAAGAGGTATTTCCGACGGCACGGCGGCATGCTCCTATTCGAGGAGATGAGATCACAGCACCACCAGGCGGGCGCCGCCGTGTTCACCATCTTCTCCGAAGAAGAGCTGCAGCAAGCCACGACGAGCTTCGACGCGCAGGGAGTGCTCGGCCACGGCGGACACGGGACCGTCTACAAGGGAGTCCTGAAGAACAACTCCGAGATCGCCGTGAAGCGATGCATGACGATAGACGAGCAGCAGAAGAAAGAGTTCGGCAAGGAGATGCTGATCTTGTCCCAGATCAACCACAGGAACATCGTCAAGCTCCTCGGCTGCTGCCTCGAGGTCGAGGTCCCCATGCTCGTCTACGAGTTCATCCCCAACGGCAAGCTGTTTGATCTCATCCACGGTGACCACAGGCAGCACATTTCGCTGGACACTCGCCTCAGGATCGCCTACGAGTCCGCCGAGGCGTTGGCCTACCTCCATTCCTGCGCATCGCCGTCGATCCTCCACGGCGACGTCAAGTCGACCAACATCCTTCTCGACAGCGACTACACGGCCAAAGTCGCCGATTTTGGCGCGTCCATCCTGGCGCCGAATGACAAGTCGCAGTTCGTCACGGTTGTCCAGGGGACGTGCGGGTACCTTGATCCGGAGTACATGCAGACATACGAGTTGACAGACAAGAGCGACGTGTACAGCTTCGGAGTAGTTCTCCTGGAGTTGCTCACGGGGAAGAAGGCATTCAACCTGGAAGGACCTGATAAGGACAGGAGTCTGTCTTTGAGGTTTCTGTATGCGATGAAGGAAAACAAGCTTGAGGATATCCTAGATGATCAGATCAAGAACAGTGAGAACATCGAGTATCTTGAGGAGATTGCAGAGTTAGCGAGGCAATGCTTAGAGATGAGTGGTGTGAATAGGCCAACGATGAAGGAAGTTGCAGATAGGCTTGATAGGTTGAGGAAGATCATGCAACATCCGTGGGCACATGAGAATCCTGAAGAATTGGACAAGTTACTTGGGGAGACGTCTACAGTCAACTCGACTGCTACTACTGGAAATTTCAGCATCACAAAGAGAGCTGCCATGGGCTTGGAATCAGGGCGTTAGCCACTGTAAAGTAATAATATTGCATTTCCTTACCTCATTCCATAACAGATAAGAGACAACATGTTTTTTCTTGGCTGTACATTGATTTTTTGACACAATCTTCTCTAGAACTTTGTTGCTCATATGTAGCCAAATGAAAACTGCAGTACCCATTTCATACGCATTGTTTGAATTTGCAAGTCAAATGGCAAAAGTATATTAACCAGACAAACATTCCATTCCTATAGATAACACAATCAAGATCAACAAACAAGAGCAGCAATGAACAAAAAGCTTGAAAGCACATCAGGAGTATTATATGTAAATGGCTCAATTTACTTATGAGTTTGCTCCCCTCACAATTTATCCGTGACCCAAAAATTTGACAACAAAAATTACAATTCTCTTAACCCTCACAGAAAACTAAGAAACCGGAGGCAGGTAAGATTACTTCCTATCTAGGTTGCGAACATAAGGAGTTGTTGTTTGGATTTGTGATGAGTGATTGTCAACTGATTGCGCCTTGGGTTGAGTTTGTGGACTAACCATGGCATGAGTGTGTTGTGCAATATGTTTCTTGGCTTGTGGTGTATAGGTGTGGAGCTCGAAGGCGGTGGTCGACAGCAAGGTGAAGGTCAAGTAGGGACATGCCGTGCCGACGAACAGGGAGCGCTAAAGGATGGACATGAGGCTTGGACTAAAAGGGATCTTTTTTCAGTGAGAAAAATGGGCATCAAGAAAGCCTTTTCTATCGATGTGCCAAACACATGCGGCGAGCTTGGTCTCCTAGGCATCTGGATGTTCATAGTCATTCTCATGGTTCGAGCACTTGTGAGCCTCAAAAGAAGTTTCTTTTCATTGATGGATTTTATGACTCCTTCTCTAGTGGGCTAGTTCATGTTTTTGGACATGCTTCTAATGCGTTTTGTGTTGGTTCAAATCATCCTTCTCTTGATGCTTTTATTGGTTCTTCTCATGAGACGTTAGGAGATGTTTGCCTCTTATCTCTTGGTACCACTCATTCTTCTTCTCGAGCTGTCTTTTTGAGGAATGTTGCCAAGAATGTTTCAATATAAATTGAGTGTTTCTTTTTGGCGGGTGATCAAGTCTTGGGTTCCCAAGTATATGCTTGCTAAATCTTTGGGATCCATGACTCGGGTTTCTTTGTCCTCTCGCGTGCAGCTTTGAGGACGTAGGGTGGAGAACATGCGTTTGGTGGAACTTTATTCTTTGTATGGTGTTATCAAGTCATGATGATTCTCTACACCGCCACTTCGATCGCCTCCAAGAGGCATGTGCTTTATTGTGATACCTACATATAGTCTGTGAGCTATCATATACATTCATATCTTGTGCATTTATGATTTCCTACTTGTGGTATGAGAAAGTTGTTCATTTGCTCACTCGTATATTTCTTGCATGTATTATACTTGTATCATGTTTTTATATCTAGTATAGAATGTTTTAGCTTTTGTATAAAATCCTTTGCTAGCCTTGTGTATATCTTGGTGGATTAGCCATTCATGTTAGTGTGTGATCCTCAAGAACATTTTGCCATGTTTTACCATATGCTTAAATTATGTAGTTGGTATGGTGTTCATTAGGTATCATTTTAGGTGTTAGTTTTTGTATAGTTGCATGTACCCTATTGACATGTTTGCTAGCCTAGACAGATCATAGAAAGGAAGAAAATTGTCTACTCAATAGTTGAGATAGCAACTAAAAGGGTCAGAGGCCTGATGTAGACGAGCTAATAATTGAGATAGCAACTAAAGGTGACGTAGAACTCGGAACAAGGTCCCCAAATAGTCTGTAGAATTTTCATGGACTTATGTGAAGACCGATCTAATATTATTTTGTTCTCAACTGAAAATTTTGTTGTTCCATTGTTTCTAGACGGTCCCATTACCATCAACGCAAGGGAGTGGTTTGTTGTATTTCACGTGATTGTCGGGTTGATTAAGACTATGGGCATCCGCTTTAAGCTCACTTTCTTGGAAACTTTTTACTGAAAGGGCACTCAACAAAATGTGTGTATATGGCGCAGAAGTAGTCGTTGTCTATTGTTCATGTTCCTATCCTATGATCGACGTTGATCCTCGGTTCCAACAACTAGTATCCAGATCCTACATTAGCGAGAGTGTTAGAGCACTACGAAGATGGAAGGTGATGGTGAGAAGGGTGATGGGACTAGCTTGCCGTGTACGGTCGTGGTGGAGAGTGCCATTAGCAGCATGGAAGAGATCCCAAAGTTGACGAAGAACAACTGCCATGAGTGGTTGCTTGAGGTGCATGTCAACCTAGAGGGCATGGAGCTTTGAGATGTCGTAGAGAGCTACAACAATGAGCGAGGAAAGGATCGATGGGTGTTGACGCTTATTAAGTGCTAAAAGAATAAGAAGGATTCTGCAAGCGCACAGAACATCAATGTAGCTTTTCCCTAGGTGAGTATTCTAGGGTATCGTATCCACAGGGAAGCTTTGGGTAAAGAATCTAATAACTCACAATCATGTATCTACTAACTTAATAAACCAACTAGACTAAAGTAAGGGTAAGTGATAAATGATAAGTAAAGCTATAAATAGTAAAGCATAAAATAATAACATGCCAATAAGAATACTATGATAAATGAATAGCTTAGCTAATCAAGAGGACAACGGGAGAGGTAAAAGTTCCTAATTACTTCTCTAATACTTTGGTTCTAAGGTAATTGAAGTATGGATAGATATAGCAATCACACAATAACACTTCGGGACATCAGAACACTAGCCACAGAAAGAGGTGAGAAGAGGGCTAGGAAGCTCTGACTAAAGTCCTACAAACACCAACCCGAACGTGGTGGAATACGTCGGCCATCAGGGCTGTCACCACCTGGGGCTACCACAAACTATCCGTGGGATTGGGTGCAATCTCAAGTAACCTCTAGTCTAGACACCATGTCTACACTATTAACTACTACTCTAGCTAACCGGAATAACTAGAGCTCTCGATGCGAGTGGAGATCCTAAGTAAAGTATAATAACTATATTAACCATGAATGAAAAGCATAAAAGTAAATAGAGAAGATGAATATAATAAAGCATAAGTCTTGTAGAGTGAAGATACAAAGACATACCATACTCGAAGACTCTTCGTAACCGGAGCACGCCTCCGCTCTCCCTAACTCTCAACTAGATCTAATCTATTACATTGGAAAGTCTAACCCTAGATCTACATCACATTGGGATCCCTCTCTAATCAATGAGATGAGATAGCTAATGAATTAGGGTTTCGGGGGGCAGCCCCGCCCCTTCTTTTATAGCCCCATAGGATGAATCTCAGCCCTTGGATCAAACCAATTTGATTGGACGGACTAGATCTACTTCATAGGTCGGTTGTAGGAAGGTTCCGAAGCTGGACATGTGGTTCTTCCGGGCGGTGCCCGCGGCACGGGGGCATGCCGCTCGGCCCCACTGACAACAGGTCGGCCCCGGCCTTTGCGAGCTGTCTTCTCTTCTCATTTGGGCCCCTGAAATTTATACCAATCGCCCGATTTGGTCCTTTTCTTCTGTTTCTCTATTTCTCCTCTTTTCTTCAATATTCTGAAATATTTCGGAGTTCACCTGTAAAACCGAGTATGCACCAAAACTTGTGGAATCTATTAATATTAATAATCTTTTATATTATTTATCCATGATTTTGTAGGAAAATAATTACTTAATTTTTGACAATAACTACCGTCAACAATGGGGTCTAGCCGCTATCCCGCACGGTGTGCCGACAAAGATGAAGTACGGGCTCGCCGCGAAGAAGACCATCAAGGAGGCTGGGCGGCGATCAAGCCGCTGCACATGGGCGATGTGCCTGTGTTGGAGGCCAAGGCAGAACATCTCCTCAAGCATTTTGAGAACGCATCATTCAAGGACGGAGGCCATCTATCTCAACTCTCTCATTGTAGAGCTTCAGAGCTAGTGGAGAAGATGGAGGAGGGACGTCGTGAAGAAGATACTTGGCGTGGTACTGGTGAGGTACAATCAAATTGCCTAATCCATCGAGACGTGCAGATTTTCATCATAACCCCACTGGCAAACTACCTAAGCTCAGTTTCCCCACGTTTGATGGCACTGATATGAAATTATGGATCACCTGTGCCGAGGATTACTTTGCCATGTACTCTGTCAATGTCTCGGTGTGGATCCAATGTTCTCGCATGCAATTTGTTGGGCCAGCCAAGCGCTGGGTTCAGTTAGTCACAGAAAAGCTTAAAACTATGTTGTGGTCCGAGTTCTGTTGTGCATTGCATACTAGATTCGACTGAGATCAACACCAATTCCTCTTGCGGCAGATGAATGGAGTCCACCAAACCACCACTGTGCAAGAGTATGTCGACCGGTTCGCAAAATTGGTCGACCAACTTATAGCCTATGACTCCTCAACCCACCAATTGTTCTACATAACCCGTTTCATAGATGGTTTGCATCATGAGATCCGTGCAGTTTTGCTTGTGCTTAAACCAGATTCCCTCGATCAGGAGCACTTGAAGACGATGTCGACAGAGGAGCTCGTCGGCCGGCTGTGCGTGTGTGTAGTGGGAGGCTCGTCGCCATGAGCCTCGCGGCAAGGTGCGCGCACGATGGCAGTGTACGGCTAGGTGAAGGCGAGAAGAACGGCGGCAATAGCGGCGCCCCAGAAGACTACGACAACGACAACCATGGAGGGAGTAGCGTCCCTTCGGGCGCGAGCATGTGCTTGAGCAGTTCCGGCAAGGGCAAGTGCTTCAATTGTGGCGTTCGTGGCCACTTCTCGAGGGAGTGACCGATGCCAAAGAAGAAGGAGGCGTTGTTCGACGATGCCACCGATGAGTCGGTGTTGTTGTAGAGTGGCACGCCGCTATGAGAATAAACCATCACATTGTTTGTGCATGGCGTGTGAGTCGTTAATGGTGTGCGTATTCGAGCTCACGTTGCAATCCATTGACCGGTCGAGTCCGTCGTGGTGTGACGTGTCGATGATGAGTTCAGGTTTAGGAGAATGGTGGAAATAAACCTGACTGGTGGGTGGGTGTGTCCGCGTGAGGTACATGTCTATCATGTACTCCTTCCGCTCTAAATTATATGTCGTTTTTTTACTTTTTGTTCATCCATTTAGTTATGTAACTAGACTAATTTCGTTTCAAATTATAAGTCGCTTTGACTTTTTGTTCATATATTTAGTTATGTATGAACCAAAAAGTCAAAGCGACTTATAATTTAAAACGGAGGGAGTACTACTTTGTTTTGCGTGTAAGTGCCTGTAGGCTATTTTTGTTAACTATAGTCTAGTTAGTTGGGAGATGCGGCTCTTAATCTAGAGACCTGTGGATCATGGAGCGTGAGTCGTGCATTGATCGAGTCTATGTGCACGCGCACGCATGAGCTCCGACGAGTAGGTTGTTGTAGGCTACAAATATCTATGTACTCGTGTCAAGTCAAATTGTCCTGAGTTAAGCTTTAATAATAATAGCCAAGATAAAAGTTTTCGTCTCTATTCTTCAAAAAAAAAAAAGTGTTCGCCTCCTAGAAATCTATTTGTCTTCTTGTTCTGTGGTCGCTAGAAATCTTTTTTTTTCTGTTGTTCTTGTAGTGTGGTCGTTCGTCGATCCTCTGTTTCAACTATCGCTCACCAATCTATCATTCGTAGCGGCCTTGTTTAGTTTCCAAGTTTTTTGAATCTCTCTCCATCACACATCAACATCACATCAATTTTTAGACACATAAATAGAGCAGTAAATGTAGATTAAAAAGTAACTAATTACACAGTTTGGTTGTATATCATGAGACGAATCTTTCAAGGCTAGTTAATCTATAATTGAATAATATTTACCACAAACAAACAAAATATGCTACAGTATCCAAATTCTAACTTTCTGACTTTTTGCCCACCAACTAAACAAGGCTGGGTGGCGCTTTTGCTTTCCATATCAGTTTTGGGAACGATGACAAGTGTTGTCAGCTGAATTGGATTTTGTAGGCTGCGCGTTGTAGTGCGGAGTTTCGCCTGTGGTTTTGATTCGAGAGTCCAGGTTAACATGATGTTTGAATGGATGACGGCAATAACAAGAATAAAATAAATTATCGAAGTACAGTACTGTAGTCTGCCTTGCCATAATTTTTATACATCTTGACAGTGGGCATTTTGAGGCGTCTACCATTTCTGATATACTTTTTTTTTTTTACGAGAGTTGGCCCATTGTTCTTGTGTGATTAAAATACCTGATTGGTACAGAGACGCGTTGCTGCTATTCGATTACTCCTCTATGTAATTCTTGCGGATCAACTTAACTAAAGTTTAATTAATTTATAAAAATATTATTAATATTTATGTAGAAAATATATTCTATCATTAATATTTATTTTATATTAGAATTATCGGTAATCTTTTAAGCTAGAATTATTGGGAGCAGACAGCACTTGTCTTTAGATACGGCGATGGAAGGATGCCGTGTAGAACCAGCCCGCAAGACTCCTTGGCAGTTCGCCTTCACACTTGACCACATTGTGCTAGGCTGCTAGCCAGGTCACTCTGCTTTTAGACAGCGGCCAAGTGCCAACAACCAGTTCTCCAAAGGACTTCTAAGCGGCAGCAACATCCGTCGTCGGCCATGGACTGGTTCTCACGGCTCCTTCTGATCTCATGCCTCCTGGCCGCGTGCGTGCTCGCCGCCGCGGCGCCGAGTCCCGGCTGCCCAACTATGGCGAGGTGCGGCGACATCGACGTCCCGTACCCGTTCGGCTTGGACCCGAAGTGCGCCATCCACGCCGCCTTTGGCTCAACTGCAGCACCGCTGCGGATGGCACCACCAAGCTGCTCGACAAGAGCTCGGAGGTGACCAAGATCTCCGTGGAGGATGGCAAGGCCTGGTTCAAGACTTGGATCTCTCGGCAGTGCTACAACAGGACCTCCGGCGAGATGTTCTACAACAACAACGCGTGGGTCGACTATACCACCGAGCCCTATGTTCTGTCGGCGGACGACAACAAGATCATCGTCCTCGGGTGCAATAGTATGGCCTACATGCAGAGCGACTCTGTAAGTATACTCAGTTCACTACCTGAATGTTCTTGGGCTCTTTGTGTTGTGTTTATGTACATGTCCAAACTCTGCGGCCAGCTGATATATCATATATGTATTGCACATGTCCAGTACATAATCGGCTGCATGTCGACGTGCAACGACACACCCAAGAACGGCTCATGCTCTGGCACCGCAGGCTGCTGCCAGGCGGAGCTCCCGAGAGGCGTCAAGTATTACGAAGGCTTCTTCAACGAGGGTTACAACACCACCAAGATATGGAGGAAAACCCCCTGCAACTACATCACGGTAATGGAGAGCGCGGCTTTCAATTTCAGCACCACCTACCTCACCTCGACGGCGTTCTACGACGCGGACGACTCGAGGACCCCGGTGGTGATGGAATGGGGGGGATTACACGGCAGACATGTGAAGAAGCCCAAGCCAACGAGACTGCATATGCATGTGTTAGCGAACATAGCGACTGTGTCAGTAATGATGCCGGCTACCGCTGCAGCTGTTCTAAAGGATTTAAAGGCAATCCTTACATCGTAGATGGATGCACAGGTTCGTTCAATCCTCTTGTCTTGTCCAGGGCTCATTGTTTTCCATCCATGATTTGAAACGATGCAAATTTTTGTGCGATTTCAGATATTAACGAGTGCTTGGACAATGCTACTTACCCCTGCGCTGGAATATGCGAAAATACAATCGGGAATTTCACATGTTCGTGCCCAACAGGAAGAAGCATGATCAATGGCTTTTGCGTCAAGAGTCAGAGGTCAACTTGATGCTGCCGGTCGTTGGTACGTCGCTGCACAATAAAGTTTGCTTTAGAGAAAAAATTCCCCTGCCCTTTCCTGTAGTTAACAAAACGCGTCACGGCGTCGGTCTCAACCATGTATTATATTTTTATGAGTAAAATCCACAGTAGGTTTTTAAACTTCCCCAAAATCTCGTCAAAGTTACTTAGGAAACCAGATAAATAGGTCCTTAAACTTGTTAAATGTGTCATCCAGGTTCCAAAACTGGGCTTAGGAGGCGGTTTTGCTACAGTAACCAGGGGTTTACTACAGTATTAGTAGTTTTTTTCTTTCTCTTTTTTTTTATTTTGGTTGAATTTTTAAAAATTACAGAAAAATATAGAAAAATCATAAAATAAAATGAAAAAATCCATTTTTTCGGACTCCAAATAAATAGATTATAAGTGAACATATAATACGATATGTTTACCAAATCCGGTTTTGGATCTGACGGGACGACACATTTAAAAGTTTAAGGACCTATTTACCTGGTTTTCTAAATACATAGATCTAGATGAGACTTCAGTACAAGTTCAAAACCTATTATGAATTTTACTCTATATTCATTTTGAATCTTGATGCTGCAGGTGCAAGCGTTGGACTGGTGACCCTTGTGATCGGCGTCACTTGCGCTTACCTGGTCCGAGAACGACGAAAGCTGCACCGCATCAAGCAGAGGTATTTCCGACGGCACGGCGGCCTGCTCCTATTCGAGGAGATGAGATCACAGCACCACCAGGCGGGCGCCGCCGCGTTCACCATCTTCTCCGAAGAAGAGCTGCAGCAAGCCACGGCGAGCTTCGACGCGCAACGAGTGCTCGGCCACGGAGGCCATGGAACAGTCTACAAGGGAGTCCTGAAGAACAACACTGTGATCGCCGTGAAGCGATGCATGACGATCGACGAGCAGCAGAAGAAAGAGTTCGGCAAGGAGATGCTGATCCTGTCCCAGATCAACCACAGGAACATCGTCAAGCTCCTCGGCTGCTGCCTCGAGGTCGAGGTCCCCATGCTCGTCTACGAGTTCATCCCCAACGGCACTCTGTTCGATCTCATCCACGGTGACCACCGGCAACACATTTCGCTGGACACTCGCCTCAGGATCGCCTACGAGTCCGCCGAGGCGTTGGCCTACCTCCATTCCTGCGCGTCGCCGCCGATCCTCCACGGCGACGTCAAGTCGACCAACATCCTTCTCGACGGCGACTACACGGCCAAAGTCGCCGATTTTGGCGCGTCCATCCTAGCGCCGAATGACAAGTCGCAGTTCGTCACAGTTGTGCAGGGGACCTGCGGGTACCTTGATCCGGAGTACATGCAGACATACGAGTTGACAGACAAGAGCGACGTGTACAGCTTTGGAGTTGTTCTCCTGGAGTTGCTCACAGGGAAGAAGGCATTCAACCTCGAAGGGCCTGAGAAGGACAGGAGTCTGTCCTTGAGGTTTCTGTATGCGAGGAAGGAAAACAAGCTTGAGGATATCCTAGATGATCAGATCAAGAACAGTGAGAACATCGAGTATCTTGAGGAGATTGCAGAGTTATCGAGGCAGTGCTTAGAGATGAGTGGTGTGAATAGGCCAACAATGAAGGAAGTTGCGGATAAGCTTGATAGGTTGAGGAAGATAATGCAACATCCATGGACACATGAGAATCCAGAAGAATTGGACAAGTTGCTAGGGGAGACGTCTACAGTCAACTCGACTGCTACTACTGAAAATTTCAGCATCACAAAGAGAGCTGCCATGGGCTTGGAATCAGGGCGTTAGACACTGTAAAGTAATACCATTACATTTCATTGTCTCAGTTCCATAACAGATAAGAGACAAATGTTTTTCTTGGTTGTACATTGATTTGTTGACACAATCTCTCTAGGTCTTTGCTGCTTATATGTAGCCATGTAAAATTGTAGTACCTATTCATACGCATTGTTGCAATTTGCAAATCAAATGGGAAATGACACAAGTAAAATTGTTATAAAATATGTTGTCAGCGGAGACCTTCCCCTCTCCGTCTCTTATTATCAACATAGTAGATGAAAATAGAACACATAGACACAAGATGTTGGGAGACTATTCTTTATTCATCTAAATATTGGTGATTACAACATAGAAGCTCTCACATATATATAGTCCTGTCAAGGGTTTAAGAGTTTCGGTAAGAGCCCACATACAAACGGATTTAGGATTAGGATTCCTCCTTCTCCTTTCCTTCTAGAACAGTGTCCATGTATTTTACAATACTCCCCCTTGGGCGATTACCACGATATGCACATGCCTCATAAAAACTCCATCCGAAAAACCCAGTGAAAAAAATGGTTCTTGGAAAAAGAGTACATCGCATTCGTTAATTGCATTGCATATGTTGTCTCATTAAAAAACCTTGCTAGGCCTCAGACGTTTGCCGTGATTGTTTGCCATCGCGTGTGTGCCCTGCTCCATGCCCATCAAGTGTTCGACCAAATGTTTCAATAGAGGTAACCATACCAATTTAGAGAAGAGGTGGCTATGCCAAAATAAAACCGACCAACCAAACACACTCTAGTACTAACCGGGCTAACATAAGACAGGCAACCAAACAAGTTTAGCTTGGCTTGTCGTTTAAGCTAGCGACTTAGTTTTGCTAGCCAGCCTGGTATTGAAACGAACCAAACACACCCCGTGTTTGTTGCAATACCACGGGTGACGAGCTGCAAGCTCTTTGCGAGGATGATAAGAGCATCTCCAACAGTTTTACAAACAGGGTTTGCATTCTTTAAATTTGTCAAAAACATGAAAAAGTGGTCTCTAACAGTTTTGCAATTTGGATTGACATTTTAGCCAACTTGGCATAAACCATCCTCAACTTGGCAAATATGCCAAGCTAGGAGGGACTTGGCAAATCCTCTCCTTGCTTGCATGTTGCATATTGATCACAAAAATAAAATCATCTCCCTATTTGCATGTTGCATATTCCCTTTTTGTTTCTTTTTGCCAAGCTAAATTTGCAAAACTGTTGGAGAACCATAGTTTTTTCACTTGGCATATATTTTTGTGACTTGGCAAATCACAACTTTTGCCAAGTATATTTTGCAAAACTGTTGGAGTTGCTCGACATCCGTCTTCTCGACGGGCTTCAGGAGAGTACGTAAGGACAATCATGGAACACAACCCAATTGCTTTCTAGCTAGTCAATGTACATAGGTATTAATAGGGATGAAAACGAATCGGATCGAGCGGATAATGGCTCCACCATATCCTAATCCTCTTTTTCTAATCGGTTTCGGATCGGATCGGATATTATGCGGTCGGATGCGAATACGGATTTTTTAGGATGTCGGAAATGGTGCGGTTTCGACCGTGTCGGAGCGAAGCGGACTTTTAGAAATCGGATAATATATGCTCACAAAATTAATACAAGTTCTAAATTTGGACTTAACAGTATAAAAAAAGTATATAAAACAAGTAAATATTCTTGTACAGTCATATAAAACGACTTCGTGTATGCTTAAAATATGAAACTAGACAAACACAACACACCCACCTACAAATTAGGTAAATACACAATCACAGGATTAACATTCTATATGTAGCATAAAGATACTTAAATTATTTTTCAAGTTTGGGCTCCTTAAAGTATTCGGTTATCCTATTATAAGTATCGGATAATCCGCGTTTAATTATCGGATAATCCATATCCGCCGGATTTTGCCAATACCATATCCTACACCACATCCACATATAGTCGGATTCGGATTATCCGCATCCGTGCGGATATTAAAAACACTTCTCCATATCCTTAAAATTCGGATTCGGAGCAGATCGATGCGGAGGATTATCCGTACCACTTTCATCCCTAGGTATTAATCTTCTCGTTAATCTATAGCTATGCGTAATTCCTTTTTTCACATGTATGTTCCACGTTAGATGTCTTCAGGACTCCAAAAGGCCAATAATTCATATTGGCGGTGGACATTACCTAACAGACGTAGTATACATATATACTATACTATATACATCAACATGTATAGAATTTGATCTATTATTAGCTTCTAGCTTGTAGATCGGTTCGATATAATTATGGTTCGCTGCAAAGCGTCAACTGCAATTGACGGGGGTTCTCTGCAGAACGTCAACTGCAAGTTTGACGGGAAAGGTGGTTACATCGATGACCTTTGGGATATATTGCTACTATATATGCAAACTATACGCGTAGGTCTATGATGCTGCGATACGAACGTCCTTCTCCTTTCCTTCTAAAACAGTTTCCATGTATTTTACAACAAAAATAACCAGACAAAGTTTCCTATTCCTATAGATAACACAATCAAGATCGACAAACAAGAGCAGCAATGAACAAAAAGCTTGAAAGCACGTCAGGAGTATTATATGTAAATGGCTCAATTAACTTATGAGTTTGCTCCCCTCACAATTTATCCGTGACCCAAAAATTTGACAACAAAAATTACAATTCTCTTAACCCTCACAGAAAACTAAGAAACCGGAGGCAGGTAAGATTACTTCCTAACTTGGTACACGCAAAAAGGAGACTTGACGCAGGTTCAAGTTCAACCTACATCTTGGCTTCCTTTGCGTCCTGGTACTCAGCTTCTGGAGTCTGGTCTCCACCAGTACTGCTGCCGCTGCTGCCAGAGCTGCCACCACCACCTTGTTGCATGTGCTCCCCGATCTTTGAAACAGCCTTGTTTGCTGCTTCCAGCTTCTGCTTGATCTTCTCCAGATCATCCTCAGCCATAGCTGCCCTCAGATCAGAGACAGCAGACTCGATCTCCTTGGTGACTTCAGAAGGTACCTTGTCCTTGTACTCGCTGACACTCTTCTCAATGCTGTAGATCGTGGTATCTGCAGAGTTCTTAAGATCAATAAGAGACTTCCTTTCCTGATCCTTCTGAGCATGTAGCTCAGCCTCCTTCACCATCTTCTCAATGTCAACCTCTGACAAACCCCCAGAAGACTTGATGGTGATTTCTTGTTCTTTGCCTGTGGCTTTGTCCCTAGCTGATACCTTCACAATGCCATTGGCATCAATGTCAAAGGTAACCTCAATCTGGGGCATGCCCCTTGGAGCTGGTGGAATGCCTTCAAGCTGGAATTCGCCAAGGAGTTTGTTATCTGCAGCCATCTCCCTCTCACCCTGAAGTACCTTGACTCCAACCTGTGTCTGGTTATCTGCGGCAGTAGAGAAGACCTGGCTCTTCTTGGTTGGAATTGTAGTGTTCCTGTTAATTAGCCTTGTGAAGATGCCACCAAGAGTCTCAATACCAAGGGAGAGAGGTGTGACATCCAGCAAGAGGAGCTCCTTCACATCGCCCCTCAAAATGCCACCCTGAATAGCAGCTCCCATGGCAACAGCCTCATCAGGATTGACACCCTTGCTTGGCGGCTTGTTGAATATCTGAGAAACAACCTCCTGAACCTTTGGTACTCTAGTCATACCACCAACCAGTAGAACCTCATCAATCTCCTTAGCAGAGATGCCAGCATCCTTGAGGCAGTTCACACAAGGGATGCGAGTCCTCTCGATGAGATTGCCCACAAGACTCTCAAACTTCGATCTGGTCAAGGTAATGTTGAAGTGCTTTGCACCAGAGGCATCAGCAGTGATAAATGGGAGGTTGATTTCAGTCTGCATAGTGGAGGAAAGCTCGACCTTGGCCTTTTCAGCAGCTTCCCTGAGCCTTTGCAGTGCCAACTTGTCCTTGCTCAGATCAATGTTGTCTGACTTCTTGAACTCGCTAACCAGATACTCAAGCAGTGCACCATCAAAGTCCTCACCACCAAGGAAAGTATCACCATTGGTTGCCTTGACCTGAACAAGGTATTAGAATTAAGAATTACAATCTATTTCAACATCTTGAATAGAGAAATTGTGCAAGATATGAGAAGAAAATTACCTCAAAAAACCCCATTTGATATCTCAAGGATTGACACATCAAATGTACCACCACCCAGGTCAAACACAGCAATAAGGCCCTCCTTGTTGTTCATTCCATATGACAAAGCTGCAGCAGTGGGCTCATTGATAATCCTCATAACCTCCAGTCCAGCAATCCGACCAGCATCCTTGGTAGCCTGGCGTTGAGCATCATTGAAATAAGCTGGGACAGTAATAACAGCCTTAGAGACCGTCTTGCCAAGGTAAGCCTCCGCAGTTTCTTTCATCTTAGTGAGAACAAATGCACCAATCTGGCTAGGGGAGTACTGCTGGCCACCCATCTCCACCCAGGCATCACCATTCGGTGCCTTGACAATCTTGTAAGGCACCATCTTCATCTCCTTCTGGGTCTGCGGGTCATTGAAAGGCCTACCGATCAGACGCCGACCCACGAATTGTGTTCTGGGCATTGGTTACTGCCTGCCGGCTCGCCGTGATACCAATCAGCAGGTCACCATTCTGATTCTTGGCAACAATGGAGGGAGTTGTCCTCGCACCTTCCGCATTTTCAATCACCCGTGGTGTCTACACAAGCAAAGTCATCCATTACTTCCTGACTACCAGCATGATAACCAGACCCATTCTATACTCAAATTGCAGCAATTTCAAGGCATGACATCAAGTACATAATCATAACCAGACCCAGTTGAACATATACTCAAATTGCAGCAATTTCAAGCCATGACATCAAGTACAAAACCATAACCAGAACCAATTGAACAAGTACTCAAATTGCAGTAATTCCAAGCCATGGCATTACCTACAGATTGAACAGCAGCTGACCCAAACCAATTTCAGCATTCAGGCATGACATCTACTATGGATGGATACAACATATAGTACATAACCAGGACCAGAACCAATTGAACATGTACTCAAATTGCAGTAGTTCCAACCCATGACATTACGTACAGATTGAAACAGCAGCTGACCCAGACCAATTTCAGCATTCAGGCCTTACATCTACTACGGATTGATACAGCGAGCCACTTACAAACAACATAATATGGCAGATTTCAGAGTGAACAGGGGAAAAACACACCTTTCCTTCCATGACGGAGACGCAGGAATTCGTTGTGCCTAGATCGATACCGATGACATCTGCCGCTGCCGGCTTCGTGCTGCGTGCAGAACATTCACTTTAGGCGTCCGCAAAGGCAGGCAAGAAACAAATCGCTATGGATACGGTACTATTGATGACAACACATCTCGAGTTCCTAATTACCTGAGAAGCCGAGCTACCGCTCCAAGCCTGGAGAGCAGAGGAGGCGCTGTCCGCTGGGGCATGGGAGCCTGATCAGATCGAAAAAGCAGAGAACAGATCAACACATCGTACGAAACCAAACATCATCATAAGAACGCGCAGCGGCAGCGCCACAAATTGGCCTTGACCAAGGCGCACGAACTGCAAGCAAAGAGCAAGGTCACGGGAACAGAGATGGCACGGACCAGGGCAACGGCGGCTGCGAGGGTGCGGCCGGACCTGGCCAACCTCGACGCGACGAGAGCTCCGAAGGCCATGGTTGGCACTAGGTCTTGGGCGCGGCTTCCGACAGCGGCTTGTGCTTCCGGCGGCGGCGGCTTGTGGGCGCGGGAGGGAGGAGGAGGAGGCGAGATCCGAAAAACCCTAGTGGGCGGCGGCGGCGGCAGCGCTCCGTTCTCTTAAACCCCTCGCGGTCCGCGGCATTGGCTTGGAAGAGGGGAAAGAAATGGCGGCCAGGGGCATTTCTGTGATTCTCATCAGGACAAGTCTGTGCCTGACGGTGGGCCACGAGGCTGGGTGGAAGCTTCTAGACGGCATCAATCCGCCTCCGTCCGTTGGGCCTGGGCTTTTTTTTTTCAAGACTCCAATCGTGCGCCGATCGTGGATAGATTCTCTCTTCTCGGCTATCTCTTTCTTGCTAAACATTTAAACAAACACCACCCTGTTGAATATACGTACTGATGATGGCCTCAGTTCACTTTTTTAAACCAATATTTAGAACCTTTCATCATACAATAAATATATAGAACCAGTAGGATATAGTTGATTATTATAACATTATAGAGTTGAAATAAAATAAATTTATACTCCCTCTATCTCAAAAAGATGACATTTTTACTTCTAGCATCATGTTTGACCGTTCGTCTTTATTCAAAATTTATACACAAATATAGAAATAAATATGTCATGATTAATATATTTTCAATGATAAAATATATAATATTTATATAAACTTTTTAAATAAGACGAATGGTCAAACATGATGCTAAAAAAGTCAAAAACATATCTTTTTGGGATAGAGGTGGTAAATAACATAACAAAATTATACTGACAAACATTTTTTTGAATTACAGCACATTTGCGTGTGGAAATCGTCCCTTTAAATATACCTAGATTAGATTGTTTAAAGACAACGGATAGGAAGACACGGGTGACAGTGTAAGAGCAAGTGAGCATGAGTATGACGTGATGGGATGAGCACAAGACATGCACCAACATGGAGCTTCAATACCAGCACAAGATGATGAAGACAGAAGATAAGGTACACAGGATGACATATGGGCATTGACTTATGTTGGGTAACGGTGTGGAAAACAACATTCATCCAATTATAAGTCCTCTAACAAAAAAAAAAAAAAAAAGAATAGCATTTCTCAAAAACAAAAACATGGAATAAGTCGTGACATCACTCTTAACCAGACGGATCATCATCAAAAGTTTAAATTTATATGTGCTAGTATGGTCATAACCATAGGACTAGCACTTCCGATCCTGCTGAGTGTGCGTGCGTGCGTGTTGAGCGTCTGCGTTATCTTGTATAATCTTTAAAAAAAAAGGTTGTGTAAACATGGTATGTTATAAATTCAAAAAAATCATGGTATGTTATAATATTTTTTTTGACTATATGGTATGTTATAATATCAATGTCACAATGTGTGAGTATATTGGAGGTAGGGCCTGGCGATTCCAGCTCTGGCTCCTTCTTATTACCCTCTCTCTCTTCAAAATAAAATAGAAGCTGGTGAAGCCATTATTTTTGCATTTGGAATCATGCAAAGGGGTCTTGTTTAAACTAGATTATGTTGTACACGGGAGGAAAACGGCAGGGAGCCCCCTCCACGTCCTCGAGAAACCCAGCCTGCTGGCAGAACTCGACGGTCTCCGCAATTGTTTCCTTGAGCGGCCTGACCTTCCATCCCAATTTCTTCAGCTTATCGGACGTCATTGGAGCTGGGTGGTCCATGTCATAGATGCTCTCCCTACCAATTGGAATCAAGTCAGTTAGACATTCCCATCTTCAGTATACGAAAGAACAAGAGAAATGGTTGGGGTAAGATCGAGAAGGTTTACATGCTAATGAAAGGGTAATCATCAGGGTACATGGTCTTCAGCAAGTCCAGCAGACCACGGGCGCTGATGACATGAGGAGCACAAATGTGCCTGCCGGAGGTTTCGGGTGTCTCATAGACCAGCAAAGAGCATCAGCAGTGTCCCGAACATCAACGATGTGCCAAAGTTTGTTCCTCATTTGATCAGGTCCTCCTGCATTTATATGAATGAAAAGTTAGTATAAGAGGATCAAGCCAAAGCAACAGTACAATCAACTGTAACTTAGTGGACCACCCTTTTTTAGTATATATATAAAAGGGAATTATAAAAAGACACGAATTCAGCACATTGTTTGGTGATAAGTGACGAGAAAAACCTTTCACCTTTCAGAAAGTAGGCGAGGAACTGGCAGCTTGTGTTGAGCATTGGCTGGAGAAGAGGACCAAGGACCAGAGCTGGATTGACAGTTACAACATCCAGCCCGGTTTGTTTCCCATATTCAAGTGCAGCCTCTTCTGATGAAATCTTGGCAACAGAATACCAGTCCTGCAATTAAACAGGGCAAAGTGACGAGCTCAAATTTGGAAATGAATGGCTATGGAGTATATTTTGAAATCAGGCCTTGATCTGTTCATTAGGCTTTTCCCGTTTCCATTACTGTCGCGTGTTTACAGTACCAGTTACCTCATTATTCCTGCAGAATTCTTTGTCTGACCAGCAATTCTCATCTTTGATCTTGTCTTTGGGCCAATCTTTTGGGTTGATCTCAACAGCAACCATGGATGAAAGGACAACCACTCGCCGAGCATTTGCAGCAGAGGCAGCCTTGAGAGCATTTATGGTGCCAGTAACAGCAGGACCCAACATTTCTCGCTGAAAAGTTGTGCACAACATGATATTGGTGTATGTATTCCGGTAAAATACCGGTACTCTATTTCATAAGAGTCGAATAGGAAGTTAAGATGAGGGTAGTATCATCATAAAAATAGAGTAGCACAAAGTATGATAAATATAGCAGAAAGCTGTGACAAGAAGTTGGAATGCACATTGCTTTTGGGCAAATGACATTTTAGTTCGCTTAACTTTAGATGAGTAGCTAGTATCATTTTGTTTTTCCTAATGGAATGTCATAAATGTTATTTTCATATCGCCATCCTCTGACCATGACATATCTGTAGTTGTTTCCTTTGTAGGATTAGCATTCATGTCTATTTTTTCCCCCCAAAATGTCTCCTAAATATTTAGTTGTTTTTTGGCAAAAGATCTATAATTGGTTCATGAGAAAGAACTGGTTTTTGAGCCTAACTAGTGTTGAAGGAATTGGACTTTTGAGTTGTGTCGAGATGGGGCTTTGCTTCAATACTCCACCTGATTAATAAAAAGGAAACGAATGTTAAATCTTACAGAAAACTTGCCTCTGGATCGGTTATTTTCCCTGAAGGAACTGGAGTAGCGACATGAAAGACTCCCTGGCATCCTGCGATAGCAGCTGCCATAGCATCATAGTCAAGGAGATCAGCCTTGAAAAGCTTGAGGTTTTCGGAAGCATTCTCTAACCGCTTCAGATGAGCGGTTTTCTTGTCACCTGAAACACAGGTACGACACAGAGCAAAATCGTCAGCTCTCAAGGCGGCTGTCTGGGTAGTAGTTTCCATTAAACTACAAGCTGTCTGAGCTGCTTCCCCTCAAAATTAGAGCGGATTGAGGGGAAATTGAACTAAACTACCCTCAATCCCCTCCGATCCCAAGAATGCCAACGGAGCCCTAAGTGTCCTCAGACGAGGGAGTTCTTGGTTACAGTACGAACTGAGGTCGCGGACGGTGCCGTGGACGATGTAGCCGCGGGAAAGTAGGAGCTTGACGAGCCACGAGGCGATGTACCCGCCGGCGCCCGTCACGCACACCGTCTCCGCGCTCCCGGCGGCTTCCTCTGCGCGTCCGGCGGACATCGCTGTTCAGCGCCTCTCTTGTCGTCCGCTGCTGCTGCTCATGTGACTGGGAGCAGATCTGTGACAAGGCAGTCTCAATGGAGATTTCACCGCCCGGTTTTAAGATATGAAACTTTGATATGAAATAGACGCCTCTTAATCACGATTTCATAAGCCGCCGAGGCCCCACAACCTCTCTCTCATTGCGTGGTTTAATTGTATAGTTGCATGATTAAACTCTATTTGTGTCTCAATGGAGATTTTTATACGTTTCCAACGCATGTGAAACAGTGCCCAAAGATTTTATCATAGTTTCATGAAAAAAGTAAAATTTTGCTGATATGACGCTGTATTTAATGTACATGAAACACTCATGAAACTCCCATTCACACTGGCCTAATGGATTACGACTCCAATCTATACTATAGAAAAATCTTGTAAAGATATATATAAAAATAATTCAAGTCCTTTCCTACCCATGCGGACAAGGATGACGGGAGAAAAGTCTTCAGATGCGGCACTTTTTTTTTTTTTTTTTTTTTTGAGAATGACACAAGACAACGCAGACGCCACAACACGCACGCACACTCACCCCTCGTGAACACAGTGACGCAAAACCCTACCCCCTATGAGCACCTCCAGAAGGATCGAGCACCGGTAGATCCGGAGATTCTCGAAGTCACCATTGGCGCCTCGTCGTCGACGGGAACGTCGCTACCACTTAACGCACAACACCGAAATCCCGGGAAAATCCCAAGAAAAGTCAAGCGAGCACCGGGACCGAAAAGCCGTGGAAATGTCTTCAGATGGGGCCCGCCCGTGCCGGTCCTCGTGCCACTCCGCCTCCCACGCCCGCAGCCGTGCAACAACTCTCCATCCCTCAGCTTCCCACACGCATGCCAGCATGAGCTCGTGGATGGTGAGACAACGTTGTTTTGAAGTTAAATGAAACACAACATGCGTATGAAACATTTGTAAAAACACTGGAAAAGCCATGCAAAACATACGTAACATCTAGATGAAACAACTTACAAAATACGTGTAAAACATATACAACATTAAAAATAAAAACACTTTGACTTACAATACTTTAGAAATAGCAGGTGAAACATTTGAAACAGATGTTTGCAACATACATGTATAGCCGTTGCAACAAACGCAACATTTTGATCTACTTTTGCAATGTCTATATAAAACACTTGCAACATACCTCCAAAAATATTGAAACATACATTTGCAACATAGGATAGAAGAGACTGGGGCCGGTCGATTTTGACCATCAAGGTGGGAGTCGATGGCGAGTGGTGGCCCACGAGCACTACCTCAGCACTTGACCCTTGATTCGACCGAGAACGATCTCAAGCGCCCCTACACATTGAAAGATCCTTGTATGGCTAAAGAGAGTGAATAGCCTAACTAAAATTCTACAAAGACCCTAGACAAAATTGATTAGTACAACAAATTGTGAAATATAATACTTCTAAGACCATTTTTCCTTCCTTGGAAGTAATATCCGGCATTCAAAATAAGCTTTACCTCCCCATAATGCCAATATTAAATATTTAATATCATACCTCAATAAAATATCCCCTACAATGGCCTTAAAATAATTCAAATTCATGTATCTCAACTATAAGTGGAAGCCTTTTCATATATGTTATGATGGAGTTTTGTGGGAAATATTAACACACATATTTAAACATGGGGTTATTATTCATTATGCAACGAAGTTAGAATACAATGCACTTAAGAATATTCAGTACTCCTTATAAAATATGTCATTGGCGGTTAGAACCTTCCTCTATCCATCTCTCATGATTAACATAGTAGATGAAATAATAGAAATAGACATAAAGTAAAGAGATTATTCTTTATTTCTTTGGATATTGGTGATTACAATATATAGCTTGCACGTATATATAGTCCTGTCAAGCAACTAAAGATTCCTGCTTCTTTCCTTCTTAGGACAGAGGAACAGTTTAAATTTAAACTAGATTACGTTGTACACGGGAGGAAAACGGCAGGGAGCCCCAGCCCCTCCACGTCCTCGAGAAACCCAGCCTGCTGGCAGAACTCGACGGTATCCGCAATCGTGTTCTTGAGCGGCCTGACCTTCCATCCCAATGTCTTCAGCTTATCGGACGCCATTGGAGCTGGGTGGTCCATGTCATAGATGCTCTCCCTGCCCATTTGAAATCAAATCAGTTAGACATCACCATCACCAGCTGAGCTCCAGTATATATATGAAGGAACAAGAGAAGTGGTTAGGTAAGAGAAGGTTTACTTGCTAATGAAAGGGTAGTCATCAGGGTACATGGTCTTCAGCAAGTCCAGCAGGTCACGGGCGCTGATGACATGAGGAGCACAGATGTGCCTGCCGGAGGCTTCGCGTGTCTCATAGACCAGCAGAAGAGCATCAGCGGTGTCCCGAACATCTACGATGTGCCAGAGTTTGTTCCTCATTTGATCAGGTCCTCCTGTATTTAGATGAAAAGGAAGTATGAGGAACAAGCCAATGCAATAATACAATAAACATTTAACTTAGTGGATCGCCCATCTTAAATATATATGAAAAGATATGAATTCAGCGCATTGTTTGGAGGTGTGTGACGAGAAAAACCTTTCAAGAAGTAGACGAGGAACTGGCAGCTTGTGTTGAGCGTTGGCTGCAGAAGAGGACCAAAGACCAGAGCTGGGTTCACAGTTACAACATCCAGCCCGGTTTGCTTTGCATATTCGAGTGCAGCCTCTTCTGATGAAATCTTGGCAACAGAATACCAGTCCTGCAATTAAACAGGGTATAGTAACGAGCTCAAAGTTGGAAATGAATGGCTATGGAGTATATTTTGAAATCAGGTCTTGATCTGTTTACAGTACCAGTTACCTCATTATTCCTGCAGAATTCTTTATCTGACCAGCAATTCTCGTCTTTGATCTTGTCTTTGGGCCAATCTTTTGGGTTGATCTCAACTGCAACCATGGATGAAACGACGACCACTCGCCGAGCATTTGCAGCAGAGGCAGCCTTGAGTACGTTTATAGTGCCAGTAACAGCAGGACCCAGCATTTCTCGCTGAAAAGTTGTGCAGAACATGATATTGGAGCACAGAGTATGATAAATATAGCAGAAAGCTGTGACAAGAAGTTCGAATGCACGCATTGCTTTTGGACAAATGACATTTTGGTTCGCTTAATTTCAGATGACTAGCTAGTATCATTTTGTGTTTTCTAATGGAATGTCATAATCTGTCAATGGAATGTCATAAATATTATTTTCATATCGCCCTCAGCTGACCGTGACATATTTGTACGTGCGTCCTTTCTGCATTCTTGTCTATTTTTCCCCAGAATGTCTCCATCTAGTTGATTTTTGGGCAAAAGATTTTTAATTGGTTAACGACAAATAACTGGTTTTGAACCTAACTAGCTATTTGAAGGAACACTGGTATTGAGATGGGTTTGCTTCAATACTCCACCTGATTAAAAGTACACAGATGTTAAACATGTTACAGAAAACTTGCCTCTGGATCAGTTATTTTCCCTGAAGGAACTGGAGTGGCGACATGAAAGACTCCCTGGCATCCTGCGATTGCAGCTGCCATAGCATCATAGTCAAGGAGATCAGCCTTGAAAAGCTTGAGGCTTTCAGAAGCATTCTCTAACCGCTTCAGATGAGCGGTTTTCTTATCACCTGAAACACAGAGCAAAACCGTCAGCTCTAACTCTAAGGCGGCTGTCTGGGTAGTTTCCATTGAACTGCAACCGTGCAAAAAAAAAAAAAAAAAAAAAAAAAAGCGCTTCCAAGTGTACTTAGAGGGTGGAGTTCTTTGTTACAATACGTACTGAGGTCGCGGACGGTGCCATGGACGGAGTAGCCGTGGGAAAGGAGGAGCTTGACGAGCCACGAGGCGATGTACCCGCCGGCGCCCGTCACGCACACCGTGTCCGCGCGCCCGGCAGCTTGCTCTGTGCGTCCGGTGGACATCGCTTTTGAGCGCCTCTTTCGTCGTCCGCTGCTGCTCGTGTGAGGCGTGATTGGGAGAAGACGTGATAAATGGATTAGGATTCGAATCTATAATATAGATAGAGATCTAGTAAAAATATATAAAACAATTAAAGTCCAGTCGTACCCAATATAAAATAGACGGGTTCTACCACGCCGACAACGATGGCGGGAGAAAAATCTATTCTATATGTGATCGCCTTCAGCGGCATCTGGACGCCTGTGACTGGTGCAAGTTTTTTTTTTACAAGAAACAACATATATTATATTAAAGCAGCCAAATTACAAAGTAGTCCAAAAAGGAGTATTGTGATACACTGAGGTCCCGTGACCGAGAAAGTAAACAACGTCTATTGAGGCAGCTAGGAGAACAAATCTGACTAGTGCAAGTTGGCGCCAGATGGGGCTGCCCGTGCGGCCGTGCCCGTCCAACAAGTGCTTCCCCCTCCGCCGCCCCCAGTCCCACGCCCGGAGCCGTGCAACGCTCCATCCCTCAGCTTCCCACACGCATGCACGCAGCAGGGGTTGTAGAAGGTGAGTCGCATTGCAATGCAAACACTCAATATATTTTTAAAACACCTAGATGAAACATTTGCGACGCACGCCTGAAGTCAAATGAAATGGTTGAAACATATGTATGAAACATTTGTAAAAAATACCTTAAAACACTTAAAATGACATTGCAAAACATATGCAACATCAAGATGAACCAGTTGCAACCTCCCTCCGTCCCAAATTATTTGTCGCTTTCAGTTTCGGTTAGTTAATTTCGATATGTAGGAAAAACTTGTAACATTTGTATCTTTAAATAAATTTATTAAAAAAACTACATTCAAAGGTCTTTTCCAATTCAAGAAATAGTTGTCCCAAGATCCAAAAGGTTTCATGCTTTTTCATAAGAAATAAATACATAGACAGAAGACACCGGCTTTAACGGTGGCACTTAGAGTGGTACGCTAAAGTGGAAACCACTGAGCGACTATCGACTAAGCAGAGCGGTCACCGCTCCCTGCTAAACATAATGTTTTATGTGGAATTTATAAACACATATAAAGTCTTACTGGTTCGAATGAACTTCTTTACACACACATAGCAGCAGCACCGTATACAACACCATGTAACGGCATTTATTTAAAAGCTGTAGCTCGTCCAGAATAAGATAAGCAAAAGCAGCAATAACAATCATGCTTTCGCCAAGGCTAGATTTTGTTGAAAAGAGGAGGGAAACGATAGGGAGTCTCCCCAGCCACATCGTCAAGAAACCCAGCCCGCTGGCACCACTCGACTGTGTCCACGATCGTTTCCTCTAGCGGGCGGCAGCTCCACCCGAGCTTCTTTAGCTTGTCAGAAGTCATCGGTTCTGGGTGATCTCTATCACAGATGCTCTCCCTGCCAACCAATTCGACACCACATTCAATGTTTAACAAAATGGAAGAGTAGTATTTTTTTGGTATTTTTAGAAATAATAAGAGAGAATTTTACTTGGTAATGAAAGGGTAGTCAGGGTACATGCTCTTCAGCAAGTCCAGCAGGTCGCGGGCACTGATAACATGAGGCGCGCAGATGTGCCTGCCGGCTGCTTCAGGCACCTCGTAGAGCAGCAGCAGCGCGTCGGCGAGGTCACGGACATCGACGATGTGCCAGAGCTTGTTCCTCACCTGGTCTGGGCCTCCTGCATCGCCGCTCAAAAGATTTATACTCGTGCCAAGGTTCAAATCCATTGTGAACTCTGAATGGGTCGGGAGACAAATAGAAAGCGACGGCTTGGCTTGGTGAGAGTGTCTTTTTTTTTTTGAAAGATCCGCACAAGTCCGGCATATATTAATAAGGAGAAGAGAATTACATGCGCCAAAGAACGCAGAACAACTTCCGTGTTTGACCGATTTGTCAAGCTGGGCGAGCACTAAATAGACTACTCACATTCTAAAAAAAAACCGGTGTGCATCTTACACTTGCACTACCGTGGGACCTCTAGCATGTTCTGTCCCTCCTTCCGCCGGCTGCAGCTAGGGCCTTGCAAAGCTCCAAATTGTCAAGCTTCGCGCGCCTTCCTTATCGCCTTGATTGCCTTCTCGGGAGGGCCCCCGCATTTGTCGATGTACTCGCGGCTGCTGCATCTCGGGCGTCGGACGACCGCCGCCATTGACGAAAGTCCAACTCACGCGGCAAGCCCGAGCTCGGCACGTTGTGCCACCGGCACTAGGGAAGGACGAGCGGCCCGACGCAGTCGGAGCGGTGGGAGCTAGAGCCCTTCTTCTTAGTCCGGTTCCCGACCTACCGCCCGCTTCACGGCGACGAAGGATGGGTTGGCCTTGGTAGCGGCGGCTCGGGAACCTTCTTGAACATCATCTCGCGAAGGAGGCGCAAGCACCGTTGTCCTCCGTCTCAGTGCATCCACCAACGTCTTCAGCATCTTCAGCTTCCTGGACATCCTCCACCGGGAGGGTGGCCAAGACAACCTCTGCCCCCTGGACCAACTGGGCTGCAGCTGTGGTCGAAACCTCCAGGGAGGCGATCGGTGCAAGAGGGCGAGCCCGGCCGCAGTTTAAGCGACAAGCTCGTCCAACATGGGGTCAACCCATATTGGAGGATCCCTCTCCACGTGAAGCATCGACGTGAGAGGATCCAACTCAGCGGGACGGTGTGTAGCCGCGACGTCGTCCGAGGAGCTTGGTGGCGTATCCACCCCGGGTGTAGTCCTGCGTCGCCGGTGTGTCGCCATCGAGCCCGCCGACGCCAATCCCCGCCCACTCCCGAACTCGGCGCCCGGGAGGCGGGGGGTCGACGACGTGAGCCGGGCCACCACTCCCGCTACCGAATGCCCAGGTCGAGGGCGTGGGGGAGGCGAGTCGGGAGCGAGCTTGGCGAAATAGGTTGTCGCCGACTGAGCGACGGTGGCGGGAGACGTGCACGAATCCCATGCATCCGAGGCAACGAATAGGGTCCCGGCACAGCGACGCGGTGGTCGGTGCCGAGACAGCGGAAGCAGTGCCGCCGAAAGTCGACGAGATCTTCCGTGGGCCAGCGCCGCTTCCCACGGTGCTCACCCTTTACGCCGCAGCCAGGGTGGCGCCAACGCCGGCCGGGTCGGTCTTTGGGGAGTACCCGCCGGGCCAACCATCGATGTCCGGTGGGTCGCCCTTCGCTGGGCCCCACCGGCCGGTGGATGGGGATTCGCCCCACACACGGCCTTAGGGCCATGCCGCTTGCGCCGCCCGCAACCGCTAGCGGCCGACCCTCGCCCGCGAAACCGCAGCGGGCGCGCACCCTCCGGCGGCGACGGCGGCGGCGGCGGCGCCGACGATGGCGTCTTGCCGGGTCCCGTAGCCTCGGCAAGCGGCGCCTCCCCGCCAACTCGACGCCCTCGGGCGGAGTCGACGGTCGAGCGGTAACGGGTGCGCCTCTGCGTCATGGTTGTGTTGAGGGCCCGACGAGCCGCGTTGAGGTAGGGGAGGTGCGCCTCCACGTCCCCAACTTCATCCTCATCGCTGCCGCCACTCCACCGCATCGGCTTTGATCGCCCCGGAGGAAGGGAAGAACGGCGCGGCGTCGGGTGAGAGAGGCGAACCCCGGTCGGCCGCCTCCCATCCTCGACACAGGCCCCCGTCGCCAGAGAGGACGGGGCCGTCGCCGAGGTCTTCACTTCAGCAGAGGCGGCGCGAAGGGGAGCCGGGCGGAGGAGGAGGCCGACGCACCCGCGGGGGAAGCAGCAGGGCGGGCGCTGCCGCCGCCGGCGCTGCGAGCAGCGGCGAGCCCGCCCGCACGCGCGTGTGGGGTGCAGGCGCCGGTCGTAGTGGAGGCAGGGGCCGCGGGGAGAGGAGGAGGAAGCTGGGCGGCCTCCATGGCGGACCATCGACGCCGCCGCCGCGGAGAAGGGCCGAGTGTCGATCTCCCACGTTGTTGGGCGAGGTGAGGAGAACCGCCCTCAGCGAGGAGCCCGCGCCGTGGAGGTCCCGGATCTGGTCTTGGATGTGGAGGGGGCTCTACAGGCGGGGGAGGGTCGCCGGCGGCGTGTCGGCGGCGTCGGGGTGCCTGGGGTCGCGCTCATGTCGGGGGTCGCCTCCCAGTCCCAGCTTGAAAGTGGAGTTCTGGAAGTGCTTGGCTTGGTGAGAGTGTCGTGCCAAGTTCAAATCCATTGTGAACCTTTGAGGAAGTAGATGAGGAACTGGGTGCTTGCGTTAACCGTCGGCTGCAGCAGGGGCCGAACACCAACCCTGGATTGATAGTCACCACGCCGAGACCAGTCTGCTGCCCATATGCGAGCGCCGCCTCTTCTGAGATGATCTTGGCGACCGGGTACCAACTCTGGAGTACACAGGCCAGCAAATCGACTAAGCAGATCTTGCAATTGCCCAAATAAATAAATAAATAAAAAAGATCTTGGCTGCGCCTGTGCGTACTCTAAAATTACGCAACAAGCAGAAGTTCGTAGTACAGGTTTTACCTCAATGCTCCTGCAGAATTCTTTGTCTGACCAGCAGCTCTCATCTCGGATCTTACCTTCAGGCCAATCTTTGGGGCTGATCTCAACGGCAACCATGGAGGAGACAACCACCAGTCGCTGAACATTCGCGGCAGAGGCAGCCTTAAGCACATTTGTGGTGCCGGTAACAGCAGGACCCAGCATTTGTAGCTGCACATTGTTTTGCACAGAAATTTGTGAATCCAATTTTTATTCAGAAAAGCGCCTGTTTCTGAGGGAAGTGGAAAACACAAAACAGAACTTGCCTCTGGGTCAGTCAGGTTCTCTGAAGGCACTGGAGTGGCCACATGGAAAACTCCCTGGCACCCGACGACCGCCGCTGCCATCGTCTCGTAGTCCAGCAGATCAGCCTTGAAAATCCTGAGGTTTCCGGCAGCATTCTCCAGGCGCTTCAGATGGCTCGTCTTCTCGTCACCTGAAACAGCCGGGTGATCAGAGAACGGCAACGGACACTCACATCTCAAGAAGGCTCAAGCTGCCCGTCCTGAATGCGAGCGCCAATCCAACAAAGAAAGGAAGGGCAATGCTGGATTGCGCACAGAGGTCGCGGACGGTGCCGTGCACGGTGTAGCCGCGGGAGAGCAGGAGCTTCACAAGCCACGAGGCGATGAACCCGCCGGCGCCGGTCACGCACACTGCTGCACCTCCGGCCATGGCGTTGACGCCGCCTCCTCGAGTCACCGCCGCAGCTAACTGTTAACACAATTGCAGCCACAGGTCCAACGACAAATACAGCAGCGTATCGTAGGTACATCTGTATGGTTTCTATACGGAGCTGATGCTAACGATTGATAAGTAGGAATACAAGCGAACAGGGACCAGCAGGGAGTTATGGGCACATTCAGTATCACATGACCTCGTGGCGGATCCCTCGTGTCCAAGAGACAAGAGTACTGCGTAGTACGCGTGATTGGGTTCAAATTTAATGGTGGCTTTGAAGTTCATAGAATCATAGGACCAGGACCACCACGGAACGATGTATCGATTACCATTGGCTCCTGGTATGACATTTCTGATCCTCAGCAGGTCTATAAACTGCAAGCTCGTCTATATATATACCTAAAATTGCAAGCTTGGTGGGATAATCTATATTGGGACTAAAGTTGCAATCTTTCTCGCACGGAGAGAGTATGTCACACGGCTAGCTAGGCCTTGTTTAGTTCCCCTTCGGAAGTTAGAAATTTTACAACTTCGACATTGTAGACGTTTCGTTTTGTTTGTGATAAATATTGTCCAACCATGGGTTAACTAGGCTTAAAAAGATTCGCCTCTCGTGATTTATAACAAAACTTTGTAATTAGTTTTTTTTACCTACGTTTCTTTGCTCTATTTATGTGTCCAAAAAATTGATGTGATAGAGAGAGAGCGTAAAAATCTGGAACGTGGAGGGGAACTAAACAAGACCCTATTCATTCCCGGTCTGAATTTGTTCTTATCTAAAAGTTGTTGACGATCTCACATAATAAAAATAGACAATAAGCCACCTAGTATGTCAGAATGTCACAATTTCCTTCAAATGAAGCGTGCTTTTTTGTGACACTCGTCCTCCTATTGCAAGTTTCTCAATTTTCCACCAATAAACTAAGTAGATGTTTGGTTTTCGGGCTCAATTTTTCCTTAATGCCCTTTTGGATCTTCATTTTGGATGAATTAGAATCTATTAAGAAATCAGGTTATTGGCCTTGGAATTTGAGATTCCACAACTTTTCAAAACTCACATATAAGCCTATCTATGTTAAAAATTAATTGAAGAAAGAATTGAAAAGAAGTTAAGCTGGTGGAAAGAAAACCATTTATCATATGGTGGTAGATTGGTGTTAATCTTACCTATGCTCATGATAAATGTTCTATTTTGTCAACTTTACCTGTGTCCATGATGTATTTATTTGAAGTCCTGAGAGGTGTCCTAAAAAGGATTGAATATTTTAGATCATGATGTTTTTTGGCAAAATTACGAACACAAAAAGAAATATAGATCGGCAAAGTGGAGTATTTTGTGCCAACCAAAAGAGCAAGGTCGTTTAGGTATCCATAATCAAGATTTACAAAATAAGTGTCTTTTAAGCAAATGTATTTTTAAACTTTGCAATAAGGAGGGCACTTGGCAGGATTTAATAAGGAACAAATACCTAAAGAACAAGACTCTAGGTTAAATTGAAAAAGAGACGATTCCATACACTTTTGAAATGGTTTGGTGGGAGTCAAAGACATTTTCTTAAGTCTTGGGAAGTTTACTTAGAAAATGGAAGTCAAATTAGATTGTGGGAAGACAAATGGTTAGGCTCCCGAGTCTTGAAAATCCCAATTTATTTAATATAGTGCGCAAGAAACAAGCAACAATAGTGCGCAAGAAACAAGCAACAATGGCTGATGTACTTAATTCCACCCCTCAAAATGTGTCTTTTTGGAAGGGAACTAGTTGGGAACAAGCTGTTGGAAATGGCAAAGTCTAGTTGCGAGAGTCAGATACTTTCACCTGGAACTCAAATAACTTGTAACTATTGGTGTGCTCCTGTAATAAGTTTGGATTGAGGTTTCTTCTTAATAGAAGAAGGCTGAAGCCAATTTTTTTTCCAAATCTAAAAAAAATAATCTTATCTCATATTCCTAGGGTGGGAGATGAGAAATAAATTCTAATTCTTCTTCTCCAACTTAAATAAAGTTGTAGACTTTATAGATTCTTCTTCCACAATTATAGGTTATTACTTAGGATCCAAACGGCGCCTAAGAGTATGCTAATATATCCTAAACTAAGTGATAAAAAGATGAAAGATAACTAGCTTCCATTCAAAACTGAGTGAAAGGTTGCACTTTATTTCATATATATTACAACAAAACCACATATTTTATCTGAAATAGCACTCTCTGTTGAACGTAAACACTGTTGGTGTGTGATTAGAACATATATCCAGTAATGTCTATGCGTAATTAGGTAACACTAGAAGCAATAAAGAGTCTCCTTCATTTTTCTATAGCCATATGAAAAAGGTGAGGAAGACGGAAAGTGCACCCCTCAGCGTCTTGCAGAAGCCCCATCTTCTCATAGCTCTCAACACTATCTAGCAATGTTTCCTGTAGTGTCTTCTTTGGTTTCCAGACCAAATTCTTCAGCTTCTCCAACACGAGTGGTGTAAGTATAGAGTTACGAACCGGATCATTGCTGCTGCAAGCAAAGATATGTAAACCATGTAAAATAAGAGCTATCCATTAAAATTCTACCCATCCACGTGTGGTAAGAGATTCACCAGTTTACATAATTGTAGTTAGGATGAGCCTTTTTTCAGCATGTTCACCAGATCTTTTGCACTGATGCAATTTGGCGCGCAGATGTACCTTCTTGTTGAATTCTCTTTCTCGTATATCAGAAGCAAAGCATCAGCAACATCACGGACATCAACTATGTGCCACGGCATGTTCTTCATCACAGTAGGACCTCCTTTAACCAAGCTAATGGAATGTCAGGGTATTGTGCTTTTCCATACTTTTAAGGGCATGAAGCATAGTGTAATTTTTCTAGATGTCTAGCTCGCTTGGCTCGTGGGCTGGCTTGAGTTGGCTCATTATTTTAGCTAAAAGAGCTAAAAAATTTTAGCTTGGCTGGACTCATTATATTGAGCGAGTTGATCACGAGCCAAGCGAGCTAACTAAGTGCTAATGAGCTTTGAGTTTATGTCCAGCCTTACATACCACCTCGAAATAGGAATTTTTATTGCTTTTGACCTTTGCTGGCTGAAATTTAGGATGATTATTTTGTCATTTCAATGAATTCAAAATTAAAAGGTTCTACAAATCATCGAGAGCTACAAAATTCATATAACCCTTTTCCCATTTGTTGGAGTATGAATATTTTGTAAAAAAAAAAAGATTATTTATCACTATAATGTATACAAAAGGACACATGAGCATATGATGATTTTTTTATACATTTAGGTCTGCCTAGGGATGGCTTGCATTGATTGGGGAGGGGTCCACCCTGTTAATAATTGTCAGAGCAATGCATATGGAACTAGTTGTGTTTAGATCACTTGAATTTGGCTTTAAATTTTAAAATTCTCATCACATCTAATCATTAAATGTACTAAAAGACTCATGCATGGTATATGAAATATAGTAAACAAAATAGCTAATTGAGCAGTTTAGATGTACATTGGAGACAACTCTTTGAGTCTAGTTATCCTATGATAGGATAATATTTACTAAAAATAAACGAAAAGTGCTACAGTGTTTTTCACAGTGCCACTTTTCAGGATCTAAAAACACCCTAAGCCCAAAATGCTTGTGTGTCCGGAGGAGTCACGTGTGACATTTTATAGGATGCAATGAACTGCCTTGTGCTGTCTTAGTTGGGTATGGACTTTTACTTTGTATGAGGTTAATCATAGAATTTTGATTTTTGTCCTAGTGTGCATGCACATGAATTTGTTATTTTCATACAAATTTTGTAAATGGAGTTTTAACTTCAACTTTTACAACACCGCACATCTATAGATTGTAGCTAGATGCATGATGGACGTACATAATTTTAAAAAAATTGGAAACCTCTAAGCATATGTTCTAACAGGTTTCCAAGATTGCACCGAAGGGGTGGTTTGCACAAAATGTTTTGCCCTAGATCAATGAGGTGTCTATGGCTGTACTTGGTACATATAACCTAAAATAATTAGTAATACATAAAATGTATTCTATTTAATATAATTTTGGTGAGTAAACCAATACTATCATCAGTTTATTACAACAATTCAATCTAAAAGAACTTCAACCAAATAAAGTTGGTTGTTACTGAATGAAATTCTACCTGGTAAATAACAAGAGTTCAATATCTGTGATTATTAATATGCAAAAAGAAATAGTAGAAAATAGCAGCAAATATGATGCAACCTTTCATAATGTATAGGAGGAATTCATGGCTGACATTTATCATAGGTTGCAGGAGTGGTCCTAAAGCCATAGTGGGGCAAACTGTAACAACATTCAGTCCATTTTTCTCTGCATATTCCAAGGCTGTCTTTTCCGCAATAACCTTGGCAACCATATACCAGTCCTGCCAGCAATACCAGGTTAGTCATAATTAAACCCTCTTATTGCTTATACATTTCTGCTCAAGTAGCTTTCTGATCGTGCAGATCTATATATGGTTTGATCGAAGCAGGACTTGAGAGGGAGAGAAATTAGGGAGAGATCAGGAGAACAGAGGAAGGAGATGAAGCCCTCGTAGTAAGCAAAAATCTTGCATCTGCCACGGACACTAACCTCATTCTTTTTGCAAAAGTTTATGTCCGACCAGCACTCCTCGTCTTTGGGTCTGTGTTGAGGCCAATTTGGGTTGAAATGAACAGCGGCAGTGGACGAAACCACAATAACCTTCTGAACATTATTGGCCGAGCAAGCCTCAAGAATGTTTAAGGTACCTTGCACAGCAGGAGCCAGTACTTCTGACTGCATGATTTAAGGTATATATATAAGAAATCTCCTATGTTTAAACAGCTCAGCACGGCGCAAAATTTGAGATGAACATATATAAGAAACTTTGAGATGTTTTAACTCTTCAAGATTTTTAGAATGACTTGTAATTTGGGATGGAGGGGGCAAGCATATAGTCGATCTCAAAGCCAAATTAAGCAAACCTCATGCAAAAAAGGAAATATCGTCAAAGCAAGGAAAACCAAGTGTGTAGTACTGCCACTTGCCTCCGGATCAAGAACCTTATCGGTGGGCACCGGACAGGCAAGATGGAAGACCCCTGGCACCCGGAGACTGCGTCAGCCATCGCGTTCTGGTCGAGCACGTTGGCCTTGAAAAGCCGGAGGTTCTCTGAGGCCCCTTCCAGCTGCCCCAGGTGGGCGTTCTTGGGATCACCTGAAAAATGGTTACGGTGGCCGCGATTAGTCCCGCACCTCGGCCTCGGAAAGGCAGAAGCAGCAGCCATCAACATAGCGACGGCGGCTGGTGTGGTGTGCAGCGTGCGGTGACTGACGGCGACGGGACGGGGTGCATACGCGGGTCACGGACGGTGGCGTGCACGGTGTAGCCGCGGGAGAGGAGGAGCTTGACGAGCCACGAGGCGATGTACCCGCCGGCGCCTGTCACGCACACCGTCCGGCGAGCCCCCTCCGTGTGTCCGGCCATCTTTTTGTGTGTGTGTCTCTCTCTACTGTGCAAGGGGCCCTGCACCCTGCTGAAGCTTAACGCTTGCTGGCCTCGGTCTTCCGCTAGCTCTGTGTGCCGGTGAGCAACGGCCACGTCAGGCAGGCAGGAAGCCAAAGGCAGCCAAGCAGGTATGTCGTAGTTGATGCTATGATTGATCAATTATATATAGTCATACCACCACTGCACTACGCCTTGTCCACCAACTATAAATGGTTGATGCTCAACAAATTAGTCCCACCTGGCGCGAATAGATTAATGAGTATTGCCAAAAGCAGGGGCGTTTGTGCTCTACGCAACCGAGAACGAGTGAACGACTTGCGGCGTTAGACGCTGATAGCGCCGGTCACGTGGATGGCGCGAAAGCAGGTGGTGATGTGTGTAGATTTTGTGATCCACGTGATAAGTATGCGTGAAGCAACCATCAAGCATCGGGAAGAAGAGCTTCAAGCTCGTGTGGCAGCTCTCAAGAACAAGAGTGATAGGAAGGATGCAGTGGAACCATCTTTAGAGAAAGGGGAAACAACCATGATACACCCAGTAGAAAAATGTAATAGACCCAGCAAGTTAGGCCCTGTACTTATCTAGGACTAGTGATTAGCCAACTAGTGAAATCAAGGGTTCTCATAGTTGAGTTCTATGGACTGAATTGAATTAACAACTAGTTGAGTTTTAGACTAATTGTGTTACGATACTACCAAGATGCTACTAGGATAATCCGATTCGAGCAACAGTTTCCAACCGGAGGTTACAAAACGGTCAGGTCAGACGAGATCGTCGCCAGCCACTCTAGCCGCCTCTCTAGCAACCGCTAGCCTAACAAAAGTTTCTACCATCGGTTCGGGTTGTGCTCCCTCTCACGGCTCCTCTTTTTGTTAGTACAACTACCATTCGCAGCGATTCACCAGCACAACTGGCTTTGGGCTTCATTTGCTCCAATTGTGGGCCAAAGATATTCTTGTTGGGCTTCAAGCGTTCGCTTCTTTGTTGGGCCGGGCTTTATCAAAGCTTCCACGTCTATGACAAATTGTTAGTCCACTCACTGGTCCACCTGTTTGGATCCTCATGAGCTAGTTATTAGTCAACTAGTTGTTAGTTCATGAGATCCAAACATGCCCATATATTCCCTAAGGCATGTTAAGACTAGTGGTGGAGTTCTAATAAACATTAGAAGTACAGAGTTCCACACATGTCATTGCATATTAGGATATTGTGATTTGTTCAATTTCCTTGGGCATGTTAGGATTAGTGGTGGGACTAGTTACCTTGTCTACATAAATAGTAGAAGAATACAATTTTGGAAGATCGTTGCACTCTCACTTCGTCTCGTTCGTGAGGCGACTCAAGGGCGACCCAGCCTGGCCGCCGGCCACCGCACTCTCTCTGGCTCGTCAGTCGCTGCTGCCGCAGCTCTTCGCTAGCATCTGTCATGGCAGTGTTACAGCGGACGACGCCCAACAAGGCTCGCCACCACATGTTCTAGTCTCCACCACACCCTCATTTACCAATCCAAACTCTCTCCTAATATCTCGGTCGCAAGGCGGTGCTCGGTCAAATTCTTGCTACTAGTGGCCGATCCATGCATGTAGGGGATGGATCCATGACGCCACAACCTTCACCTTCCTCTTCCCTTCCTCTCCTTCCCTCCTCTTCACTACTTGAGATTTGAGTCTCTCAAGTAGCAAGGGTGGTCGGCAGCGACCAACAAGCTATGGATCTAAGTCCTCTAGGCTTGGACCCGACGATCCCCGCCCGGATTCAGTTCCACGATCGGCCGCCAAGTGAAGATCTCTAGTTTGGTTTTGGCTCATTGGTGAAAACCTAAGGCTAATCTCTATACTTAAGTGTGATTTAGCTTGAGATGAATCCTAGCCAAGTGGTGAAGCGAGATGATCCAAAAGATGATCAAGTGCTTGAACTTGGAGAAACCAAGAATGAGAAAAACAAAAATGGGCTCCATGTGTTAGCACGATCGCGTGGGTGCACGGGCGGGTTAGGGCGCCCGCATCAATGTAGAAGGTGAAGCTGGATAGCCACGATGGCTCGAAGAGCGAGCTAGAGTTGGTCAAGGACACCCGCATCGCTGACGCCGCGGAGGAAGCCGAGCCGGAGATTCCCTTCTCATGCCGGGCGGGTCATGCATGGCGTGCATTGGAAGTTGGCATCTAGAGAGTTGGTGCGACTCTCCCGCGCCTAGAGCGTCCCGTGCCCTCATCACCTTCGCCTCTCGCACCAAGGGCTTACATCCATAGGCATTTGAGTCTGGGGTGAAAACCATGTATGACTGTGCCTCAGGCCAGGGACAATGGCGCAATTCAGTGTCATTTTCCTTCTTGAAGGCGTTGTTGCATTCTCCAATTCTTGCCATCACATAAGCCCTTCCGAGCTTGTTACACCTACTGGGCAAGTATAGGGGTGAAAACCACTCCTAGCCGGGTGCTCCATGTACCGATGGTGGTGTTTGTGGATATCGCCCCTTATTGAAGGCATCGATACGAGCACACCTGTGTTTATCCGTGCTAGCGCATCCTAGAGCTCTCCCCGCCTAATCTCACTTATCTTGTTTCGTTTTGTCTATCGTCCTACCTATGGGATTTACACACACTGCTTCCTGTCGGGCGCTCTCCCTCAACGGATTCTCGATCCGTCGTCATCTGGATTGCTTGAGTACTTTCCCTCATCATATGCTAGGTTACGGGGACCTTGATCTTCTTCTCTAGATGTCCTCATCCTCCTTCTGGTGGCCGCCCCCTTTGGGGCTTCCTTCTCTTTGGTGGACGTCGGTTGGAGCCCATATATGCTCATAGGTGATGCTACTCTCGCTGTTGCATGTTGGGTCCTACTCAATGCCTCAACATTTTTATTTGTCAACTGTTGGACCCTACTCTATGTGTTCCTTATAGTTGCATGCAGTCTAGAGCTCTTCAGAGTATGTCATTGGTGGTGGCACAAGTTAGGAAGTAGTGTGTGTTCTTTCGCTCCAGAAGGTCGGCTGAATTGATAGATGAATTATGTTATCGTCGTCGTCGTCATCGTTGATGTTGTGTTAAGTGTTGTAATTCTCTTCTCTCTCTCCCACTCACTTCACTCACATTGAAGACTCGCCCATGTATTAGGTGTCTGGCACTCTCCATCCCCCAGTCTCACCCCTCCGGTGTTGTCTAAAAAAAAACCTTGTCTACATAGAGTTCCATACATGCCATTTATTATTGCAGGTTTGGCCCAGGTAGTGCATTGGGTTAATATAAGATTGTGTTAGTTCTTTTAAAAGTTTTTAGTGTTCCTTGAATAGTGCTGAAGTTATGTCTGATCACAATATGTTCAAAGAAGGAGAGCAAAAGTGTTGCTTGCAATGTGCTAAACTTAGTTTCCATCGGGTGATGGTTGTGTCTGGAAAAGAAGAGCAACATCATGAAATAGTGTAATCGGCCTAGGGGGCAGATATAGGCTTGTCGATTGCACGGGGACCGATAGGCCTATTGGCCACTGGGGGGCGATGGGCCTATCGGCAGGACATGAGTTGAATGGGCCTTTTGGCGGTCCATCAGAACCACAATTGGTGCCGAAAAACTTCATGGGTGGGCGTCGTCTACCACGTCGTCGCCAACATGATGTATTTGCAATTTTTGTATAACAACTTCGGCAATTAATCAATAAAAAGTATTATTTAAAAAAAAACAAGACAATCGGGTCGTCCAAAGGCAATTAAAGTAGATGTTATAATTGTACTCTACTCTAGGGTTTACTTCATTAGTCAGAAGCAAAATGAAAAAGATGAGGAAGACGGAGAAGGCAACCCTCTACATCCTGCAAAAACCCTGCCTTCTCCAAGTACTCAATGCTGTCCAACAAAGTTTCCTCCATTTTCCTTGGTTTCCAGCCTAGACTCTTAAGTTTATCTGATGTAACTGGCGAGATTTCAGATTCATAGTCCTTGCTGTCGCTGCAGCAGAGTTGCATATAGTGTAAATGTAAAGAGATAAGAGCTAGACAATCAACTCAATCAACAGGGACATCGTAAGAGATTTACCAGTTCACATAATTGTAGTTGGGGTAGGACTTCTTCAACAAGTTCACTATGTCGTTTGTGCTGATCCGATCCGGTGAACAGATGTATCTCCCACATGAGTCCACTTTCTCATATACCAAAAGCAAAGCATCGGCTACGTCACGGACATCAACTATGTTCCACGGCACGTTCTTCATCTCCCTAGGGCCTCCTATAATCAAGCAAATTAAATAAGTGTGTCAAGAAAACCATTGCACCGGACTGTGATTTGAGAACAGCAAATTGGAGAGCAAACTCTGAATCTGATTAGGACTATGGGCAGCTAGGTATAACTTATCAGGCAAGGCGAATATCTAGTTAGGTCTCTTTCCTTCAACGCTAATTCATCAAGTAAACAAACTTTATTCAACGTTCAAACGAGTAACATAGCTTTCACTATATATATTACCGGTCTACATACTCTGATCTCTTATACAACCCATTAACCAGTGGTATGGCGGTTAATAACCACAATACCACATCAAGTTGGGAATTAGTCACAGGATGCTAGTAAGTTTCACACAATCAAAGGCAAGAAAATAACCATACAGTAAAATTATCCAATTAATGGGTAACTGAAAGTAGCAATAATATATACACGCCACCTTTTATAATGTAGACGAGGAGTTCACTCGTGGTATTGATCAGTGGCTGAAGGAGTGGACCAAAGACGATACAAGGGCAAACTGTAACAACATTTAGTCCATTCTTCTCTCCATGCTCCAATGCTGTCTCTTCAGCAATTGTTTTGGCAGCAGGGTACCAGTTCTGCAAGCACAGCTTAATTAGTTAACCCTAACAGTCCTCCCTGCCAGCATCAATTGGCAATAAGAATTGACAATATGGTAAAAAAGTTCTAGTTGTGTTAGCAACCAGAAAAAATGATAGTACTTCTAAAATCTGAAGAAACTGAGAAATAATATTACTAACCTCACTCTTAATGCAAAAATCTTTGTCTGACCAGCAGCTCTCATCTTTGATTCTACCATGGGGCCAACTCGGATTATAATGAACAGCAGCTGTGGATGAAACCACCACAACTTTCTGAACATCATTTGCCGAGCAAGCCTGCAGAACGTTCAGAGTGCCTTTGACAGCAGGAGACAACACCTCTGACTGCATGATTTTACTCGTCATATGGTTAATACAAGCAGTAAAAACCTCCATACAGCTATTGGGCAATAAATAAATTGGATAAACGGTTCAAAATGATAGCAGTAAACCACGGAACCAACAGATAGCCAAGTGAATTCTGGAAGACTGCGATTCACGTACACGGTTCAGAACAAAGCGAATTAGGTGTCAATCCGAAGAGATTGGACCGAAACTTGCCTCGGGATCGAGAACCTTGTCCGCGGGCACAGGGGAGGCGACGTGGAAGACCCCCTCACACCCGGCGACCGCGGCCGCCAGGGCGACGCGATCGAGCATGTCGGCCTTGAACAGGAGCAAGCTCTCCGAGGCCCCGTCCAGCCCCCGGAGGTGGGCGTTCTTGGGATCACCTGAAGTGAAGAAGAGCCATGCATGAGCCCTCAGTTCCCAACGCGCACGTCCACCGATCAATACGATACGAGCAGCGCACGCTCACTCAGACTCAGCCACAAACACCAGAGCGGCATGGGGTGTGGATGCATGCTTACTTGGATCGCGGACAGTGGCGTGCACGGCGTAGCCGCGGGAGAGGAGGAGCTTGACGAGCCATGAGGCGACGTACCCGCCGCCCCCGGTGACGCACACGCGCGGCCGCGGCGGTGACGCCATCCCGCTCCACAGTACAACAGTGCCTGACTGCTTCCTCCTCTTCGTCCGTCCGCCACGGCTTCCGCTTGGCAGTTGCCACTTCCAGCAGCAAGCCAGCAACAAAATACAAGGCGCAAATTGACGAGGAGAACACGCAGAAGCAGAGTCGAAAGAACCGGCCGGGATGGAGACAAACGGCTTGATTTCCCGGAGGCGCCGGCGCGCCGCCCAGGGCCGGCATGTTTTCTGTAGCGGGAGCTGAAAAATTCGTTCGTGCTGCTCGAATGAAGTGGACCCCATGGGCCGCCAAATAAAAAGCTGTGGCGTGGCTAAAGAAGACCGTAGGCCCATCAGTCCGCTTATCACATCCAACTCCGGCAACAAGTCCATGACTTTGGGCCATGGGATGGCCCGATGCTGTCTCGGTTTGGGTCGATTGAGCCCTGGCGTCCAATCATCGAGTTAAGTTGAGAACACCAGTTAAGATGGCTAAAAAATCATGTAAGCAGCATTTACAAAAATCATGTTATAAAAATCCCATTTCTAGTTGTAACAGCTCAGAATACCTCAAATATTAGGCAAAAAACATTTACAATGATTGTTTCCTGTCATGGATGGAGATCTTTTTTTTTTACAAAAACGGCAAGACTCTGTCTTTCGTAGATAAGAGAGTTCAAAACACACAAAACAAGCTACCCAAGGAACAAAGGATCTAGCAACACACCTTCCCATAAAAGACGAGTTGGAGCTACGACAGCGAAAATCAAATACTCGAATAAAATGCTCTCTTCGTTGGTCGATGTCATCTTTGGCTCTCGAGGCCACTTGTAGAGCTGATTGGAAGCTATTTTCAAAAATTATTTGGTTTCGTTCCTTCTAAGTTCCACATTATGTAGATTGCCACACCATTGAATTGTCGTTGTTGCTCTTTGGAAATAAACTAGGTGGTCACTGTCACGCATCCCTGTGGCTATCCCATTGCGGCCGATAGCCCAGGTGTAGGATCCTCATGGCCAAATATGAGCCCGTTGATTGGCTAGGTGCAACGGGAAATGGCACCAGCTCCGTTTCGTTTGCAAGAGGTTGTGGAGGCCACAGTGGCTGGTGTGTGATAGGTTGATGGCTTCTCTAGTGGGATGGTGCAATGGTGGCAGGTCATGTCGCGCATGTGGCTTGAGTAGCGAAGCTAGCCAGAAATGGTGTTTGTATTATTCTTGTATACTTCCTCTTAATGAATCACGTGCTACATTGCACGTTAACAAAAAAAGATTAGTGAGACAAACATGTCATCCGAAGGCAGTTAAAGTAGATGTTATAATTGTATTACAGAGTTTACTTCATTAGTCAGAAGCAAAATGAAAAAGATGAGGAAGACGGAGAGGGCAACCCTCTACATCTTGCAAAAACCCTGCCTTCTCGAAGTACTTAATGCTGTCCAACAAAGTTTCCTCCGTTTTCCTTGGATTCCAGCCTAGACTCTTAAGTTTCTCTGATGTAACTGGCGAGATTTGGGATTCATAGACCTTGCTGTCACTGTAGCAGAGTTGCACATAGTGTAAATGTAAAGAGATTGAAAGCTATACAGTCAAGTCCAAACAACAGGGACATAATAAGAGATTTACCAGTTCACGTAATTGTAGTTGGGGTAGGACTTCTTCAACATTTTCACTATGTCCTTTGTGCTGATCCGATCCGGTGAACAGATGTATCTCCCAGATGATTCCACTTTCTCATATACCAAAAGCAAAGCATCAGCTACATCACGGACATCAACTATGTTCCAGGGCACGTTCTTCATCTCCCTAGGACCTCCTGTAATCAAGCAAATGAAATAAATAAGTGTGTCAAGAAAACCATTGCACCGGATTGTGATTTTGAGAACAACAAATTAGAGAGCAAACTCAGAATCTGATTAGGGCTATGGGCAGCTAGGTATAACTTATATGGCAAGGTGAATATCTAGTTAGGGCTCTTTCCTTCAACGCTAATTCATCAAGTAAACAAACTTTATTTGGGAATCAACGTTCAAACGAGTAACATATCTTTCACTATATATACTACCAGTCTACTTACTCTGATCTCTTCTACAACCCATTAACCACATCAAGTTGGGAATTAGTCACGGGATGCTAGTAAGTTTCACACAATCAAAAAGTCAAGAAGATAACCATACAGTAATAATTATCCAATTAATGGATAATAACTGAATGTACCAATAAAATAGAGGCCACCTTTTATAATGTAGATGAGGAGTTCACTCGTGGTATTGATCAGTGGCTGAAGGAGTGGACCTAAAACGATACAAGGGCAAACTGTAACAACAAGTAGTCCATTCTTCTCTCCGTACTCCAATGCCGTCTCTTCAGCAATTGTCTTGGCAGCAGGGTACCAGTTCTGCAAGCATAGATTAGTTAACCCTAACACAGTCCTCCCTAGCAGCATCAATTGGCAATAAGAATTGACAATAAATGGAAAAAAATTTAGTTGTGTTAAACCAGAAAAATTGATAGTAATTCAGTACTTCTACATATCTGAAGAAACTGAGAAATAATATTACTAACCTCATTCTTAATGCAAAAATCTTTTTGTCAGACCAGCAGCTCTCATCTTTGATTCTACCTTGGGGCCAACTCGGGTTATAATGAACAGCAGCTGTGGATGAAACCACGACAACTTTCTGAACATCATTTGCCGAGCAAGCCTGAAGAACGTTCAGAGTGCCTTTGACAGCAGGAGACAATACCTCTGACTGCATGATTTTTACACAACTTATGTTCAAGCAGTAAAAACTTCCATACAACTATTGGGCAATAATCAAATTAGACAAACAGTTCAAAATGATAGCAGTAAACCACGGAACCACCAGACAGCCAGTGAATTCTGGAAGACTGCCAGTCACGTTCAAGGTTCGTGTCAATCCGAAGAGATTGGACCGAAACTTGCCTCGGGATCGAGAACCTTGTCCGCGGGCACAGGGGAGGCGACGTGGAAGACCCCTGGCACCCGGCGACCGCGGCCGCCAGGGCGTCGGGATCGAGCATGTCGGCCTTGAACAGGAGCAATCTCTCCGTGGCCCCGTCCAGCCGCAGCAGGTGGGCGTTCTTGGGATCACCTGAAGCAGAGAGCCAGCCGCCATGCATGAGTCCTCAGTTCTAACGCGTCGACTGCCAATCAAACACGCGCAGCCGCAAACGCAGAGGCAGCGGCATGGGGATGTGCATGCATGCTTACTCGGGTCGCGAACAGTGGCGTGCACGACGTAGCCGCGAGAGAGGAGGAGCTTGACGAGCCATGAGGCGACGTACCCGCCGCCCCCGGTGACGCACACGCGCGGCCGCGGCGGCGACGCCATCCCGGTCCACTATGGGCCTCACGCTGCTTCCTCCTCTCCCGTCCGTGCATAATATCTCCGACGGCACGGCCTCCACTTGCCAGCTGCCACTTCATTGTCCCACCGCCAAAATACATACAAGGCGCAAATTGACGAGAACAACGGCCGTGATGGAGACAAACGAGCGACTAAGCCGAGTGTGGATTTCCCCAAGGCCGGCCCGGGCCGGCATGAATGCATGACCAATCCTCTGACTCGAGCCTGAGTGTCGTCACCGAAGAGTTAATTCTTCGTAACTGTGATGTTGTCTGTTGGTTTGTACTTTTTTAGGAAAAAAAAAAATCCGGGAATGCCTTTTCCATTTCATCCCTGGAAGTAGTTGTTCCTGTGACCTGGGTGTCGGTGTGGTAGAGAAGTGCCAGTGCCGAATTATGTGCCGAATTATACTAAGAAAAGAGAGTGTTCGTGGTGCCAAATTGCTGAATTCTGTAGCCTGAATATGAATTGGACTGCAGAGACAGGGGACCGCTAATTATCTGTCAGGGAACAGTAATCCAAGTAGGATATTCTCGGCAGCTTTTTTTTTTGGCTTGATTATACTGTATAATATGTTGGGGAACCGTTTCCAGTTCACAATAAATATTGCTAGGTTCTGCTCCGATCAATTTCCTCTGCAGAATGGCTTGTGATTTTCAGTATGTACTAAGCAGGGGTACAATCACTGTTTGAACTGAATGCAGTTATATATACTAATGTCATTGAGTCTTTCTGCAGATAGACGGGCAAACTGATGAAATTGCGGCAGAACGTGATGAAAGGATATCTAAGTCTCCCCCGGATATTAAAGAAAAGATATGGATGATGCAAGATCAGTTTCATGGCCAAGGCATAATTGCATTTCACTTCTCCCCAAGGTAGTGTACATTTAGTTCGAGAGCTGAGATTGAGGATAAAAGAGATTGAAAGGGCAATAAACCACTCAAGTGGAGGCACCCGTGTATCTGGGTGGTAAGTTTAGTTACAATGATCACTAAAGTAGTTCTGTTAAACCATGCATATGATTATGTTACTGATGTAAAAAAGAAAAACACCATGCAGTGCGTTACAGAAAATGAAGGCGATGGAGCTGACCCTTTCCAAGGCTCAAAGGGCATACCCACGTTTATGTCAGATACTCAGATGGAATCAAAGCTGCGTGCAATGATGCATAACAGTGAAGAATTGGTCAGAGCACACCAGAGTGAATCTTCATTCCTCGAGCATTCAGTTGGACGGTTATTATCATTATGCAATATTCTCATTAAACGTGAATTCCCTAAAGGAGAAAGCATTCAGTTGGACGGTTATTATCATTATGCAATATTCTCTGACAATGTGCTTGCAAGTGCTGGGGTTGTCAACACTACGATTGCTGCATCAAAGGTATGATCTTAAATTTGTGAAGCAATATTACTTGACTTGTTTTTTCTGTCAGCCACGTGCTTACTCAATGAACTACAATTAAAACCATGGAACTTCAATGTGGCAACTACTGCAGCAATTATATACATTATATATATCTCAGTTGCCAACTGCAAATTGAACGCAAGTCATGCATATATAGTCAACAACAGGAAGCCACTGAATGCTAAAAAGTCATGCCATTTTGGGACCCTCCGAAACACAAACCAACAACCGTGACCATGAAAGAATCTTAAACGAATTGAAAACAAGTCCCCGCTGCGACTCACCATAAGTGGTCAAACATTTAGTCAAAAAAGTTGGATCACTAACATCAGACCACAAAAGTCAGGGGAATCAAGTTCACAAGAACAGAAACAGAAGGCCTTCAAACTAAACATGGTAAGTACAGTCCAACTAGCTGGCAATTAATATAGTGGTAGCAATTATAAAGAGTCACATCAGGCTCCCTAAGCCATAGGTACCTAAAGATACATAAAAGGTGACGAATGACTTGCACAGAACAACCACAGCACATCGATCTGATCCACTATGAACAAATGTCAAGTTAGAAGCAGCGGGACTATATCCAAAGCTTTTGCATCAGGATAGCATCTTCCGCTGCAACGCAGGCATGATGTTGTCAAACTTACGTTCAGCACTGCTGCACACATCCTCATACCGCCACAGCGCTGTCTTGATACTCGCGGCTTCGCATCTACCTTTTCCTTCTCCAGTTCAATCCTCCGGTTTAGCTGGCGAATGCGCCCAAGGTCTTGCTCGAGCTTAGCTGCAGATATATCATTTTCAGCAATCCGTTCAGCAAGCCGGGACGACATATCTGTCTTCTCCACAAACTTCAAATCCAGCTTGTCAATTTCTCCATGACAATTGGTGCGCTCAGATTTGAGCTTGACCAATTCGCTCATGGTGCTCTCCATAGACTGCGCAATTTCCTGTAGGTGGGAGATTGTCTTCATCTTGTCCTCAAACCATTCCATGCTGTTGTCTATGCTTGCTTGTGTTGTAATCTTCACTAAGTCCATGAATGGGGCAAATTTTTGGAGTGCAAGGAAATGTGGTTGCTGAAGAAGCTCCTTAAACACATGCATTGCTTCTGCTTCAACTAGAGGCTGTGGTGAAAGCAAGCTTCCAAAAGCAGAGCAGCTCCTCAATGGAGAGCTGTCGATGATGCACTGTGAACTCCCAGCATTCTGTAAAACTGACCTCTCATCCACTTTCCTACGGGCATGTTCAGCCGGACAATCAAGAGATAGGATAGTTGCTTCCATAACATGGTTGCTTTCAGCAAATTTGGTAGCAGCATCGTCTGTGCACATATCACCATTTCCCTTCAGTTCAATAAGGTTGTTGGTCATACCCATCGGCTCATCAAATTGAGTACCATGTATGTTAGTACCTGCACACAGAGATCCAGTCATTAACCATTGGTCTGCAACTATCATGTATGCCTTCATATGTAGCAAACTATGAACAATTTGACATGGGTAGATTTTCCACGGTTCATACCTCTCCCATTATCCATTGATTTAAAGCAAGGAGACACCATTGGTAACAGGTCCTGATTTGTTTTTTTTTTTTTTTTGCGAAAACAGGTCCTGATTTGTTAATTCAGTTATATTCTGTGCATCCTCCAAAGTTCTATTAAGTTGCTCTTGAGTAGCAGATTTCGGACACTCCAACTGCATGCAAAATAGTAAGGGTGAGAAGCTGATGGCTAATATAAGTATTAGTTTGCAAAAGAATGTTCTTACTGCTAAGGGACATTCTTCCATTGGCTCTGTCACTTCCTTTCTTCCTTTCTGCTGGACAGTCCTAGTCACATCCAATGAGCTATCTGGACTGCACGGTCCTTTGGATCCTGTCCTGTTAGCCACTGCAGATTGTCCACCAACTGTTATTATATTTTAATTACCACCTATAATGTATCCCATAAAGAACACTTACATTTCTTACATGAAGCCTTTTTAATTGAAGCCATTTTCGTTCTTCCATAGACAAGTCCTTTAAAATTTCTTCCAGAGATAGGTCCACTAAGCTCACCATCAGTAACAACCATATCAGATAGGATTTCTCGATTGTCCACTGGTGCTGAATGTCCTGGATAAGCACAAAGGAGTCCATTCATTGGCACCGAATTCACTATCCCATGTGAACCTTGAAGACTGTTCTTTTCAGAGGAAAAAGAATTCGGTGAATGAGTGCTTTCTGGTGACTTGTACAGCAAAGGAATGCCCATCTTAGAGACCGAAGCATGTTCAGAACCTTCGGCTAATATGTTCTTTCCTGTATTGTGTTCTTCATCACTGGATATCTCAACTGGTGACCTTTGCCTTTTACCAGACACAGATCGCTGCCTTGAGTTAGCCTGCCTTTGCACAAGGAAATATCCTGTATTGTGTTCTTCATCACTGGATGATATCTCAATTGGTGACCTTTGCCTTTTACCAGACACAGATCGCTAGCCTGCCTCTGCACAAGGAAATATTTAGAACAGGGCATGGAAGTTGAAGATGAGATGTTTTATTGCTATATATGTTAGAACTTCAGAGAGATACCATTCTTTATCGATGTGCTACATACATTTTGCATGCCTATGGTTGAAACAAATTTGAAATTTGCATGCTACATACATAGGGGTTGTTGTTTTACCTCACCAGCCGACGATTGCTGCATGGCCGGCCTGATAAAACGAATGTGCAGGTACTCTGGCTCTCTCTGACCGGAGTAGTAGTCGACGACATAGCTGAAGTCGTCGATTATTTTAGCCACGTTGGCGCGGACCCAGTTTCCTTTGTAGTAGGCCTCCACCTCCTCCCCGACCTTGAACCTCCTGTTACGCTTGCGGCGGAGAGCGACAACCGTGCGCGACGGGACCCAGACGCCGTCATCAGTGTAGTCGCATCGGGGTCGGACGAGGTGGCGCATGAACGTGTTGACCTCGCGGGTGATTGGGAACGCAACCTCGACGCAGCGGTCGTCGGCTGAGAGGACGAGGCCGGACCACCAGCCGCCTTCTGCGCAGGCCTCGACGACGTCGTCGGGGAGGAAGCACGGCGAGGACTTGAGAGCCGGGGGCCGCGGACGGATGTGGGTGGGGGCGACCTCGAACCGCCTGCTGCCGTGGCCGTCGAAGGTGACCTTGTACCGCGCCGGCGCGGAAGAGCCGCAGTCGACGACGGTAGCCTCATACCAGGTGCCGTAGTATCCCTTGTCGTCGCGGCGGACCTCGACCTTGGCGCCAGGGCGTAGGAAGCTCGCCGTCTCCCCGGAAGTGAATGAGGATGGATCCCGAGGGCAATGGGAGCACCGAGCCACTCGCTGACTGCGGCGGCAGCGGGCCGGGAGCGCCGGCGAGCGGCTCGCCATGGATTTGGGCGGAGCTGGGAGGGGGGACGCCTGCTCTGCTCCTCCTCTTCCTCCCGGCGGCTCGGAACTGAGAAGAGAAGGGTGGGTTTTCGTGCCGGCCCTCTCCTCCGTCAGGAAGCAGTGCGCCGATGTCTACCCAACCAGGCAAAGAGAATGCCAGAAACGGATGTGAGATGTCCTATTAACCGGCTGGATTTTAATTTGTTGATTGGATTGGTCCGAGTTGGTTGGGTGAAATAAATATATTGTTTGCTAAGATAAGAAACCTTTGTTTAGATGGCTAAATTTTAGCAAAAAGTGACTTTTTCGACTTTCAGAAGACAATCAGAAGACGTTTCGTTTGTTCATGTGGAAACATTGTCCAATTATGGACTAACCAGCCAAAAGATTCGCCTCGCGATCTACAACAAAACTGTGTAATTAGTTATTTTTTTACCTACATTTTTGCTCCGAACATATGTCTTTTGGTGTATTTAATGTGATGTGATGGAGAGAGAGTCTAAAAATTTGTAATAAAAATTTGTAATTTTTTTGGCAAATTTTCAGCCAACTAAACGTGGGCCAAGTTGGGATCTTTTTTTTTTTCACCCAATGCAACACGCGACGCAAAGGCAAAATAGGTCATGCACACGGTTTTAGCTGGAAAAATACTCTCCAACACAAGACGCAAACGGGGAACGCATGTTGGGTGGGAGGCAATGAAGAACAAAACTCTGTGTCATCTCACTCATCGAGGGCGCTCGGAAGGAACCAAGGCGAGCTCACCTGCATATTATCTATTAGTTCAGGAACATGAGTACCATATTATTGATGTATATGTGTACCAAGAAATTAGAAAACAAAGAACTTCTGGATATTTCCAAAACCAACAATTACTTACCACATTTTCACTGCAGAACTCATTGTCTGACCAGCAGATCTAATCTTTCAGTATATCCTGAGGCCAATTCAGGTTAAAATCCACAACAGCATTGGAGGTACCTTTCACAGCAGTATCGAGTACTTATTACAGCATTGATGCATTCAGAACGTGGTGAGTACAAAGCACAAGTATTCTGTAAACCACAAAACTTTCAAAACTTGCCGAGGAGGAAGGGATACAACATCAACGCCGAAAAACTTGCTTTCACCTTTACTTGGAGTGAAATTTTAATGTCACGTGTTGGCACTTGGCATCATAATTCACATGGGATACAAATTTTAGGAAGTGACATGTCTACAGCATGAACGCATGATAGATAAAGGGTAAAGAGACTTATAAGTTATAACAAGCTTTGTCATGCAAATATTTACAATTGCGACAAGCACATCAGAGGAAACAAGAAGACTGTCCACAGGTTCTCTCGTACTGAAAACATAAAGATAAAAGTAGTAGTTGTTATTCATTGTTCATTTGTCAAAACCAAGCAAGTGAGCTTAGCTCAAGTGATTGGATGGAAGTGTATTCACCAACTGGAATTTGGGTGCTCATTTTCCTGTTAATAAAAAACAGCTAACTCCTCCAAGGTTGGTTACACTTTTTCTCATTCACAAGAAGCAAAATGAAAAAGATGAGGAATACGGCAGGGGCAACCCTCTACATCCTGCAAAAACTGTGCCTTCTCCAAGTACTCAATGCTGTCCAACAACGTTTCCTCCATTTTCCTTGGTTTCCAGCCTAGACTCTTAAGTTTCTCCGATGTAACTGGCGAGATTTCGGATTGACAGTCCTTGCTGTCGCTGCAGAAGAGAATTGCATATAGTGTAAATGTAAAGGGATGAGAACTAGACATTCAAGTCCAAACAACAGGGACATCGTCAGAGATTCACCATTTCACATAATTGTAGTTGGGGTAGGACTTCTTCAACAAGTTCACTATGTCGTTTGTGCTGATCCGATCGGGTGCACAGATGTATCTCTCAGATGATTCCACTTTCTCATATACCAAAAAGCAAAGCATCAGCTACGTCACGGACGTCAACTATGTTCCAAGGCACGTTGTTCATCTCCCTAGGACCTCCTGTAATCAAGCAAATGAAATAAATGTGTCAGAAAACCATTGCACCCGACTGTGATTTTGAGAACAATAAATTAGAGAACAAACTCAGAATCTGATTAAGGCAATGTGAATATCTAGTTAGGGCTCTTTCCTTCAACGCTAATTCATCAAGTAAACAAATTTTGTTTGGGAATCAACGTTCAAACTAGTATAACATAGCTTTCACTATATATGTTACCAGTCTCCTTACTCTGATCTCTTCTACAACCCATTAACCGCAATGCCACACCAAGTTGGGAATTAGTCACAGGATGCTAGTAAGTTTCAAACAATCAAAGGCAAGAAAAATAACCATACAGTAATAATACTCCAATTAATGTATAACTGAAAGTAGCAATAATATATACAGGCCACCTTTTATAATGTAAACGAGGAGTTCACTCGTGGTATTGATCAGTGGCTGAAGGAGTGGACCTAAAACGAGACAAGGGCAAACTGTAACAACAAGTAGTCCATTCTTCTCTCCGTACTCCAATGCTATCTCTTCAGAAATTGTCTTGGCAGCTGGGTACCATTTCTGCAAGCACAACTTAATTAACCCCCACGATGTATATGGACCAAGTAGTCCATATAAACAGTTTTTGTGTCATTGGTGTATAGATATTGTTGTTGCCACAATGTATATGGACCTCTCAAGTTGGAATTTGGAGTGAGAGATGAAGGTGAGAAAAAGAGTAATATTTGTTTATTCCTTATGGGTAGTCCACTATAGGGATCTATTGCTATGGACTGCTATGGTTTATGACACAATTGTGCTTGCTCAGTCCCCCTGACAGCATCAATTGGCAATAAGAATTGACATTAAATGGTTAAAGAATTCTAGTTGTGTTATCAACCAGAAAAATTGATAGTACTTCTACATCTCTGAAGAACTGAGAAATAATATTACTAACCTCATTCTTAATGCAAAAATCTTTGTCAGACCAGCAGCTCTCATCTTTGATTCTACCTTGGGGCCAACTCGGGTTATAATGAACAGCAGCTGTGGATGAAACCACGACAACTTTCTGAACATCATTTGCCGAGCAAGCCTGCAGAACGTTCAGAGTGCCTTTGACAGCAGGAGACAATACCTCTGACTGCATGATTTTTACACAACTTATGTTCAAGCAGTAAAAACTTCCATACAACTATTGGGCAATAATCAAATTAGACAAACAGTTCAAAATGATAGCAGTAAACCACGGAACCACTAGAGAGCCAGTGACTTCTGGAAGACTGCGATTCACGTACACGGTTCGTGTCAATCCGAAGAGATTGGACAGAAACTTGCCTCAGGATCGTGGACCTTGTCCGCGGGCACAGGGGAGGCGACGTGGAAGACCCCCTCGCACCCGGCGACCGCGGCCGCCAGGGCGTCGGGATCGAGCATGTCGGCCTTGAACAGGACCAAGCTCTCCGTGGCCCCGTCCAGCCACCGCAGGTGGGCGTTCTTGGGATCACCTGAAGCAGAGACCCAGCCGCCATGCATCAGTTCTCAATTCTAACGTGCGTGTCGACCAATCAAAACAAGCAGCGCAGCCGCAGCCGCAAACGCAGGAGTCTAAGATCTACTTTGAAGTGAAGGTATCATAAGCTTAAGTCTAAATAAGACAAGTCTTAGTTTTTCTACCTTTTTGTATAAATATAAATATAAATAAACTTAGACTTGCCAGTAGCTTCTTCCAACACCAAATGCAAATCGACGAGAACAACACGCCGGAAAGGAGACAAACGCGCAGGGAATCTCTTCTATTACAATATTTCCTTATTGTAGTCTTCAATCAAGGCTTACAAGGTATCATTATGGGCGATTAAACTAAAGCTAATGTGCCATTGAATATGGTTGGAGCAGCTGCAGATTTATCCATTGTCCGACCTGCCGCAACTGATGCGTTTTTTGAGTGCCACTGATGTTGCCCATGAGTTCATCGTTATGGGCGAACCCAAACAACGCATGACAAAGTGTGTTGCGATCGAGCACCTCCATCTTTGCTGTTAGTGTGTCGTGGTCGAGCACGTCGACTTTCAACAGAGGCGCAATCTCCGGGCCGGGGACCTGTCCCAGCCATATATTTTCGCTGCTGCAGCAGGATGGGCATTTCTTTGGCGTCACTTGAGGCGGTGCACGGATGGAACACCTGCCTACGCGCTGTCCGGGGCCACGAGCATCCCATTCTTGATTCTCCCCGATCTGATAGAATAGAATGCATCCTCAATTATTCCAATTTTTCAGGGCATGTTCACAATAACAGACACCCACAAGTTCATAACAAAGAAGCACCGCCAAAGCGCACTCGATTCGACATCACTGATCACATGCCAGACGGAAAAGATGGGGGAGGCGGCAAGGATGCCCGTCCACACCCCGGAGAAGCCCTGCCTTTTCATAGCACTGGACGCTGTCCGAGAGCGTCTCCTCCATTTTCCTTGGTTCCCAGCCCAGGTCCATCAGCTTCTGACATGTCAACGAGGCATTCTGATCGACATCAAGGATGCTGAAAACGCAAGATATCGAGTGGGGTTCAGCAGGTCGCGCGTAAAGAATTAGCAATGTGAATTTCAAAGTCTTGCCATGGCAAACCTACTTGTTTATGTAGCTGTAATCTGGGTACATCTTCTTTAGCAAGGCCACCAAATCCTTTGTGCAAATGTGATTCGGCGAGCAGATGTATCTCCCTGACGACTCTTTCTTCTCGTACAGCAGAAGTAAAGCATCGGCCACGTCACGGACGTCTACTATGTGCCACAGTCTGTTGTTCATCACATCAGGACCTCCTATAATCCACCAATGGAGTTACTATAGCGATAAAGCAACATACACCTAGTAGTAGTACTTTGCAGTGTGCAACAGATATACATGCAAGAGAAATATCAGGTCTTCAAGGACTACTCATTTCAACAAAACATCAATAATGCACTGAGAAAGAACACGCTAATGAAATGTGGCCCTTCTTGTAGATGCAATAATTCCAGCATGGAAATACGTTATTTCAAACAATAAATGAGCCGAATATAGAATCACATGGAATAATTATGAAGAATCTGCTTGTGGATTAAGGCTTACATAAACAGCTGTAGAGCATTTAGAAAAAGGCATGGCAGACCATGATATCTGAACATTCCCATCATTTCTATTTGAAAAATAAACTATGTGCAACAACAGTAACTATTAATGTGATCTAATCTCAAAGTCTTAGATTGGCCCTCATAAATGCGGTCCAGAAAGAATGGATGGATATGTACGACTCACATTAAAAACACAACTTGACTAGTGGTCAGGAGCACATCATCATAATGAGCCAGAACAGAAAATTCATCAAAGAAATGATAATCCTAGTAGCAGATGAGAAGGAATGTGAGAACTTTAGGGAACCTTTTATAACATATATGAGGAACTTGCTGCTGGTATTCACCGTAGGCTGCAACAGTGGGCCAAAAACCAAAGGCGGGCAGAGTGTAACAACATTCAGACCATTTTCAACCGCGTACTCCAAAGCTATCTGTTCTGCAGTAATCTTGGCGACGGAATACCAGTCCTGCCACCAAAGAGCAGAGAAGGTTCCGATATAGTGCACCCTCAGTAAGGCATCTCTAGAAAAGACTATCTTATGTTAAGAAAAATCACAATAGGCCTTTCAAGGTAGATATGATTGGAATGAATCAACAAATGGAGTAAACCTGTATGTTTGTGTATTGCTATCACAAAGCTTGATGTACTAAATACTAAATGGTATTACTTACCCCATTTTCCTTGCAGAACTCCTTGTCTGACCAGCAACTCTCATCTTTCAGTATATCCTGAGGCCAATTCGGGTTAAAATCCACAGCAGCATTGGAGGACATCACAACAAGTTTGTGAACCTTTGCAGCGGAGCATATCTTCAGTACATTTAAGGTACCTTTCACAGCAATATCGAGTACTTCTGACTGCATGATGCATTCAGAACGTGGTGAGTACAGAGCACAAGTATTCTGTAAACCACAAAACTTTCAGACCTTGCTCAGGAGGAAGGCATACAACATCAACACCGAAAAGCTTGCATTCACCTTTACTTGGAGTTAAATTTATTGTCAGGTGTTGGCACGTGGCATCATAATTCACATGGGATACAAATTTGAGGAAGTGGCATGTCTACAGCACGATAGATAAAGAGACTTTTAAGTTATAACAAGCTTTGTTCATGGAAATATTTACAATTGTGACAAGAAAGATCTGGAAACAGCAGAATGGTCACATTCTGTGTGTGTTGGGGAGGGGGTGGGGGACTCGTTGATGAACTTCTTCTACAGGCTCAGATTTTCAGAAAGACTGTCAATCTAACCTGCTACAGTTCTCAAACATAAGCCTCTTAGTTCAACCTGTTCTTTATTTCTCCCTGTTTTCCTATGCACGCCATTTTTATTTTCTCTCCTAGATTGGTCCAGCTTGCTGTTTTCCCTCGCCTCAAAAAAAGAAAAAATATTGTGCTAATATTCTCCAGGTGCTAATATTAAATGCACGCGTCACCAAACAGCTTGGTTTTGCAAGCACGAATGACTTCCAAGAATGAAATCCACTTGCACACTTCCTTCAGTTCTTCAACAGTTAGAGCATACTCATGTGGGCACAAAGGACAAAACATTGGGAGGCTGGAAACACATTAATTGAGAAGTGATATTATCTACTAGAAAACACATTGATCCAAGTTCCAATTCATAATACTATCAATACGATCTTAATTTGTGTTCTCCATCAATCTGTGTAGATACAGTGCTATATTATCTGATGATAAGCATTGGTGTCAAGCAAACAAGGACTTGCCTCAGGATCAACAATCTTATCTTCAGGCACCGGAGTAGCGAGATGGAAGATCCCCTCACATCCCTCAACTGCAGGTGTTAGCGTGTCGTAGTCTAGCACGTCGGCCTTGAACAGATGCAGATTCTCTGGGGCCTTCTCCAGCTCCTTCAAATGGGCATTCTTTGGATCACCTGAAAGACAATCCACAGTTAATTAGCAGTCTGGTTCCAAGCACCACCAATGAGGCATTTGGATATCACACGCTTCTCAGGACCCAATCCAATTATTCTCAACGTTATCAGATAACAAATGCGTTGCACAGGAATCCAAATCAAGAGCAAAGGTAGCAGGTTAGCCAGACTGTCGGTGGAATAGAAAGGTTAGTGTACTTGGGTCGCGGAGAGTGGCGTGGACGGCGTAGCCACGGGAGAGGAGCAGCTTGACGAGCCAGGAGGCAATGAACCCGCCGCCTCCGGTCACGCACACACGCCGCGGCGGCGCCATTCCTCTCTCCCTCCTCCACTGCTCCACCACCGCTCGCCGATTTCAGAGCGAGAACCCCGCAACTTGACATCGCCGGGATTGTAAATGACCGCTGCACTTAACTACGCTCGAATCGCCAGATCGATGGGGCCTCGAACGCGCAGATCGATTAAACAACACGGCGAATAAATCAATTTGGCTCATCAAGACAAGTGCAGAAGGGAACAAAATCACGTGGAGCAGACTCAGCAGAGGAGCACCCCCCGCAGAGTCGCAGTCACCAACCTCTGCTGCCATGAGGCATTCATTATGGCCGACGACGACTCATGAACTCTCGGGAGGCGATTGACGTCTCCGTCGGACAGACCAGCAGTGCGGCCGCCGCCGATAGGCGCCGCCGCAGAAAGATGGCATGGCGGTAGGAGTCCACAATCCACCGGACGTTCTCACGGTCATGCCGCAAGCGCTGGGCTGGGCTGGGCTTCGTTGGGTCCCGTGAGAGGAACGTGGGGAGTTCACACGCGATCTAATGGCCCAACAGAGCCCGGGCCATGAATATTTCCTGCCCATGTACGACTGGCAGCGCTGCTGTTATATCCTCTGATTTTTTTTTATTTTCTAAATAGAACATTTTTTTTCCAAAACTGAGTAAAAATTCAGGCACTCATAAACACCAGCACACACTAAACATATGAACACACTCCTGACACCCTACTCTTATAAACACCTCTTTTCGAGATTGACGAAGTCACCACGGGTGACTTGGCATGGCATCGACATAAGAGTTGGATAATTCCAGAAAATATAAACATCAATGTCAAATCAAGAACTTGAACCTATATAGTAAGAAAAAAAAGGAAACCAACTAACTAAGCTCGTTCGATTTTCATGAGAGTGATGTAAATCCCCAAAAACGTATTTTTATGAGAGTGATTCGACACAGCCATTTAAAATTATAATTTTGTTGTGATAGACTCACGAAAATTGCTCTCCTCGTTTCCGCGGAGTGAAACCGCATTCCTGCCCAAGCCCGCCCATGAATTGGCATTGGTTCCTAAGGGGAAAACAGCTCGCGCACGTCTGAGCTTCTCTTTTTGGCCTAGTATATATACACCCCGCATGTTAGATTCTATACATTTCTCATATACATATTCTAACTAAGATCTAAGGAGCGAAGTGGTAACTTCAACTTCGTTGGCTTTGTGTTGTCTTGACCTCATCTTTTCATTCGCTCAGATATCTTTGGGCTTCACAACTGATCGACTAGCTTGCGTCTTCGCGGAAAGTCTTCGGGCTTCATGACTTTTTGCTCAGTTGCGAAGTCTATATTGCCTTTTGTGAAGGTTGAGACTTGGTTCTTGTGTTTCTCTTGTGTCAAGATATGGTTAGAATGGAATTTATGTTAAAGACTTGACTCCCAAGTCTTGGGACTGGTTTTCTAGTGAAGCCAAATCCCAACACTCACGAAATTCACCAAATCCCAACACTCACGAAATTCATTGTGTGACCGTGACTATCACGAAATAATTGCATGACGGTGAGCTCTCACGAAATACCGTATATCAAACGAAAAACTTCTTGACGGTGTACTCTCACGGAATACCGTAAGTCTCATGAAATAACTTCATGGCGGCGGCATCTCACGAAATACCACGAAGACCGCCATGAAAATACCGATGCAAACCTGGCGGCAATGTTATTTAATAAAGGTTGGTCGTTATGGTGAACTCTCCTCATGAAAATAATGCGTGGCGGTAAACTCTCACGAAAATATGTATCTTATGAGTCTAATATCGTGAGAGGTGATGTTTGACGGTGTACCCTCACGCATTATTTTCCGTGAGTAAACCATGTTTCGTCTTCTCACGAAATACAAGGATGGTGGTAGACTGGTAGTGATCAGTGTTCTTTAGCATCTTCCTTGTGTGATTATTGATGATAGGTAGCTAGTAGTAGTAGTAGTCCTAACAGTTAGTACGTCACTGACACTAGCCGACGACGGAACGAAGACCTCGGCTTGGAGGTAAGCAGCCATGCACCGGAGGAGAAGGGGATGACGCGCTGGGTAGAATAGAACTAAACGTGGTAGCGGCACGTTTCATTTGCTTAACTAGGGGAACGTCACCAGCGTTGCTGCGGGAATTAAAAAATACAATGATTTCACATCATTTTCTCTTCAAGTGATATTAACATCCAATTGAAAATGCAAAGGCAAAAAAAAAAAAAAGCAAAGGAACACTTTTTAATAACATCTTTTTAGGAGAGTATGGAACATGTACTTCGTTGTTAGGCCTGGCAACAAATTTTAGTGACTCCTCTAACTGCAGAAATGAGACATGGAGCATCCGTGTAGTCAGTACTGATATTATGACTATTGAAGTATAGGAAGGAGAAATATAAATGAGATTTCTATATAATTTTATTTGTTGGATGCCATATGAAATCACAGAAAACATTCCTCAGGAATTGTAGTTGTCTCACTGTGCGCGCAGGCGCGCAGGAAAGTAAAAATCTGGTTCGAGCTCATTTTGTGACGGCAGGTCCGATGCAAATCGTGGATGCACAGGGGATGGTGCTCGCCGGGTGCTGTCGTGTATTCCCTCAGTTCCGGTAAGGACTGATTTTCCATGAGAGAATGCTGAAGTCGCCTACACCTGGTGCATGCACGAACCGGCAACGGCCAGCTTGGCAACAGCCAACCTGGCCCTCACGCATGTGAGACTCTCATCATTAAAAAAAAAAGCCCAAACTATTTCTCCTCCACTCGTTATTGAGGCTGCCTCATCCAAAGCCACATACCGCTAAATAAAAAAAAAAGAAAACAAATTGACGGCACCATTCTTCCCCTTTCTTCATCCTCAGGCCGGCACGCCCGAAGCGCGCTCGCGCTAGCACCATCGCCGCATCCACCCCGTCCGCCTCAATCCCCACCCCCATCAAGTGTCGGGGACTTCACGCCGCGCGCTGCTCGGCCTTCGCTCCGCCAACTCCCAATCCATCCGAGACCGATCCCCTCTCTGGCGATGTGGTTTCACCGTTCCTCTTCGGTCTTCCTCTTACAGCTCTCGGGCTTCGTTCCAAGCATGGAGGTTGGAGTAGGGGATAGGCTCATTTGACGCCGGTCCATTTGGGAGCGGTGTCCGTGCTCCTCCTCCTACTACTACTCCGGCCCCTCCGGGCTGCCGCCCGCGGCGGCAAGATCTCGGCCGGGGGGGCGGATACGGGCGGGCGGCGTGGCGGGTTGGCGAGCACTGCATGCAGGGACCCGTGGGGTGACAGCTGCAATTTATAGGCACGTATTCATGGGTGAGGGAGGCAGGAGGCCGGGGGAGCCCAATAGACGGCGGCGGCGATTCAATTCGTGGTGGTGGGATGACAGCCGGCGGATCTTTGGTGGATGGGGAGGAGGGACGGTCGACGCGAAGAGACCGCTGAAACATCGAACATGAACGCCAACTAAGCTTCGGTTTCAATTTCAGTTAACAATCACGGGACCAATCGAAGTCCGGAGAATTCCTTAAGGAAATAGTGGGGGAGCTACCGTATGCGGGAGTTTTAGATTCCCGCCTTCCCGGCGATCGATTAGGTACTGCCCGCCTGTGCGATCCGCGACCGCGCGTTAAATTTCACGGCGTCCCGGTACAGTTCGGGCGCGCGCAGGTACCCGTCGCCAGCCCGCCGTCGCTTCGCTTCGACCACGCGCATTTAGTGGCGCTCCCATCCGAAGGCGCGCGTGGCGGCAGCTGTTTCGCGCGCGTCCCTCTCGCTCCCATATCCGAAGGCGACAACACGTACATGGGCCAACATGGCCGTCGTCGTACTACGTATTTGACCGTCGCCTCGCCTCCTTACGTACCGATCGACAAGACACGACCACAGTGCCTGAATCTCGATCCCTGCCATGTGTCCGCCATATGCAGACCGCCGGCGGCACAAAGGCCCGCCGCAGAGCCTGAATCTAAACTGGTGTCTAGATAGAGATTATCAAACGCCGCACATGCATGCATAGTATATGCGCGCGCGTGCATGTACATGGCAACCGTACCGAGGCCCTACGAGCTAGAGGCGGTGCGCCTGCGCCTGCGACGGACCACGCCGGCGGCGCCGACCTATATTCAAGATCGTATAGATCGCGGCGCCCCGACGAACCGTGATACTGCCAACTGCCTTGTCCTTAGCCCCATACCGATCCTGCCAATGTGCTATACGGAATACAGTATGCATGTATCAGTAGTGCGTTTGCAGTGAGTGCAAATGAATGCTGCAGGTTTTGGTCAGAATTTACCGCTACATGATGGTGGCGGATAGGCCCGGATGAGTATAGACGGGATCGATCTATTGGTTAGTTTTTTGACGCAAGATCTATTAGTTAGCTGGTCTAATAATGTAGAGAAAATGAGGTTGTTTAATTTAGTCAAGGTCACAGAAACCGAGCTTTAAAGTTTAAAATAGACTGAATAGAATTGAAATGTCCTGACCCAATTAATAACACGGTAGAATTGAAATGCACTGACCCATTTAATAACGTGGAGCAGTACAACCTTGTTGTTGTTTTTTTTTTTAAACCTGAGTTTCTCATTACTCGTTGGCTAACAGAATCGTTAGCAACAATTACAGCTATGTCATTAGGCATGGAATCGGTAATGATCTCCTCCCCTTATGCACATAGAAAACCCATACAAGCCAGTGCATGAGCTGCACCATTACACAATCTACTAGCATGCACACACTCGAAATTAAAAAGTTTAAGCTAGCTGGGAACTTTATCTCCTCAATCAGATGACCAAGGACTGAATCATCATATGTCGATGATTTCAATGCACACACCACCTCCTGTGCATCGGTTTCCAATATGAGGTAAAGTCTGCAGCAGCCTAAATACCTTGTAGACAAGCGATCAATTCAGAATGAAAGGTACTGAGCAGGTTATCGACTCTACCTCTGCCCGACATGATCAATCACCATCTTTATCTCGGGTCAGGAAGCCCCAACTTCCTGCTTTCTCAATTGGTTTAAAGGAGCCGTCAAATTCAACGGGTGGTTTGGACCATTTTTTCTTACAGTGTCCATTAGGAGATGACGTACTGTAGCTAGGATATCTGAATATTTTCGTGAGCATACAGTTCAATGGCTCGAACTATAATTTCAGCCGGCCTTCATCTCTGTGCTTCTTTGATGTTGTTGCGCTCTGACCAAATAAACCTTGTTGTTAGTTTAGCATTCTTCTTTATTTTCTAAGTATAGTTGGTCATAACTTGTGACCACGTCTACGTTGAGTAATAACGTACATATTTTGGATGTGAAAATTTTTAGAAAGGCTTTTGGATGTTAATTTGTGAAAAATTTTAAAATTAAAATCATGATTCACCTGCAAACTTATTTAATTAATAGCCTTATTAGTCTCAACACATAACTTTGATTGTTTTTGTTTTCCCCATTTCCGCGATCGACGGTCAAACAAGTATATATATGGTAATATTATTAGGTAATCGGGAGACATTGCTATTTGATCGTGAATTGTTATCAAATGTTAATATAGTATGTACTGATGACGTACTGCATATACGTACGTCGTAAAATAGCACTCACCATGTTATTAATTGCTTCGTTTGAGGCACCACCACCAGCAAATCGCAACGAGAGATCGATCGAGTCGTACAGGGCACAGCCACAGTATAGCCGCCGGCGGCTAACAGATGGGGTATATATCGCGTGTGTGTATATAT